>PVJX010000620.1:0-230037 GCA_004027295.1 Dolichotis patagonum | reverse complement strand
CAATCTTATCTTCGAGGTCTGAAATTCTGTCTTCACTTTCATTGAGGTGGTTTTTACAGCTTTCAATAGAATTTTTCATTTCCTGTATATCTCTTTGAATCTGCTTTATGCATTCTGTTTGTTTCTTATATTGTTCTTTGAGGGATTCTATCTGTTTGCTTTGTTCCTCTAATTTTTTAGCTGTGTTTTCACTAGATGCTTTCACTATTTCTTTCACTGTTTTTATCAATTCTTCTTTTACCTGGGCAAGTATTTCTGGTTTGAATTTCTCCATAGCTTTCCCTGTTTGCATATTTATTTCATTTGATATCATTTCAGACAGTTCAGGTGTATGGCTTCTTTTTTCTTCTATGTACACAGCTTCTAAGCTTTCTTGGGGAGGGCTAGGGCTTTGAGCCTGCCTTTTGGTCTTTCCTTTTGTCATTTTTCTGTATTTCCTTACTTTGAGCAGTGTTCCAAAGCTTTCTCTGCTTATGTGGCAAATTACCTGTTATACCCTCAGTTCCTGGAGGGGCAGTGGCTCCCTCACAGGCTCCTGGCTTCCTCACAGGGCCCTAACTCCCCTCTGTGGGCTCCTGGCTCCCTAAGTTGTAAGGCAAATGCTGGGTGTGGCCACCCCGGAGCCTGTGGAATCTCAGGCAGGCCAGGCCTCTCTGCCTTGTCTCAGGCAGGTCTCCAGGAGGTTCCCTGCGAGTGAAGGGCCTACAGGTCCCAAAGAGTCAGGCCAGAATGTTGGTTTCTGAAAAGTCCCCAATCCCAAACAGACCTGTCCAAGATGCCAGTCTCCACAATATTCCCAAACCAAACAGCCCGGGACACCCTGTGGGTCCGAGAGTTTCGGGTCCCAAAGAGACAGGCCGAGATGCTGCTTTCTGGGAGACTTCCTGGGGGTGAAGGGCAGGGCTACGGGCCCAAACAGACCCGGCCCAGATGCTGATCTCCAGGCAGTTCCTTGTGGATGAAGGGCGGGCCTACCAGCCCCAAAGAGTCGCGCCGAGATGCAGGTCTGCGCAGACTTTCGATCCAAACAGCCCAGGCCACTCTACTGGTCCGAGAGTTTCAGGTCCCAAAGAGACAGCCTGAGATGCTGCTTTCTCAAAAAACTGTTTTTTTTTTTTTTTTACGTTTTCCTATGGCTGGAGTTGGCCCCAATTCTTCACTCTTTCCATTCTCAGAGCCAGAAATGGCTAACTGAGATTTTCCCAATTCACATTACTCACATATTAAGACCAATATTTAAGGACCCTTGTGGTTATATTGAGTGACCTACACAATCCAGAATAATCTCCTACTTTAAGATTAGCTCATGAGTAACCTGTAACCTTAATTCTATCTGCTGCTTTAATTCCATTTCACTATGTAATATAACATAGTCACAGTAACATATGTCACAGATTCTGAAGACTCTGGAGATTAGGACATGGACATCTTTAAGAGAATACATATATATTCTTTTTTTTGTTTGTTTTGTAAGTTCTCACTATATAGTCCAGGCTGGCCTTGAACTTGCAGCAATCCTCCTGCCTTAGTCTCCAAAATGCCAGGATTATAGGCATGGGCTACCACACCAAGCCCACCACAACGTATGTTGTATACTTGTATGAACTTGTGTTTTATTTCATAATGAAATGAGGCTCCAAGTAATACCTAAAAAGTGATGTTACAATGATGTAAAGTATTCTGTCATTTAAATGTAAAAAGCTGTGAGGTAGGAGTATACCTACATACATGTATTTGCTTCACTTCTATACACACACACACACACACACACACACACACACATATATATATATGGATGTATATGAAACAAAACAAAATAAAAGAAGAGAAGGAGCCTTTGTATCAGCCCCAGAAGTATTTTTTGGTTATGTAAGAGACCAGGAAGCTTTGCCAGATCATTGAAGATAATAGTAAGGAGTCATCACCAGCTCTTGAAAAGACACATAGAATTACATGGAATTTACAGAAAAGATAATATGGAATTACTATGTAAACAAAGCCCTTTCCTTGGCAATCCTATCTGTTAATAAACCACTAACAAAATAAAGAACAATGTCATGCAGATGGAAAATTATACCATTCAGTCTACCCAAGATGTGAATTCTGTGGCAGAATTCAGAACTGCAAACAAAACAACAGCTGAGTATAACCAGTTGTGTAAGGTTTGGGAACCTCCTGGAGAGCAGCCAACCCCTTGGAGTATGGCCAAGCACGAACAGTGTCCCTGGGGAGCTAGAGAGGGAGGGAGGTCCCACCACCTGTGACACAAGGTTCTGCTGGTGCATTTCCAGCCTCTGTCCAAACACAGATGGACCAACATTTCTTTCAAAGCCATTCAGAAGCCTGGTGTAGAAGATGCTGGCCTAAAGTGTGGGTATAAATTCATGTGAATCCAGAAACTCCTGGGCCATTCCTCATTCATCCCGGGGCTGTTTTGAGAACCACACATTCATGCTCAAAGAAGAGATCAGATCAAACTAGGATTCATCTGCCTATTTATTCATTTTTTAGCTATTATCTCCTTTTAATCAATATTTGTCGAATAGCTTCACTTTCTTGGGGCTAGCAGCAGAAGACACACATTCTGATTTCCAAATTAAGAACTGCAGAAACAACCAAAATGATACTATTTTGCTTAAGGATACATCCATATGTGGTAAAATTATCTATGAAAACAAGAAAATGAGGCTCATGAAAGTCAAGGTGATGGTTACATCCAGAGAAGGTGAGGGAAACATCATCAGAATGGACACACCCTGGGCAAGGGGGGGCACACAGTTTGGGTCTTCTGCACGTTCTTAGATTGTCCAACTCTTTCTGCACAGAGGAAGGTGATTGCACAGATGCGGACTCAAAACACATGGGGTAGGGCAGAAAGGTGGAAGTTTTACAATGGGAAGGACTTCAGTGATTGTCCCCTGTTCTTACTCAGTCTCCAGGTTTTAAAGCAACTACAGCAGCCATACTTTAGTTGGGAACCTGTAAGTACCAAAGAGTCATGTGGCACAGGGTACTTTTGAAATTAGACACCTGTTCTCATTCTGCCATATGAATGGACAACCATGGGTTGGAAAACATTGGCAGGAACTTTATGAATGCATAGAGGACTAACATAACTGACACTGCAGGTAATTCACAGATGATGTTCTTTTAAATAAAGGAAAGTGAAAATTATTATCCTCACATCAATGAGAAGAAATCACTTCTATAAAAGCATAGTTAGCTATAGAAGGGAACAAAAAACAAAATATGATGGCAGAAGTAAAAGATGTCTTAGAAGTTTGTCAGAATAAAAATTGACTCCAGTTTCTTATACGGCAACAGGCAAATGCTAAAACATAGCACTTGACCCTACTTCCTCTGACTGCAAAGTTAGAGAAAAAGAGAAACCAAAAATATTCTAAGTTTTTGAGTAATACTTGTACCTTTGCAAGACAATGCCAAAATACAAGATACCCTGAAACTACTGTGGCAAAGTATTTTCTTGAAAAGACAGGCCTCAACTGCAGAGGGAAAGAAAATTAGGTTGAAGAGTAACTAGAAGCTGTTTTTGTCTGTATAAAAGAAAAAATTGCCAGGATGAGTAGCAAATGGCAGTAATGGACCCAGGGGATTTGAATGCAGGGAAGTGGCCCTGTACTCCTCCAAGGGTTCCACCCAAGAGCTCGCTGCAGGTCTGTTGGTAGCTGAGGAGAGCTGTTCCTGCAGAGTACTCTGCCCTCTGGGGGTTCCTGACCGATAAATAGCAGTATTTTTCTGGGCATCCTTATTTAATAACTTTGAATTATATTTACCATCATTTGTTAGTAGCATTTGGTGACCAGGATCTTGTTTTCTGATGAGAGATCTTTCAGACTATACTGAATAGTTTTTCAAAGTAATAAAATAAAACATAAATTAAGTAAAGACCATCAAAGAAAGAGTAAAATAGAGTTTCCCAGAGCCGCAGTGACACATGAATCATGAGACTCAAATTGAGGGGAATGAATAAGAAAAGCCCACCTCTGACCAAAGCTCCATCCTATTTCAGACTCCAAGCATCAAAGAAGAACAACAAAACAATCCTAAAATGTTCTAGAGAGAAATGACAGGGTACCTATAAAATAATGAGAATTAGATGATCTTCCTACTTTAGAAGTTTTATAATAAATTTGGCATGATGTCTTCAATGTATTAAGAAGAAATGATTCTGTACCTAGGATCTTTGTTAGCTGAACTACCACGCAAGTATGAGGGCAGAGGAAGACAATCTCAGGCACTCACAGATCAAAGTTTCTACTTCCACACACCCTTCCTGAAGAAGTTTCTTGAGAAGAGCAAGAGGGAAAGATGTAAAGCAATAATATACACATTTTATGAGTTTTAAAATTCCTCAATAAAAGGATTCAAGGAGGTGATGCACCTGAATCAGAATAAGAAGCTGCCTGTCTCTAAGAAAAATGTCTTCAAAGAGAAGAGACACTAAATTAGGAGTGGGAAAATAAGGAAACTACAGGGGAAAAAACCAAATACTGCATCAAAGAAAGAAATCTATGGAGTAAAATAACATGAGCCATAATTATAAAGTGGCTAATGGATTGTAAAGAAAGAACTCACTTGACCTTAGAGATATACTTTAAATGACTAAAGTCAGAACACTGGACCAACAGAGGATAAAATGTAATCTCAGAACACTTGGCCTTTTGGTGAATAAAGGCTATGCAGAGACAACTATGGTTACCGGTTAACTATAGTTTTATACTAAAGGTATTGTAAAAGTGGGACAACTCAGTGAAATCAGAGGGAAAAGGGTGGTGGAATGTTGGTGGGCAGTTCAGGGGTGCCAATATCCTCAATAGTCAAGAGATACAATGTTGCGGGAACAAAAATGTCAGGTTTGGGGCTATTATTTAAGGCTTTAAATAAAACTCATAAATAATATAATAAAAATAATTCAATGGCTATGGACCAATGCAGGGGGTAGTGTTGCTTATATAGCAGCATCAGGGAACTTTAAGGGGTGGTGAAGATTTTTTACATACCTTGATTTTGGTTTATATACCTTGATTTGGCGGTTATATGACTATTCATTTTGGTGAAACTTACCAGACTTGTACTCCAAGAAAGGGTAAATTTTACCACATGTAAATAGTAACTCAATTAGCCCAGAGAAGATATTAAGTAAACTAAATTCTCATCTTTCATACTGGAGATTAAAAGGAAATGTGAGAAGTTAATAAGCCAATGAGTAGCAACAACAAGTACAGAGATACCAAGAGAAATTACTAACACAAGAAATAGCTGAAAGTGTTTCATCTTGAAAGTAGTAATGGAGAAAAAGACTACTATCTAGCTTTATAATTTTACTAACTACCTATTTTATTTATCTGCTGGCAGTAATTTTTTTTTTTTAATTCTGGAACATTTTTAAAGCATACAAGAATTTCCAGGAAGGATAAAGAACTTCCTTCTATGCTTTGCCCCAAATGTCTTTCGTAGGCAAGGACCCAGTGCAGGACCACATGTTGTACTCAGTTACTGCTCTCTTGAGCCTCCTTCAGTCTGGAACAATTCTTCCATCAATTCTTGACTTTTCTGACCCAAATATTTTTTGTGACGATCACAGGCCAGTTCTTTCATTTTGTTCTTCAACTTGGTTTGCCTGAGTTTCCTTTTGCTTAGTCCTAGTTAGGTAGTTTGGCCTTAACATGATTGACAGGATTCTCACTGTATCCTAACGGGGTGGTCCAAGAGGTTGATCTGGTCATTGCTGCTATGATAACAGGTACCATGTTGCTTCAATTCAAAGTGTGAGTTCTCCACTTTATAACTGGTACTTTAAGGGAAGATAGTTTAAGACAATGCAAAATCCTTTCCCACACCCCACTTTCATTCATTATTTTATGATCGGCCAATGCTTTTTATCTGAATTGGTTATTACCATGAGAAGCATCCAATAATACATGTTAATTAAGTGGATTCATAGATTCCAATTTATCCAATGAACTATAATCTATTAGTAACATAATGTATTTCAATTCTCAACTTGTTCTGCATTTAGGCAGTGGGAGTCTTTCTGCTGTCTTCTGTGTCATTTTAATGTGTCTCCATCTCTCTTTGAGTATTTCCTTCTTTCTGCTCTAAGAGGAAGGCTCACAGTTCTTTCCCTGCCTCAGCCCTAGAATCACCTGGTTCCTTTTAATGGGGAGTGGTAATTTGATCCTAACCTTTGGCTGGCTGGTTTGCTGCTAGCTGATAGGGTCCTAAATCTTTCAGCTCCTTCGGTGAACACAGCAAAGAAATGTATTTATGTATGCACATATGAATACATTTACATATATATTTTTCTGTATTGATGTAAAAATATCAACAACCATGAATTTTTACTGATAACTCTAATTCTATCCCAGTAGTAAAGGTTTTATCTCAGCCATCCTCCTTTCCATATTTGTTTTATTCTCCTTCAGGAGTGGAAAATACCATCTTTTGTCATTGTCAATATATTTACTTTTCTGCTTAATTCTTCTGAATGTGTCCAATTCTCTGATTCCATCAGTTTGCTACCCTATTTGTATATCTTCCTTGGGACTTTTAATCTCTATCAGATTGCTTTCTCAGTCCACTTAATATGCATAATCTTGATAAAATCTTGAAAAGAAAAATTTATTAGCTAGGTACTATGAAACACACTAAGAGCACCATTGTGAGGGTTTGTTGAAGTCATCACCTTAACTGCTTTAAGCATCAAGGGGAAATCCAGATTTATAGTTTCCCTATTCTCCTCTCCTACCAGCACAATTCTAAGGTATTTTAAAGTTTGGTCTGTCTAGAAAGAAGTGAGACATTCATAGCTTGAATTTTATACCCTTTGCTTGAGATTGAACAGTGCCATAGTTTGAACACACACATGCACACACCTGTGCCCCACTTTATGCTCTCGCACCTGAAAGCCTGAGTTTATCACACAGTGGAAATCAGTACCTGAAATATCACAGTAGATGGTCTGTTGGTAGATCTTGGCCTCTACAGGATTAAAGTACACAGTGACTTCAGCTGATGAGTTGGGCCAGACGTCACCTTCCTGAAAAACATGAAGAATCATTAAAAAAATCATATGATGCAAGAAAGGTGTTGCTTTGAAATGATGTTGTTATAATTCCATGAAATTTTACCCTAAAAACTGTTTATATTTAAGGAGTACATACATAATGTTTTGATATACATATGGATAATGAAATGATTACTACAGTCAAGATCTCCTCATGTAGTTACCTTTCTGTACAGATGGTGAGCCCTTGACTTTACTTTCTTATCAAATTCCCCCTGTATGATACGTTACTAATTACAGTCACTGTGGTATATATTAGGTGTGTAGAACTTACTCATTTTATAACTCCAGATTGTAGTCTTTGACTAATATCTCCCTATTCCCTGATTTCAGCTAGCCACCATTCTACTCCTGTTTTGATCAATTCTATAGGTAAGTGAGATTATACATCAGGTTATTTGTCTGCATTGTGCTTCACGTAATGTCTGTCAGGTTCAACCAGGTTGCCGTAAATGTCAAAATTTCTTTTTTTAACACAATAATATTTCATTGTATGTACATACATATTTATTTATGCATTCATCTGTTCATGGACATTTAGGCTGCTTCCCTAGCTTGACTATTCGAGTAATGCTACAGTGAACATGAAAGTGGATATATCTCTTTAAAGTGCTGATTTCATTTCCTTTAGGTATATATTCAGAAGATCTATTGCTGGATCACATGGTAGTTCTATTTTTAATATTTTGAGGAATTTATATACCATTTTCCATAATGAATGCGCCAATTTACATTCCTATCAACAGCACACAAGGGTTCAAGTCCAGGAAATCTGAAGGAAAAATATTTACAACAAATACAAAACAGCACTATTTTGTCAAGCAGATAGTACACTTATACTGCTTGCTAACTTATAAAGTGGTACAAGTTTTGTGTAAGGTCAAAGATAGTTTCAGTGAGTTTATGAATATGTAATGAGCTGCTAAAGGAAACTAGGATGAATAAAGCATTTTTTGAATGTATTCAGCAAACATTTGCTGTGTATGTGCCCAGCCCCAGGGACTTAGGGAGAGAGAAGCAGGTGGGCTGAGACTGCAGGGCTCGCACCTTAGCATGATGATAAACACGAACGCAAACATTTTATGATCTACCTGATGCACGCTGTGCTGTAGGGACCACAGAGAAGAAGTATCTCACACTTCCTTGGTGGAGGTACCACCTTTCTAACTTTTGAGGCGACGGCAAAAGGAAAGAAACATTCTTATTCATAGAAAACAGCAATGGCTCAAGGCTGAACAATGGCCAGATGGAAAACCTGATTCTGACTTCATGTAATAGTTCTCACTTCAATTTAAGCCACTTAAAAGTCATAAAAAAGAAGGCAAGTTTTCATACTATAACATGACAAGCTACATATCAGAATTTCCTAGTAGGTACAGATTGATAAAAACTTCTATACTAACCATATAACCTGTGGCCTCGCCACTAACTTCTCAGAGCTGCAAAAGGAGATGCTAATAGCACCTACCTCTAAGGGTTTCCTGAGGTCCAATAAAGTCATTTAGCCAAATGCTTTGTCCAACTATGCTTGGTACAAGGTAAAAGCTCCTGACATAACTGTTTACTACGATCCATGTTTTATGTCACATAAAAGGACCTAGGATTTAAGGGGTATATGTGTGTTTTGTATGATTTTGAAACATGGCCAAAAGACAATAAATAACAAACACATCCCAAAACCTATAATCGGTCCAACTAGCTCAAAAGAAAACCAAGAGCAGTTGATAAATAACTAGGCTGAGTTTCAGAGAAACCCTGATGCATACTCTACCAGTCTTGAATGGTGTAAAGGCAGACATCAAACAAGAGGAGGAAACAAAAATTGGAGGTAATTTGGGTTCATCTATGAGAAAAATAATTTTCATCAGTGTATTTCTCAGACAGCATCCTTCCTGACTTTAGATTGAGGGAGGACACAGAGGCTTCAGGAAGTAGCAGCAAGGTCATGCAGATCCTGTGGGCTCTCACATCCCCAGACTGGTCTCAGAGAATAAAGGCTCCATGCATGTAGATGCTGCTGCGTCTCCAGCACCTATATCCGAGGTGGTTCTCAGTAAGTGCTCATTGAATATTTGCTGAGCTGGCTGCATCTACTTAGTTTACACAACGTGTCATTAATAAATATTTATTCATCATGTAAACAGGCTTCTTGCCTGTTGCTAGGATTCTTCTCTCATTTGTTAGAAAATGCCATGCTTCTTTTTTGAGTTCTTTTCATCTGGAATCTTCATACAGTTTTAGAGCCAAAAGAGACTTCTGAGATCATGTAAGGATAGAGGAGTCCTAAACACTATCATGTGCTTAGGACTTCATGTCACCCCTTTTCAAACTTTGAAATGAATTTCTGGTCCCTTGTAAAAAACAGCTACTATCTGGCTCCTTTTGACCACTGGAGTTTTAATGGGATAAAGTGTTTGGAGCACTTATGGCTAAAAGAGGCAGAGGGGCCAAGAGATGAGGTGACTCAGCCAATCACATCTTCAGCCAACCAAGGTAGGTGAGTGGGTATTCCATCTCCAAACGACTGAAGAGCTGGCCTTCTTCCTAATCATCAAGACAAAGAAAAGCCTGTGGGTTTGAATTGCCCCTTTTAGGTATACAGAGTGCATGTAGGCAATCTGCTCCCACCCAAAGCAACTGACCAAAGGGCCAGGGCTTTCTTGGATCCTGCAAAACTCCATGCTATTAAGGTCTCACCAGAGTAGCAGGAAGCATCTCTCAAAAGGACACAGTGGAAATCAGATAAGCTCATTATACGCAAGCAAGTCAAGAGTTTTAAGGTTTGGGGTGGGCTGGACTTCTTTCAGTGCATTATCCAAGCAAGAGAATCCATGGACCATGCACAGATGAGAAAGGAACACAGCTCAGTTCTATTCCAGAAGCATTCTTGGACACACCATCAGTAAAACAGTCTGCTCAGAAGAAATGGTAGGGTGGGAAGCAAGAGGCAGAGAGAGGCAATCGGATTCTAGAGGAAGGAGCTTTGGGGTTCAGATGGGGTCTGGAAGGATCATGGGTTGCAGGGGCTGCCTGGAAGTCAAAGAATCTTTTTGCGTGGTGTGGAAAGGCCAGTGCCAGGAAATCAGAGTCATGGGCTTCAGACCAAATGAGTGGGACACTAAAGTCAGCACTTGTCCAAAGCTGCAGCTGTTTCATTGTGCCTGTAACTTGCTGCCTTTTCTGAGCACAGGAGGTAACTCAAGGACAAACCTTGTCTGAAAGCCCTCCGCTGGCTTGGAGCAGGTAATGCATGTTAGGAGGGCAGTGTGTATCTGTACAAACAGAAACACGGTCGTCCTGTTTCTCCGCCTAGGGGGATGCTGCCAATGTTAGGTCGTTTGAAGGAGTTAGGAACATGTTAGATATTTCTGCTTTTCCGCTGACATTCAAACAAAAGCTAAAGAACTTCTTTATACCAAAAACTCAAAACAAACAAACAAACAAACAAACCCAAAACAGTATTTTCTAACAAAAGAAGAAAGTCTAGAAACAGGCAAGAAGCTTAAAATGACCCCACTTTTACTCATATGTCTTTGAAACATTTCATGTTAGTTCTCTAGCCATGCCAAAATGAATTTCCATGTCACTTATGTCTCCAAAAAGTTTTATTATTTTTTTTTTATTGCTCAGTTCTAAAGTTTCTGAAAGTCAGAACATTCAAAACTTAACCTATTTGGTCCACATCAGTATCTCTTTTTCCTCACCCTACGAAGCCCGCATCACTCAGAACCCACCATGCTCTGCTTTCCTGCTTTCCTGCTCTGCTTTTCCTGGACTCCTCTCCCACGGCTGCCCATTTTCCTGCACCATGCGAGAGCCTGAGGACATAGGACTTTGTTGCTATTACCTTGATGCTAAAAAGAACTGTCAGCATGGCCTTCCATTATCCTGTAATTATCATCCTTCTTGGTCTTAATGTTTTGTTTCTCTTTCAGATCCATAATGAGTAAAGGAATTATATTTCATGTATCAATCAAGGGACCTGCTAGAAGCAATCAACTTGGAATTTTCAGGCTTAAAGCTAGTTTTCATATATTATGCTTTTGTCCAAATATTAATATCTCTTGACTGGGAACCTTCTGAGCAAGAATTGGGCAGCCACAGTAGAGGCTTTCTGAAAGCCATTTATAAACATGCAGCCACAGGCTTATGATAAATGAAAAATATAATCATGAGAAAAACCATCCTTTAAAAGTGATTAGCTTTTTAAAAATGGTCAAAAGAGCTTTTAAAAATCCCTCAATAATTCTTAAATTAAAAAAAGAAATTCTTTTTAAAAAAATCACCTTCTTTCTCCTCTCTATACCTAATTCCTTCATCTCCTTCCCTCTCTCCTTACTTCCCCTCTGTACCCTCTCCCTTTCTTATCTTCTTTGAAGAATTCTTTCTTTAAAAATTTTGCCAAACCCAAAGTACAAGACACAGTTACATATTTGTTTAATTTACTTGGTTTATTTGGAAAGCAATATGACTCAAAGTTTACGACTCACTTTCCACATTTATCAAATAAAATAGTTTCACTTTAATTTCCAACCTATATTTACAAGAGTGATCCAAATGTTTTTCGCACCCAAATGTTATACCTTCCAACCATATTCTAACAAGAGACTAGCGTGTTTTAAATCCAAATCATAATTTTGCAAGCACTTATGGAAAGCTCACGCTTTTTTATGGAGCAAGAATTTATGGAGAGCGCAAGCTCATGTTAAGTGCTTATTTACATTAACAAGCTTAATCTTTACAGTCTCTGCACAGTATTATCTCCATTTTAAAGATGAGAAAAATCAAGGCAAAAGTTAAATCTTTTACTAAAACCAAACCAATAGCTAGTAGCAGAACTAAAATTCTATCATAATTTCCCCCCTAACTTCCCTACCCTCACTGCAATTATAGCAATAGGTCAGCTTTGGCTTTCCTATCACCTCAAAAAAAGGCTAGAAGAAATTTAGAGTAACTACAACTGATTAGTATTCAGGCTTACATGAAACAGGTATGACCTGAAATTCCTGACTGGTGAATATAGTGTGATACCCTGTACTCATATGTTCTGGTATCTCTGGAAGGTGAGTCTCACAGTTGACGCAGGTATATCACAGCTCCTGAGAAAACATTAGTGGGTCTTTCTTAAGCTATCCTTGGGTGAAGATCAAGACCCAAGCAGTCAGAACAGGGTAGGGAAATGATGATGTCTAGAGTAGCTTTATTATATGATTAATTCTACCATGTTTTACCCCAATGGAAATGTTCCTAAGTACATAAACCAAAGTTTTGGTTATCTTGTTTCCCTTAAAGTACTGGAGAAATATCAACATAAAGAGTTTTTCTTAGAAAGTAAAAACATTCTCAGAGTCATGTTTTTATCAATGAGTAACACTGAAAAGAAGAGCCACTAAGGTTATAATCAGGTCCACTGCCCACAATAGTTCCAGACTCTATGTAGCATCACATGGGGACAAATACCAGTTGTCTCATAGCAAAATAGAAAATTAAATGAAAGCATAAAAAATGATAGGAAAGATCATATTGATACATGATATACAAAGAGATTTTTCTACTCCATTGTTTCTGCTGGGACAAGGAAATATGATCAAGTAAAGGTATGATTCTCAAAATAACGACTATAAATGTTTCTAAGACATGGCTTTAGGATTTGGTCATCTTCCAGGGAAAGTTTCACAAGAGGCATATTCTTTCTTGATTTTGGCTCCAACCCAAACTCAGTGAAACTTCCACCAAGACTTTAGAGAGCAGACCAGGCATTTGTGATGTCTACACTTTCTCTGTAGGAAAGAGAATTGTATTTTTCCCAGCAAGCAAAGGCATTACTTGTTTAATGAGCCCAAGGAACTTCAGTTTCTAATCCTTCCCTAGGTCTCCCTCCACCTCCACTGGCTCTCCAGTACAACAGTAACTATTCCAGCACAATTGCAAAAAATGTGGCTGAGTACAAAGACCTGAAAGGGCAATCCTAGTGAACAGAGGCTGAAGGATGGGAAAACTGCACCAAGGGAGAAGCTATGGCTCGTCAAGGACAGTTTGGTCTCAGCAGATCCTCGTCCTCCTTTCTCCCACCTGGTGTCCATTTCCAAGGAGTCAGCTCCCGCAGGTCTGCAGTGTGACTCACGGCTAATGGGAGGATGCAGGGAAGGGCTCTGCAGTAAAAAGCTGGGTCTTTCTTCTATGGTACCATCTGAGCTTCCACCCAACCTGCTTCTGCTGAGCTCACATGCTATGCCGACTGGGGGGAAAAAATCAAGTAAACTGAATTTGAGATGTGCTTTCAATGTCTGAAATGCCTAGAACAGCATGTTTCCGGCAGGCTTAGATAACAACAAAGCATGGTTTACTATTACTTACAAGCTAATAAAGAAATTATCAAGTTTCTCTCCTTACTTAGCCCACAGTTAAATGAAGCTTCAGCTTTCCTAGGGATACTGGATGAAGTCTGTGATGGAGGCGACATTTGATATAAGATGCTAAAACATTTTCCCTGTTCACTGATATTAGCCAATCAGGTAGGACTGGTTTGGGCAAACACCTTTAAATTTTCAGGTCCTTCTTTTTGAGAAAATGTGAAGTGCTCACTATTTGGAAAATTGCTGTATCTTCAAAGCGTGACCTGAGCCAGCAGCACCAGAGTTCAGAGAGAAGGCCGGCACATCTGTGTTATGATTCCTCAGAGGACTCCTAGATGCCCGTGGAAAGCAAAAGCTTAATTCTCTCTTTTTGCCCCATGATATTCTTTTGCCTCTCAATTTTCAGAACTGTGTTTTTGTCTTTGACTCTCTCTCTTTCAGGGTACCCAAGAGACCTGAGCAGAGGAAGTAACAGAACGAGACTGTCAAAATTCTGTACAGCCAGGGTCCAGCTAGTACAATAGAATATTATATTTCTGAAAGTAGCCAATTCCACTTGGTTCTCTGGAAGGCACAAAACATGCATAATAGACTCAATTGTGCAGTTCCTTTCCAAAGAGGAAAAAAATGTACAGAAGCAGGTGGCTTGAAAAATGATCAGTAGTCTATAAAACTTAGTGCTTTCCCTAGGTAAGGAATAAATGGGAAAAATTTAGGCCAATGACAATAATACTCCAAGATACTGTGAAAAATATTGGCATATGAGAAATGATGTAAACAGCAGTAACACACCACATGCTCTAATGTTGAACAATTCTGGTTACTTTTAAAATACCAATAAATTACCACATAAAACTAAAAGAAATTTTCCTTCTTGCCTTCAGCCCTCCTGTGAGTTCTTGCCTCTGCCTTTTCTTCACCAGTGAACACTTCTGAGGTGTCTCAAAAGATGAACTTCCATGTCTGTCTCTACGCAGCTGCCAACCTCCCTCTGTTCAAATTACAGGCGAGAGAAACAAGCAGGCCTGGGGCTGAGCCGCGGGTCAGCACCTGAGATGCCCTGGTGTAACTTTTCAATGTCTGAGCCACAGACCTGATGGCCCTAATGAATGGCCACATAAGCATGAATGTGGTGATACAGAGTTTGCTAAGCTGGTGGGAGTAACCTGCAGCCAGGTGATGTACGAGTGGTAGAACAGAGTGAGAACTTGCATTTCTGAAGTGTTGGGTCTGTTGTTCCTGTAGCAATATCAATAAAATGGGGTTGAAATGCAAGTCCATCACCATCTCTAGGCAATTTAGGATTGAACCTTGGATTGATCTCTTGATTTTGAATCTCTTTCCTTTAAATTGAAAAAGCCTCCAAAATAAGAACGGTGTTCCCATAAAATACTCAATATGCAAAGGACACAATCAAGGCTAAACTAAGTTTTTGTTCTAGCTGAGGCATTTGTACATGTGTTGCCGAAGCGAGCACTAGCTGAGGCATTTGAAGAATGAAACTATACAGACACCGGACTATTTCTTTTCAGAAGTGTTTTTATTTCCACCTCATTTATAGACACTGTCCTTCCTCAGCTGACGAAGAGGCTAAAGAGTCCCTTAGAAAGCAATATATGCTCTGAGCCTCTGTGTCAACACTTTGAATAGTTTATCAATTAGAGATTGGTTATCAAATCAGTTGGTGACACTGTTTGCTTCCCATCTTCTCTGCTTCTACTGCAAACTCATAGAAAAAAGCTGATGAAAAAGAATCAGATTCCAGGGAAAACTAATCACTGATGCATAGCTCGAGTGTCTGAAATAAAGTAGTGGCTATTTGGCATGCATGATCTGATATGCGAGCAAGGTTCTGAAGAAACCTTCAGTAGAAAGTGGGGCAGAGCACGCACAATAGGCAGAGAGAGATGCAGGCCCTGTGCTCTCCTGGGCTTCTATCTGTGAAGTCCTGGCCTCCTCTCTGTTGCCTAGGGCCTCTAAAGAGGGTGCCTAGAGGCCACCTGGTGCCCTCTGCACTTTTTCACTTTACTCAGAATTTCTATTTGCTTTTCAGGGCTTCAGCATAGATCTCCACAGGGCACTCAAAATCTTGCATCTGGGCCTGAATCCCCTTCTTCAAATTTTAGTGCTGCATTTCCAAAGACTTGTGCACATTTGTAGTCATCTCAAATTTAAAATGTTCAGTGACAAACTCATCAGCATTGATTGACATTTGTCCTTTATCCATTCACTAATCTATTCACTTAACACTGACCACGCGTACTGACCACAGATGGGGATAAAACTCAGAGTCTGACTCCAAATTGAAGAACCATAATTTACCAGTCAAAAAAGATGAATGATAGCCTCCCAATACTTTGGGATTGTATACAAGGCAGCGGAAGGCAAGGGAGCTTGAGGGGCTAGTGAAAGATCACATTTGCATCTGGCCAAACTAGGGAATAAGCTCAGGATTCCTAACTTCTATCCAGTGTATCATAATTCTTCCAGTCCCTCCAGTTTAGAGCAGACGAAATGTGTGATCCCTCATGATATCTTACCCTCAACAGCCAGTCAATCAAAAAACACTTGGCGTCTTTTTTTTCTTTTAACATCACTTTCACCTGTCATGTCCCTTCCTCTCTCTGACCATCTCAGACCATTACTGATCAGTATCACCCTTCTCCTGGCTTCAGAGATGTTTGTTCTTCCCAACTTTTCCTGACCCAGCCTGACTTATCTTTCTCACCTCGCACTTGCTCTATCCTCCTCCAATTCAACGTACTCACAAGTAAGGGGGCAGCTCCCTCTCCCCGTTACCCCAAGTCCTTGCTCTGAAGCCTACAGTAAGTCTCACACACTCTCAATAACATTAACCAAACAGGAATTCACAGAAACCCAACTCCAGTGGGTACTTTGGGACAGGGATCCTTGGGCACACAGAAAGCTGCTTCTACTCTGGAATCTGAGAGTCACCTTCTCTGGAAACAGTTTTTCCAAAATGTGTTTGTCCATACAACTTCCATTTTTCAAGAATACACATCACCATCTCTCAGATCCAGTGTCTCCAGAAAAGCATGGCGGGAGACGACAGGCTGCAAGTTAAGTCTGGTAGCCCAGAATTCCTCTGGTTTCCTTCCCAACAACAACAACAACAACAACAACAACAACCTGTTCTGCTCATTGTCCTTTAGCCTGCTGTGAACCTAACAGTTCTTATTTTCTTTGTGTTTATACTTTCCCCAACCAGAAACATTCTGCTCCTTTTCCACTTAATTAAGTCTTACCCTTTGTCCAATATTCAGCTGAGTCTCTTCTTGTCTATAAATCCTTTCCCAATCTCTCATTTGAGACTCTGTAGCACTTATTTATCTGTATCAGAAAACCAAATCTGAACAATAGAAAAGGCACTATATGGGAAGGCAGAGCAATGGCAGGATTTCCACACCATGAGTAATTTACAAGGTAAGATTATATTACTCGTAAATAAGAACTGTATTTACACAAAATGATCAGAATCTTTAAGTGGGGGAAGAAAGCAGATTTAACAGCAATGAATGTCCCTCTATTTGTATAGAGATCTGCTATTTTGACCAGAACAACTAAAGGAGGATACTTAGAGGTTTCATATCTTCATTTTCTATTTGAAAAAATTCTTAAAAACAATGTGGAAAAAAGAATAAGCTAGTGGAAGATTCAACCTGGCTGAGTAGAGGAGGAGCCACATTGGATCTACTCAGAGAAAATCAACTAAAAGCACAGGTAATTGGAGGAAAAGGAAGACATACATCCTGACACCAAAAGCAATCTGAAATAACTAGATCAAACAAAACATAGACATATGTCTTTATAAAATGGTGATGCACCCCACAGAGCTGCGGGTGGGACTCTTGCCTGTAGGGGGAGCGGGGCTGCCATTTGGTAAGTTAAAAAAACAAAACAAAAGAAAACACCCAAAAAACAAACACCCCCCAAAAGCTGATGGACTGAAATAATGCAGCTAATTCAAGCCACACAGGATAGATTTGGGATAGGAGACCCCTTAACTCTCTTGCTTTGCTCCAAACAGAGGACACTGCAAATTTTGCCAGCACACACAGGGATCAGTGACCAAGGAACTGCTCCCTCCCTGAAGGGCTGCCTGGTTTTTTCATTTTGTTTTGTTTAGTTTTTTGGTTTTTTTTTTTTTTTTTTTTTTGCACCAGGGCAGCTAACTGGAACCTCTAGGGACAGCAAGGTTAAGGATCACCGTGGTGATGGTGAAGGTAGTAAGCAGAACAGTAGGACCTCTCCTTCCCCACGACCAGTCACTTGTGTGAGGGATGGTGGCACCTGGAATTTAAGCAACTTTGGGCCAGGGCAGCAATGAGTGGGAGGCTGGTACTCCCCTTGCTGGAGAGACTGAAGAGGGACTGAGCAGCCTGGGGGCTGTCTGCAGTGGTGGCAGGAGCAGTGTGTCAACCCACAGCACCCCACCTCACCTTGCTCTCTAACGAGTGGTGTGAGAGGATACAGTTGTGCCAGTGGAAGTGGAACAGAGGAGGCTGTGCAAGGACTGGGATCAGCCTTGGACCATCTCTGTCTGAGGGCACCACAGCAACTGGGAGAGCAATACAGAGAGCAGTAGGGTAAGGAGTGGGTAGGCTGTCAAGGGACATATAGAAAGGTACTGTCTGAAGACCGGCTGCAGCCCTCACATCTAGAGGCCATGACCATCCCTGCACCCAGCACTAATCCCACTGCAGGCTTGGCGGGGTTACCTAGCACAGATCTGGATTCTGACTTAGATACTACCACAGAACTGTGGACTCCAGAAAAACTTTATTATGTTTTTTCTCTTTGTTTAATTTTCCTTTTTCTGTCTGGTATGTGTGTGCGTGTGTGTGTGTGTGTGGTGTTTAGGTTTTTACTTTGTTTGTTTTGCTTACCTCTGCTCTGTCTTCCCTCAACTGTCTTTCTTGATTTTTTTTTTTTGACATTTTCAAGTGAGTGAACACTATTTCTAGTCTTTCTGGTTCACTTCAATATTCTTTTGCTTTCTCCTTCATGCTTTCTCTCCTCTTCTCTGTGTTCCCAAAGCTTGGGTGATTGACCTTTGCCCACCAGCCTTGATTCCACTTTATTTCCCTTCATTTATCTCTCTGCTTTGTTGTGTATCCCTCTTAAATTCTCCCATTGTGGGTAAAATCACTCAACTAAGGGAAGTGCATTGCAAACAAGTTCCTGGTTTATGCTGGATTTTGTTATATAACTGTAAATCTGACTTTTATGGTTAAAAGTACCAAACTAATAGTTACCATGGTTTGTCAGTTTCTAGGCTATACTTGATGCTATTGTTATGCTAACTGTACTATTTAGCCAGGGTGTCATACCTGTTATAATCAGCTATTCTCCCTTGTATGAATACACTGTGATTATCCAGGGTCATGACCATCACTACAGTTCAGTACCAAAGGACTGGGTGCTGAACCAATAAGAAACTATTCATCCCCTCCAAAATTGGGAAGGTAGGACCTGGGGCAGACACAAAGATCCAGCTACATATAGAAGGCATCTCTGAGGAATAGATATTTGGTAGGGAAGCCTCAATATCAGTGATAAAGCTGTCTACCATAAGCTATTTACAGGCATTGACACAGAAAACAAGTTAAAATAAAAAACAGAAAATGACAAGATGCTGAAGCAAAGTGCAACCTCAGACGTCCAGCCCACGCAGGACAAGTCAACGAGACAATGAGACAGAGGAAATCAAAAGCCACCCACCTGAACTTTCTCAAATGGCATCAGCAGAAGTAAAAAAATAACAGATTAGTGAAGCTATAGAGAAAATCAGACTGGAAATAATTTCTCAGATAAAAAAAGACATAGCAATTAAAATGAAGGACCCTCAACCCAATTGCCCATCAACAGAGGAATAGATTTAAAAAAAGATATGGGTTTTTAAATATAATAGGATACTATTCAGCCATTAAAAAAGATAAACTTGATACTTTTATAGGTAAATGGATGCAACCTGAGACCATATTTGTAAGTGAAATAAACCAGGCCTATATGTGTAAACATTGTATTATCTCACTAGAATCTGAAAGATCCAGAATGTACAATATCCAAAATGTACAATAGATATTATGAATAGGGAAGAAAATGTTCAGAAAAGAAAAACTATGATGGGAGAAAAGGGAAAGGAAAGAAAGGAAAAGGAAAAAAAATATATATATAAATGCAAGGCAATTAAGATAGTTTCTCTTGGTTCATTGGGGAAAAATTTTGGCTAATAATTTTATAGACAATGTTTCATGCCTATATCTTGTACTCTGAAAAACTACTGTGAATATAACAATATACAATGTGTTGATTATCATGTCTCCTACTAGCTAGTTTTGAAACTGTTTCACTGTTATTTCTTTCTTCTTTCTGTTTAAAAAAAAGAGAGAAAAAAATGAAGGACCTGCTCAGTGGATCTAGAGTAGACACATAAAAACATAGAGTAGTTTAGAAAAGTGATGGAAACCATGAATGTCCCACATAGGAAGGAAATGGAATTCACAAAACAGATTCAAATAGATACCCAGAAGATTATGAATTCCATTGAAAGTATATGTAGCTGGCTGAACCAAGGTGAAAATACAGTATCAGACCTAGAAACTAGGATTTTAGTTGTTGGCAACCATGAAAAGTTTTTCTTTGTTTTTTGAGACAAGGTCTCACTATGTAGTTCAGGCTAGTGTTGAGCTCATTATGTAGTGCAGACTGGTCTCAAAATTGTAGCAGTCCTCCTGCCTCAGCCTCCCCAGTGCTGGATTACAGGTATGTGCCTCTAGGGCTGGCAAGAAAGATTTCTGAAAAATAGCAAGGGACCATGAAAAATCAATCCAAAAGCTGCAAGGTGATGCAAAGAACACCATAAGATTGACTAGAGTTAATGAGAAAACAGGAGACAGCAAAAATGCCATAAAAACATATTCACAGATGTAATGGCAGAAAATTTCCCAAACATACAGAAAAGAATTTGACATACAGATAAATGAAGCATATAGAACTCTGATGAACCATGACCAAAATAAATCTACACCAAGGCATATAATAATCAAGATAACAGAAATTCAACACAAGAAAAGAATATTAAAAGCTATAAGAGAAAAAAAATCACCTATAAAGGAAAACCCATCAGAATCAAAGCAAAACTCTCAACACAAACCCTTAAGTCAAGGAGAGTTTGGAATATTTCACATCTTGAGGGAAAACAACCTCCAACCCTGATTGATGTATCCTGAAAAACTATCTTTCAGAATAAATGGAGAAATAAGATACTTCCATGACAGAGAACAACTGAAAAAATTCATGACCACCAAGTCAACTCTACAAAATGTTCTGAAGAATATTTTAGAAAGAGATAATAAAGAACACAATCCCAAGAACACCATAGACAAAAGTCAAAAGGAAAGGCAAGTAATTAAAAATAGGGGAAAGACAGGGAATCAACAATAGGAAAATAATATGCCAAAGAAAATACATTTATCAGTTATAACCATAAATACAAATGGTCTCAATTCACCAGTCAAAAGAAACAGAATGGCAGACTGGATCAAGAAACAAGATCTAACAAGGCAGGGTGGTGTGACTGAGGGGCAACATGGCAGTTGTGGCAGATACCAGAAGTGTCTAGAGCAAAAGGGAAAAAATGGAAGAGCACATCTCTTCCCTCCCTTATATTGTATGCCTGCACCTGCCCCTGGTTGATTGCAGCACTCACACTGCCAGTCTCAGCACTAGACAACAAACCAATCATAAATGCTAGACTCAGCCACCTCCATAACTGCATGAGGCTTTGGAGGGACAACAAGACACAAATCATAACAGCTAGAAAATGCAGAAGAAGTGCATAGATTCCTAGATATATATAAATTACCAAAGCTCAAACAAGAAGATATAAAAATTCTAAGTAACCCAATATCAGTAGATGAAATTGAAGATGTAATTAGGAAAAGGATCCAACCAAAAAAGAGAACTACAGGCCAATCTCCCTAATGATTATAGATACAAAAATCCTCAATAAAATATTTGCAAACAAAATGCAGCAAATCATCAAGAGTATATACCATGATCAGGAGGATTCATCCCAGGGACACAGGGATGGTTCAACACACACAAATCAATAAATGTAATACAACATATCAACAGAGCAAAAGACAAAAACCACACAGTCATCTCAAAGACACAGAAAAAGCATTTGACAAAGTCCAAAACCCATTCCTGATTAAAAAAAAGACCACAGAAAATGGTAATCTATGGTTTTTATCACAGTTTGATAAAAGCCATTCTATGACAAACCAATAGCCAACATCAGACTAAATGGTCAAAAACTGAAAGCTTTCACTCTAAAATCAGGAACAAGACAAGGATGTCTACTATCACCACTCCTATTCAATATAATTCTGGAAACATTAGCCAGAACAATTAGACAAAAGAAATAAATAAAAGGAATAAAGACAGGAAAGAAAGAAGTTAAATTATCATTATTAGCACATGACATGATACTCTATAAGAAGAAAGATCCTCAAAACTCCCAATAGATATCTAGATTTAATAACCAAATTCAGTCTTGTACATAAATAACAAATTCACAGAAAGAAAAATTAGGGAAACTACTTTTCACATTAGTAAAAAAAAAGAAAGAAAAAAGAAGAAAAGAAAAGAAAAAGAAAAAAGAAAAGACAGACATACTTAGGAATCACTCTAACAAAGGAAGTAAAAAGTGTTCACACTGAAACCTATGATACTCTGAAAAAGAAGATGGAAGAAGAGATCAGAAAATGGAAGACTAGGTGTGGTGGTACAGGTCTGTAATCCCAACACTCGGGAGACTGAGGCAGGAGTGTTACAAAGTGAGTTTAAGGCCAGCCTGAACTGCATACTGAAACCCTCTCTCAAACAACACAAAAAGAAAAAAATGGAAAGATATCCCTTGCTCCTGAGTAGGAAGAAGCAACATAGTGAAAATGGCCATAATCTCAAAATCATTATATAGAATTAACACAATCATGATCCAAATACCAATAGAATATCTCACAGAACCAGAGAAAACTATCCCAGAACTTATTTGGAATGAGAAGAGATCTAGAATAGCAAAAACAATTATGGGCAACAAAGGTAAGTCAGGAGACATTACAATCCCTGACTTTGAATCATACTACAAAGCTACTGTGATAAAAACAGCATGATACTGGCAAAAAAACCCAACTTGAGCATCAATGGAACAGATTAGAAGATGTAGAGACAAGTCTAAAGACACTCAACCACCTTGTCTCTGACTAAAGAGGCAAAAAGCACATATACTGGAAGAAAGATAACCTGTTTAATAAATGGTGCTTGAAAATCTGCCCTTCCACATGCCAAAGACAAAAATTAGATGAATGTCTCTCATCATGTACTAATCTAAAATCAAAATGGATTGAAGATCTAAATTTAAAATGGAAACACTAAATCTGCTGGAAGATAAGGTAAGTAGAACTCTTGAAGACATAGGTGTAGGCAAAGACTTTATGAACAAAACCCAGATCACAACAGAAATACAAAGAACCAATAACTAGGATCTTCATCTTATTAAAAAGCTTTTATACAGCAAAATAGACCATCAACACAGTGAAGAGATATACCACAGAGTATGAAAAAATTTTTCCAACTGTTCCTCAGATAGAGAATTAATATATAGTACATATAAAGAACTCAAAAAAGGACCACCCTCCAAATTTAAAAATTTCATCCAAAAATGGGCATCTGAAATGAATATATAATTCTCAGATAAAGAAGTATAAATGGCAAATAAATATATGAAAAAACATTCAACATCACTGGTCATTTAAGAGATGCAAATTAAATCAACACTGAGATTCCATCTCACTCCAGAAAGAATGTCAGTTAGCAAGAAATCAACTAGTAAAAAATGCTAGCAGGGATGTGGGGAAAAAGGAACCTTCCTTTGCTGTTAGTGGGAGTGTAAAATCTTGTAACCACTGTGGAAATTCATCAGAAAACTAAAACTAGAGGTTTCACTTGACCTGGCAATTCCCTTTTTTGATAAGTTCCTGAATTACAAACATCATACCACCACAATGTGTGTACAATCATGTTTATAGCACTACAGTTTACAATAGCTAAATCTTGGAAACATCCAGATGCCTATCAACTGATGAATGAATAAAGAAGATGTGTTGCTTTTTAATATACAACTTCTCTGGCTTAGCCCACTCAGTCATAAAGAAGTATAAACCTAACAAAAAAGAAGTAGAAACCTGAGACATTTATAGGTAAATGGATGGACCTTGAGACCATATTCTTAAGTAAAATAAATCAAACGCATGTAAAAATCACATTGTTTCTGGGTGTGAGAAACTGAAAGTGTAGATAAGGACCAAAATGTCTACTAGATATGAAATAGGAAGAAAATACTCCATTGGGAAGGGGAGCTAGGGAAGGAGGAAGGGAAAAGAAAGGAAGGGAAAAGAAAAAATAATGAGGATAGAAAAAATATGGAAACAAAGCTTTGGTAAATAAGAAGGAGAGGAGTGAAGGAAGGGTAAGGAAATGGAAAGAAAAGAGGAATTGAGATAAGTCACATACAGATAAGAAGTCCCTATGATGAAAGTGATCATTATGTACATTTAAAATGTACCAATACAAATAATAAAACAACAAGCTAATGAATACTATTATGAGGAAAAACTGAATAGTGTTTGGAAAAGATAAAACCATTACAAATTCCATAAAGATTTTATATTGTAAGTGAACTTTACTCTCTTCCTATTTCTGGCAATTTTTTTCTATACAATATAAACAAATTACTCTCATTTATTTAAAAATTTCCATTTCTCTGTATTATGGTTTAAAGAAAATGTTTTTCTCCCTAACAAGGAAAAGAAGCCCTGTGATGAAAGTGCCTAATTCGGTTCTTGTCTGAAATTCAAACGTCTATTGAAGGCCATGCTTCATCTACCTTGCATATAAGATTTTATGCTTAGGGGAAGAAGCATGAGAAAAGAATTGGAGGAATTTTAGTTTTTCTAACTTGGAAATGGACAGGACTTCACCTGTGGGCCTCCCACCCCGCTCCCTCTGACCATGGCATTTGTGACTCCAGCGCTATTCACTCCCAGAAGGCAACAAAAAGCATAGTGAACAGTCATTGCCTGGCTTCCCACCAACTAGCTGGGAAGAATCTTGGACTCTGTGGACCTTTGTATATTTCTGATGACCAGGACTGGTTGCTCTTCTCTGGCTTAGCCCATCTCAGTCACTTACTTGCTTGACTCAGTAATTCTGGGACCTTTTCCTTGTCTCTGCATTTAATCTGTTTTTACTTTTGGTCTTCATCTAGACTTAACTTATTGCTGCTCTAATCCATTAAATCTGGAGAGCATTTTGCTTGGCTGAACCCTGAAAAGCTTCTGACAGTATAGATTCAGCCTCAATCCAAAATCTCCAGCCTTAATTTTCCTAATTGCTGCCTTTGCACTGAGTAAACTGGTTTGCTCTTGGAAACCTAGATGAAGCATTCCAGGCACATCCATAATTTTGTTCTCTAAAAGTCCTGTTTTGCAAGATTCAGTTCAAGGTTCTTCTCTCAAGAAGTCTTTTTAACTTACAATCCTGACCTCAGCCTCTGAATTACATTGTACCATTCTACTGTCTTCATCTGTGGTCCTCAGAATGGGTCTTATGAAACATTAGTCCCAGAGGATGTCTCCAAAGGAAAAGCTCCCTCTGGGAGATTTAGTGCACCTACTACATCTAAGACTTTCTGAAGTTTTACAGCGAAGAAACATTTCAAACAATATTGAGCCTAGTGCTTCTCAAACTGACTCAGCTATGGACATCCTTTTCTATGTTACGTCTTTTAATAGCTAATTAGAAGTACGGAAAAAAATCTGAATTTTCCACAAGTGACTTTGTATTCTAAATAGTTCCTAGGTACCTATCTTTTCTCCAACTAAATAAAATGGTAACAGCTCAGCAGTTTGAACCAGCTGTAGGCTCTCTCAGCTCCTATGGCTATTTTCATTCTCATAATGCTAAATACAAGGTAATATGCAGACAGTTTGTGGCACTGTGCATAGCACACAGCACACATGCAAGCTGCTAGCTGCTTTCATTGTGAGGTACTATGATGGACAGGTTTCAGGTTTAGTCTATGGACTCAGACAGTGTCCATTTAAACTCTGGTAAAGATGTAATGTCAAGGACTATGTTTTGCTCATCAATGGCTTGTACACAACACAATGAATTAAAGACAAAGGAGCTCTCAAATCTGGTAATTTGCCTACCAGAGGGCTTTCCATACTGCTTAGAGACAGTTTTGGCTGTCACACTAGCATCTAGTGGCTAAAAGTAAGGGACACTATTAAACATCCCATGATGTATAAGACAAAGAAGTATCCAGCCTCAAATGTCAATAGTGCCTTGTTGAGAAATCCTGTTCTACAACCAAGCTAATCAGAGATGAATTTCTTACTGGTGACATTAGCTATTTATCCTTACACAAGCTATGGAATTTCTCTAAGTGTTAATTTCCCTGAGTATAGATTGGGGTTTTATTATATCTGTAGGGTTGTCGTATACAAATGAGATGACCCAGATAATCCAAATGGAATGTTTAACACAGTGACTGGGGAATAGAAAGTGACCTATGAGAATGCTTTGATTGACCTGCACCCAGCATCTCACAGTGACAATGAAGCCCTTATGATGAAATCTTCATCTCTCTCAGAATTCACTATGTGAGCCCCAGAATGAGTGCTCTTACTGAAACAACCCCGCATGCCCACTTGTATTTACTGCATGGTTGAATTTTACTTATATGCTCACCAGGGGCTCAATGGTGAAAATGTTATTCAAGAAGAGCATGCTGTCTCCCCGAACCAGCTTCCTCTGATTCTCAAAGGTGCGGGAGAGAATGGAGAGATGTTCTCGGAGAGAAGGATCAATAATGCACTCTTCAAGAAACTCATCAGTCTCCTGCTTTTCTTCCTTGGTCAACTCTTCACAGATCCTAAAGAAAATATAGGAAATGCAAGCTTTATTTTAGTATCACCATAAAGAACTGTCTATAGGGGCTCCCCTCCACGCCCACACCCTGGAACTATCCTCACATCATCCTGGGGTGGCCCCTCCTCGCCCTGAGCCTGGGTGACGTTGTATCAGGTCTCAGAGCTTTTAGAGGCTCCTTTTATTCACCGTTAGTCACCTCCTACAATAAGTCCTCCTCCATTTCTTTCCTACCCAAATACCAGTTTGTTTACCCTTAGCCTCTTACGTAACTGGACAGATATTTCCTTTAGATAACTATGTTTTTCCAGGACGCCTTTAAAATATTTAACATATATACTGTCTCCCACATTGCAAGAATGAATTTGTCCCTGTTTAAATTTGCTTGGCTTTAATTCTTTCTTAGCTATTAGTAATCTAGGGAATAGAACTAACAAGGACTAAGTTTGTATGCTGATTTCATGATCTATTTACTAGCTCTGTGACTTTGAGAGTTACCCAGTTTCTTTAAGCTTCAGAACCTAGCCCTATAAAATAGGAGTAATAGGTGCAGAGCTCATCTGTCAAAGAGATGAAGGTTAAATGTGATTCAGGACCTGGTCCAGTTCTTGGGACAAAGTGGGTGCTCCATCAATATCAGTGTTTTCCCTGTGTCAACAGTAAGCAGTTACTAAGGGCTAAGTTCAGAAACTGCTCAAGCTACCTAAAGAGGCCTCCTTTTCTCTTTATCATTATCAACCAGAAAAGCAGCCTTTCCCAGAGCTGTGTTCACCTTTCACTTGAATTTTCAGACTGGATTGTGTCTCTTTCTAGGACATAGGACCACATTCCCAGCTTTGTACTGCTATCGCCAGTGGTGAGAGGCAAATATAAGCAAATGAGTGCCGAATGGGAGACTTAGGTCCCTGAAATCTTATCCCGACCCTGACTCATTTTCTAAATGACTTATATAAACCGTACACTCAGTACTGTTAGCTCTTTTCGACTTCAGTATTTATCGTCCTTTGGTCACACAGTATAAAGAAGTCAAAGGCATGAATTCAGTGTGTATTACTTCCAAGGAAGAAAGCATCCTCGCTTCCTTTGGCCTGCTAGGCAGGAAGCGGCGTCCAAGGTAACCAGTGGTGGTCCTTCTGTTCTGCTAGGCAGGACAGCGCAAATTAAAGAGAGTTTACAAGCAAAGGAACTCATTCTTTTTAGCTTGGCATTTGATATCTGTCTGAAAGACTTATAAGTTCTACACCCTTTGAAACAATAAATTCCACTGCAGGAATGAATCTTAAAGAAAAAATCATGGGTGTAAATACAGACACAGCTGTAAGGATGCTTATTAAAGTGCTGAATGATACCAAATAAAGTAGGCAAACTTGATGTAAGATATTGGAAGACTGGTAAAACAAATAATGAGAGTCAAACATTCAGTTACTGGGTACTAGCCTAACCTTTCACAGGCATCGGGAAATTTAATACTCATAACCACTATCTGAGATAATTATTATAATGATCATCATTTTCAATTTATAGATGATGAAACCAGGACTCAGAAAGGTTAAGAATCTTGCCCCAGGTCACATAGCTGAAAAATGGAGCCTGAAATTCAAGCTAGGCCTTTTGTAGCTTGGATTTTGTAGTGTTAGCTAGGACTCCATACCACTTCCTCTGATGCATGTCTATCAATGGGACAATGGCATTAAAGGAGGCTATGGAACAGCAATTTGCAAAAGCTGGAAGCATTTTAAAAATGAAAAATCAGGTTACAAAATAAGGTATATAGAATAATTCCAGTTTTGTAATACAAAAGTAAAAGAAAAAAAAACACATTGTGAAAAAGAAAAAAATTTAGAGATACCAGAATATTCACAGTGGTTCTCTTTAGATTGTAATATTGGAACTGATTTTTGCTTTATCTTTCTCTGCTTACCTTATATTTTCTAAATTTTATTAGTTCCCAATGTTTTTTTTTTGAAAATGGAAAACAAAAATAATTTTAAAATTTAAATGCCAACCCATATTTTGACCAAAGCACTATAGACATTTCCAAATGTTGACCTGAGCCCATGGTGCCATGACTGGAAGAGACACAGGTGAACTGTGGGGTTGTGAAGCAGGGAGTGGCTTCACGAGCCAGAGCAGTTGTGTTAGATACACACACAGCAACAGCAATGGACCTGAGCCCATGGGTCCAGATGAGAAAGGAGGAAACTGAGTGCAAAGTATGACATCTATCTATCTATCATCTATCTATCTATCTATCTATCTATCATCTATCTATCTATCTTCCAAATTAGAATGGGATCTTTGGGGAAATTAATGGGAATGGAAAGAAGTATGTGTCATGGTTTATGTCAGTGGCCCCCAGGCCTCATGTATTTTCATTGTGAATTTGTGATTGGTTCATTGTCTAGCACTTGGATTGGTGGTGTCAGTGCCACACCCTCCTAGGGGTGGAGCCAGGATGTGATGTAATGGCAGGAAGAAGGTGTGTCTCTCTCTTGCCGGTTCCCACTTGCTGTTTGCAGCCACCATGAACTGCAGCCCCACCATGCCACCCTGCCTTGGAGCCAACTGAGTATGGACTGAAACCTCCCAAAACTGTAAGAAATAAACCTTTCCTTTCCCAACTTTGGGCATCAGGTATTTTGTCTCAGCGATGAGTGAAAAGTAACTAAGACAGTATGTAAAAGAATAAATTACCTAATGTATACCAAGAATGGCAGTGCTCTGTGAATAAAGGGGTATGATTAGCTCAACCTTCACACTGGAAGACGAATATAAAACAAAGATTCCCAAATGTTGTTCTTCTACGCTGTTAGGACTCTGAGTCAGTAATAGGCAGTAGATGGAGAAGAGTAGGATGGGAGATGCTGAAAGATTCCTCTTTGCCCCTTTCTGAAGAACTGGAGCAGGGCTGAGAGTCTAAGGGGTGTGTGTGTGTAACAAGAGCTTTCAGCTGGCAAGACTCCAACAAGGGCGGCCACATACTCTTATCTCGGCTTCATCACCTTGTCTTGTAGATAGTCGCATGTTCTTGCACTCCTAGCGATTCCTTACAGATGAGGAGACCTCTGATTAGCATTAAAATAGCCCAGTCCTTGTCTTCCAGTGAAACTACAGACTTAATACATCTTACAAATAGTCTGGTGGGCACTAACACCCATCACCTTCCATCATCATATATAGGCCAGCCTGTGGATTTTAGTCAAGCCTTGGATTTTACCAAGACTTGTGTCTTTGGTAATGGAGAATTGAATGAGTAATGTTTCCTCACCTCCCTTGCAGCACAAGAGATGGTAGCTGAATGGTGAGTAGATTAAAATCTATGGCCTTCTGATCTGGGAGAAATACTCTTCTGTCCCTACTTGGTTTTGAACAAATGGAACCATTTGCCTTCTTCTGGACCCTGTGTGACATGAGCAATGAGCAACTCTGTGATTGCTATTATAAAATGAGGACTAGGGGTCCTTTTCTTTTTTTCCAGATACTACTTAAATCCTTAGACTTTTGTATAGCGCCAGGGAAGGGAAAGAGCCTCCAAATTCATCTGAGATTAAATTTATTCTGACCTACATAGCAGACTCGAAGCCCAATTAAAACTGATTTATCTAGAGAAATGTGCTGTTTTCCTGCAGCCGAATGTTGTGGAATAAACCCAGGCTGAGCACCTTGTGGGGTTCCATTGAGGGTGCCTGCAAATCTCAGACAGAACAAATCTAGAATTAGGGCCACCTGCTCTTCAGATAACGGCTGTGACCTTGTTGGAGAAACAGAGGAGAAGAAATCCTTAAAAGCTCATGATGAGTCTCAGAATACAGGAAACGTGATGAGAATGAGTATGAAAGATTCTTGCAGCGTGTTTTAAAAATCCCTCGGGACAAGGTAAGGAGGAAAGGAGAAGGATGGATGCAGGCTCCATTACAGAAGAGATTAATTTCATTGCCACTTCCAGAAAAACATCAAGAAAGAACAAAAAGGCAATTTTTAAAGGTCCCTATTTCTGATGTCAAAGTGTTTTTTTAATGATAGAAGCAATTTTAAGGCCTAGAACTTCTTCCTAGAGAAGAGATATCTTCATTGTCAGAGCTGAACCTTGGAATACCCCCATATGGCCACACCTGGACATGTGTCCCACAGTTTGCATCAACGTAATGGTATTAGGTGAAGAGCAAGGTCATCCTTTTTAGAATGGAAATGATAAACTGCCAGAAAGGAACAGGGCTTTCAAGGGCTAAAATTCATCCACTGGGAAGAGATAAATCCAAGTCTTTGCACGTCATTATGCTGGTGAACGAGAAACAGAACAAGAGTCGAGGGCATCTGTTAAAACTATTAGTATTTTCAAGGTAACCTTGAGAAAGTTTTGACCTCTGCCATGTTTTAACTGGAGTTTAGTTATCACTTCAGTGTTTGGTTATAACACTAAAGTTAACTCTTAGGTCCTTGGGGGTCTGAAAAGGAAAAGTTTAATCTCTGGGAATATGGGTCATCCCACTTAGAACAGGTTCTCTGTAATCCAAGCTCAGGCCCAAAGTCTCCCTTTTTCTCTACATTTTTAATTGCAAGGCTGCTGGCATAAGAGGAGAAAGAAAAGAAGCTATTCCCATCATGAGCAAGAGAAACATGTGCAAAGGAGCATTCCAGGGATACCTGTGTGGGTCTTGTGCTGGGAGCTCAAGAAAGCATTCTTCCTATTGGCTAAAGGTCTCGCTGCAGGGGAGGACACACTTTTACCCATAAGCAAGCTGTCCAAGAACGTTCTACTTTGTCAGCTGCTTATGTATGGCCTGGAACACAAGCTGAGAATGTGTGATGTGGAGGAAGGGGCTGAGGCTCACACCCATCCCAAGAGCTCGGCACTTGGAGGGGCAGCCATGCTGAGACAGAAAAGTACAAGCAGCCCTGTGTTTGCCTTGTTTTTAAAGCAAATAGGAATTTCATGGAAGTTGCTTCAAAGACAAGAGTCCATGGCTAGTAACACGAAAGTTGAAGCATACTTGGAGATGGGTCAAGGAACAAGAGAGGGAAGAGCGAGAAGAGTCCAATCTTGGTCCAAAAAGAAACCAGACACGGATGGTCTCTGTTTCACCCTTTTCCCTAGGCATCTGGCACTCAGGAGAAGGGGAGGAGGAAAAGAAGGAAGCACTGTCAATAAACTTCACTGAGATAAACCAGTTTGGTTCTGGAGTATGCTGCGTTGCTATCTATGATCCAAAATGAAAGTGAAGACATTCTTATTCAGCTATCTAAAGCCACTTCTCAAATTCCTTGTTTAAGAGAGGGGCATGATTTAAATAACCTTTCAATCACAGTTATGAAAATGCTATACTATCCCGTCCCAAAAAGTGCTAGATGAAATGCTAGGAAGAACAAGGGAGAGAGGAAGAGAAAGACAAGGTAAGCAGAAGACAAGAATAATGACACTAAAGATACCAAGGAGAGAGGGGTATGAGTGTCGGAGGAGGAGAAGCGGAGAGGAAAAGCCCATGCACATGTGGTTGAATTATGTCCTCTAGAGTCTCTGATAGTATTTGGCTTTCTCTGTCTCTTTCTTCTTTCTTTCTTGCCTGTTAAAATGAACTTAAGTATTTTTTGGACATCACCATGGCATCAGTCACATGCACACAGTCAAACACAGATATGATTGCAATGAAACCAGCTTCCCCTCCTTTATACGTAATGTGTGCTCATTCTCGCCATAGGACATCCTGACATCGAAGCACTACCTTTATTGCTGTTTCACCTTCTTGATTTGTACCCACTCTCTCGCTTTATCTTTAACTATGTTGGGTCTTTGTGATCTGATTGCCTGTTAGCACCTGCCAACTGAGAAATCAGCAGATAGATTTTTTTGGACTTTCCTACCACTGACATTTCCATACCATGAGGCCCAATGAAATTTGTAAGCAGGAAACGTTTTTCTTTTCTCACTTTTTGAAGATGGCACAGTGGTAATCCTGTGATTAAAGTTCATTGTCTGAATGAAAAAGCTGCTGGCCTACTGTGTCCTGCCATTGTCACAGCTCCTTTTGATTCAATTAGGGACAGCGCACTGGGGGATTTCTACCTGGTTCCCATGGACCTAAGACTTTTTATTTTTATCCCATACTAACTTGGTGTTAGACAAAGCTTTGAAGCTTCCCAGGGCTAATCTTTAATGGAAATGGAAAGGCAAATAAAAAAAAGCTAAAATAAATGCCAATGAAAGCAGCAAAAGCATTAATTCTGGGAAAGAGATAAAAATACAACTTAAAAGAGGCAAAGATGGGTTCAGTAAAGAAAGATGTTAAAAATTTAACAGTGGTGAGATTAGTTAAAACAGTTTGGTTTTACATTTCATTAATTTTCTCTACTGGCCTAGGTATCATTTTTAAAAAAGTAAAATATTACAGATACCAATAATGATTATTAAATTACTACATGGTTTGCAGGGATAGGACAATGTTGTTAAAGCCAAGAATATAAAAATCTAAGCCCTTCTCTTTTTTTCTTATACTTCCTATTTTCTAGAGATACCTTTTCAGTGAAAAAAAATTCACATTGATGCCAACCAAAAGTAGATTATTTTTAGAAACTTTTTTATGAAAGCAGGTGGACCACGGGAGAGTTATGAAAAGGAATACACCCATGTAGATTAGTTTTGAAAGAACAGGGTAGAGTGAAATATTTGGTCTTTGAAATCTAGTTCTGTTATTGCTGCGTTATGACCAGGTTGAGACTGAGAAGGGCAATTTGCTTTTCCACATAGCCCAGCTCAGCTTCTCTAAATGAGCAGCTCCAAAATGGCTTCAGACACTGGAACAAATTTATAAAAATTTCACATTGAGCTGGTTAGAAACTTACTATAAAAGTCATAACAAACTGAGGTTTACAGCCCCTTGTTGCTCCACATAGGTGATTTTTATTACAAACCTATACTTTTCTCTGTCCTCCTCTTCTTGGGTAGCAAATATTTTCCACTGGAAATGGGCAATGATGTTGCTGCGGTTGTGAATGGTCACAGCCCGCTGATTGGCCAGAGAGATGTAGGTTTTCTCCATGGTCAAGGAGTTCTTGTCCAGTCTTATATTCATGTCTGTGGCAGCTCCATAGAGAGATACAAATATTTTCTCACCTAGGAATTAACAAAGTACAAACAAATTTCAGATTTATTTTAGAATGTTACTTGTAATCTATTTTATTTGCAATTCCAGTTAGAGAATATAGCAGAAACATTAGCTATTTCATTCTTCCTCCATTCCATTAATCTAGAGATAAGAGAAGATTGGACAATTTAACTAGTATGCTACCTTTCTTGGTCATTGTAAGAAATACACAAAATGCGAATGTTGTGGTGGGTGTTTCAAGATAATTCTTTCATCATAAATAGTTTTCAGTTTTACAGTCTGACAGGAGGGCAGCTGAGTTCTAGAATATAAACCTATGCCTCATCTTTAGCCCGTGCATGAGCTGGCTTCCTGGCTCTAAAGTGATTTTACCAAATATATCCAAAAAGAGGTTCTCAGCATGAGAGGGATTTAAGTCTAATCAAGGGATTAGGAAAGAAGATTCAATAACCTTAAAAATAAAAAAAATCTACTTAAAAGGAATCACATCAAAACAACAGCAATCAAAACAAAAAACACATATAAAAACACACATGCTTGCCATATCTGAGTAGTGGATGGATACATGGAAAACATAAGTGAATAAAACTGTATTTTAAATTATTAATTTTTAATATGCTAGGAACACTTTTGTTTAGCACAGAAATTTAAGTCACTGACTTGATTCAAGATGCAACCATCGGCTTGGTTCTAGGTGTGAAAGCAAGGGCCCTGGGCTTGCATGAAGACACAGACCTATAATTATACTCCATTTGACTTCTGCAAACTTACAGCAGGTATGTCACTTTAACATCAAAAGTAAAAAAGTAAATACTTAAGTACTGCTACTATTTTGTTGGTCTAGGCTCTAAATTTTTATTAGAATCCAGAAAGTATAATTATCTGTACCTTATTTTCTAGTAAACCCTTCTGGGTTATTTATTGTATGACCCAGTTGGCCACTAAATAGACAATTCTTTATCATTTTAAAGTTCTTCAAGTTCTATCACTTTGGATACAGCAAAATTAAAAAGTCAGCATCAAGACTTTGGCTCTAAGGTTTAAAATGTTTTTATTAACATTTATACATTAAGTAGAAATGATACTACCAAACCACATGTAATGACACTAAAATGTCTTCCTCCCTATCGATTCCCTAGCCTGATGGTTGGAAGTAAGAACTGTCAATATTTTCATGTAAATTTTCCCTCCAAAAAAGTCTAAACTTTCTGATGAGTGAAATTGAATGATCTGATGAGTAAAAACTTACTGTTGCTTTACTTAGCATATTCTTAATTATGGATGATGTTGAACAATTTTTCCTAATTAGTTTAAGCCAGAAAGAAGACCTTCCCTACAATGGAGGTCTACACATAAGTCTCCACAAAGGACTATTCCCCCAAGGTAAAGGTGAACCGGAACTACATTAGCTCTAGTTCCGAGCTGAAGACCATGCTGGAATTTTCTATCGATTGCAGAGAACCATCAGGCTCCGAGTTTGGTGGCAATTGACTATATCCCGAAATACCCAGAAAAAACAACTCTTTTCTGTTCAGAGCAATCTACCTGCATGCAAAGTTTTAAGCTTTTTAACTTTTTTTTTTTTTTTTTTTTTTGAAAGCACACAGCCCAGCAGTGAGTCAGCGCCTTTTGTGGGCTGTGGAGGGAGAAAACCAGGCCTAGTGGGAGGAGATCACGTCTGCACACAAGCGCCATAGCCAGGCTGCTGCCAGCTTGGGGAGAGCCAGACCCAAGCCTCTCTCTGTGAGTTGGCGCCATTTGTGGACTGCAGAGGGAGAGTAGCAGGCCCCACAGGGAGGAGATCCTCGCCCAGAAACCATATCATTTTCATTGTTTTGTTGGGTTTTTCTTTTCTTTTGTTTATGTTAACTCTGATGGCATGAGCAGCTACTTAAAAGATAGCAAGACATGTTATGGAAGCCATTATGTATTTACTACTGGCTTGTTTTGATGACCTTTATTGCATTCATTGTTTTGTTTTTATTGTTTCTATTCTATTCTGTTCGAGTTTTAGTTTGTTTGAAGGTGGTATCTGCAGCTATTTTGAAGACAACAAAGGCACTGTAGTAACTACTGTTGATTTCAAAAGGATTGGAAGTCCTGTATCACTTATTTTGGTTTATTTTGATTGATTTTATTCTGTTTGATTTTCCTTGGTTTTATCCTCTTTAAAATAAAATTTAAAAAAAGCACACAGCCCAGCATAAGGAAATATATGAAGAAAACTCCATGTGTTAAAATCAGTGATATGAGAAAAACAGAAATAGGCACAGAAAAACCCAGATAATGGAGTCACCAGTTGTAGACCGTTATGATTTGTATCTAGGTATCCTCTAAGGGCCACATGCATTCATAGGCAGGGCTTTTGAACCGTGACTGAATTATGGGGGATTCACAGCTGACTCACTGTTAGAAGGTGAGGTTTCTTCAGAAAAAGCAGATCACTGAGTGCATGGCCTGAAAGGGTTTCTCCCCAACCCCGACTCCAGTTCATCCCGTTCCTCTCTGCTTCTCTGCCACCACGACAAAACAACTTTTTCCCTGTCATGCCCCTTGCAGTGCTGTCTTGCCTTGGACCAGTTGACTAAAGACTGAAACCTCTGCAGACTGCAAATCAAAACAAAACTCTCTTCCTTCGAGTTGCAGGTGTCAGGGGTTGTGGTCTCAGTGATAAGGAAGACGTAGACCATATAGGAACAAATCGATGAGCTTAAGGCTATATCTAGAGGACAGGAAATTGAACAGTGATCTAAAACATTAGACAAGAGTCACACTTGAGGATTTATAGAAAAAAATAGCTTAAATTAAGAAAAACTTTGAAAGAAAAAACTCCAAGGAATAAATTTGATAAGATAACTTTATGAAAAAAATGATGAACTAGAAGGCAAACTGAAGAAGTAAAAGAAATAAAGTACACGGAAAGAGATCAGACAGGTGGCATGAAAAGGTTGAACACTGTTTAATTGGAAACTCAGAAAGAAAGGTAATGAAGCAAAGATAATATTTCAAGAAATGATGGTTAAGAGTTTTCTAGAATTAGTATCAGTTTACAATTCAAAAGGCCTAATGAAAGTCAAAGTGGATAAATTAAAAGAAATTCATGTGTAAATATACTGTAGTGAAACTAAAGAAACCAAAGATGAAGTCTAGAAAGCAGCAAGGAAAAATGAAAGAGAAGTTATCTTCAAAGGATTCACAGCTGGATTTACATGTGACTTTTCAATAGAAACTAGAAAAATAATGGAATGTTATTTTCAGAATGATGGTAAAAACAATGCCAAACAAGAATCCTATGAAGATTTAATCCTAAAAATGTCTTTGTTTTATCTTTATTTTTAAAGGATACTTTCAATACTAAAAGATCCTAAATTAGCATTGTTTTCTTTGAGCACTATTTTCTTTCTTTTTTTTTTTTGCACTGGTGATTGAACTCATGACCTTTATACTGAGCTATATCCTCAACTCTTATTTTCTAGTTTTTGAAACAGGGTTTTGCTAAATTGCTAAATTGCCCAGGCTGGGCTTGAATTTATAATTTTCCTGTTGCAGCCTCCCACAGTGCTTGGATTACAGGAATGCACACTATGCCTGGCTCTCTTTAAGCACTTTAATAGTGCCATTTTGCTGGCGATATAGCTCAGAGCACAGCATCTGCCTGGCAAATGCGAGGTCCTGAGTTCAATTTCTGGTACCAATAGCAAAACAAAATAATGCCGTTTTACTGTCACCTGAAAATTTTACTGTCGGTATTATTAGCATTACTTTTGTGTCTTTCTTTTCTGGGTACTTTTACAATGCTCTCTTTTCTTTAATTTTCAGCATTTTGACAATATGCCTATGGTCGGTTTTTCTCTATCTTTGCATGACTACATGCTGGGCTTTTTGAACATAAGGATTAATCTCAGGAGGGAGCAGTTCTCAGTCAATATCTCTTAAAGTATCACTTTATTCCACTCATTCTCTTTATTTCTGAGACTCAGTTATACACATGTTGACTTTTAGATTATGTCTCATATGGACTTCATTTTCTGTTCATTTTGTTTCTTTCTGTGTCTTAGTTCGGGTCTTTACGTAGGTCTTCAGTATTTAAACAGGTCTTCAGGTTCATTAATCCTGTGTTCTGTTGCATTTTTTTTCCACTGTTAAATATATAATTGTTAATATCCAACAGTGTGTTTTTCAGTATAATATCTTTACTATAATCTGAGGAGATAAAATAGGCCAATCTACAGAATAACTGCACTTCTAAACATCAGTATAAAAATCCTAAATAAAAAATTAGCAATGACAATCTGTCACTACATTAAAAGAATGATACTTCATAACCAAATGGAATTTACTTCAAGAATGTAATGATGACTCACTATTAGAAAATCTATTAATACAGCTATAAATTAAAGGAGAAAAATATTATCTTCAATGATGATGTAAAAGAATTTGCAAAATTCAAAACACTTTTTAAGAGTCTGTAAAATAGGAACTGATAAAATTAAAATATAGCGGCTAGGGATTTAGCTCAGCGCATAAGTGCCTGCTTGGCAAGCTCAAGGTCATGAGTTTGATCCCTGGTACCACACACACACAAAAAAATTAAAGTATAATATAAAATCTCAGTAATTAAAACAATATGGTACCAGTGCATGAAGGGATAGTCAATAGAATAGAATAAAACATCACAACTGAGCCAAATACATATTGGGATTTAGTATATTATAAAGATAGCATTTAATATCACTGGTATAAACACGAACCTTATGAAAAATATCTTTGGAACAACTTTGTAGACATATGAGAAAGTAAAATCTCATATCTTATATCAGAATAAATGTCAAGTGAATCAAAATAAATGTTCAATATAAAGCCATAAAAGTAGAACAATACCCAAGAGAATTTCTTTGTAACTTTAGACCAGAGAAAGCTTTCCAGCTATGATTCAAACTGCAGATCCTTCTAAATATGTTAAGGAGTTTGATTACCTCAAAATGAAAAAAGAATTTCTGAATGATGCAAAACTCTATAAGCAAAAACAAAAGGAAAAAAACTGGAGAAAATATTTGCAACAAGAGGATCAAATCCCCTGATACACAAATAACTCTTAGAAATCAATAATAGAGTCTAGAAAAGGAATGTGTAGGGTTGCCAAAAAGAAATATGAAAAACCTCTAGATGCTTGAAAAGATGCTTGAGCGCTTCTCAGCCTTTTGGCTATGATCTAGTTTGAAAAGATGCTTGGCTCCATGTATAATCAAGAGAAGTGCAAATCATGCTGTGTTTATAAGCCACCATATCAGACTGAGAGAACAGAAGTTTGAGAACATAACTGGCTATCAACACAGTGTGGGAAAAGGCACAAGGGAATGCAGAATGGTCCCACTGTTCCTCAGCCCATGGGGTGCATTTGGCAGCACAGACCAAAATGGCTATGTAAATCACAAAACTGTTTACCCTTTGGCCTATTTCTAGGAATTTATCCAAGAGAAGAGCCAAAGCAAGTTCAAGGATATTTATTACAGCATTATTATTATTATTATTATTATTATTATTTTTTTTTGTACTGGGGATCGAACTCATGACCGCACGCTTGCAAGGCAGGCGCTTATGCCGCTGAGCTAAATCCCCAGCCCTATAGCACTATTCTTAATAATGATGGAATTGAAAAAACTAAAGTAGCCATAAGAGAAAGCTGGTTAAATAATTTATGCTATGTCTCCAAGTAGAATACTATACAGGTACAAAAAGGTACACAATGTGAAGGGAAGATTCCAGGATTCATGATTACATAGAAAAGGCAAAGAGAGGAACAGTTTCTATAGTATATTATATAAAGAAGGAAAATAAGACTATTCATTCATGCTTGCATCTACTTTCATAAAAATCACCGGAAGAACAGCCAAGCAACCAATCAAATATGGCTGGGTTAAATTGGGTGGTATAGAAGCAAGCCTTTTCAACATACATTTTAAAAGATTGTTTTGATTTTTAACATATGAATACATCATCCATCCAAAATTTTAATGCAAAAATAGTTGTAGGGCCTCCAACACACATAAAGTTGCTAGACAGCACTTACAATGAAAAGAATTCGAAACAATATACCACCACATAGCCATCGGATGAGAGTATAAGTTGGTACAGTCATTTGACAAACCAATTTAACATTCAATTATTATCAGCATTAGATTTCTGTATAATCTAGCAATTGCACTTGTATTTATCCAAAAAGAAACACACAGCTGCAGAAGGACATTATACAAAGATGCTCTGTGCAGCATTGTCTTTGAGAGCATAGAATGTAAGTACAGCCTTAACTTTGATAGACTAAAGCATAGTATTTTCACATCCTGTGATATGATGTATTCATTAAAATAAATCAGAGCAGTCTGTATCTACATGCTTAAATCTTTAAAATGTAACGTTGAATGAAGAAAGCAAATTGGAGAATGGTATGCACGTACAATATCATTTATGAAGTTTAAAACTGCTTGAGACAAAACTATAGAGTGTTTATGGGTACATGAATTTGTAGAAACAGCATAAAATGCACCCTAGACAGCTCTTCCAAGGGTACAAGAATTACATAAGGAAAGGGTAGTAATGTGGCTTCAAATCCATAATCAGATACAGAAAATAAAACCCTGAAATAAACGTATCAGGCAAAATGTTAAATAAAATTGCTGTTGATTTTATTATTCTCCTTGATTTTGTGGTTATTTGAAACGCTTCACTGTTTAAAAAAATTAACCAAGGGAAAAAAGACACAAGGGCTTACTTCATACACACCTAGGATCAGAGAGACTACTGTTGTAACCATTTGAATCACTCACTGAAAAATGTTCCTTCCCAGAAATATAGCAAGAGTTGCCATACTTTTTGAGAACCGTCTATTTTTTTTTTACTGCTGTTTTCAAAAATCATCAGATCCAGAAAGAGAAGAGAGCAATAACTCTCCTCCTGTCTCCTAAAGAGCAACTGAAGTACTTGCTTTTTATACCCACTTGCCTGAAGATGAGCTCAAGTGTCCCCCATTCCTAGCTACTTAGAAGACTGTGAGGACAGAGGTGGGCATCCTGTGGGAGGGGACGAGGCTCCTGTGTCTGTTAGTGTTTTTGTTCCCTTGGAGCGCTCTGGTTCTGTTTCTGGGGTTGAAAGCTACCATCATTGTAGATAAGGTTAGCTGCAGTCATTTATTATGCCCCGTAAAGATCTCTTTTGTGGAAGGTCTCATTACCTCTCACCAGTTTTGCTGCTATCAATCAAACAAAACAAATATGAGCAAAACTGAATTTACAAAAATAAATGTGAAGCCACCTCTATCACAATACATTTCCTACTGTAGTTTCAGGACTTGAAGACAACAGAGGACATTAAAAAAAATGTATGAGCGGGGCCATAGATTCTCCAGGGAACAAGTTGATGGAAAAAGTGTTTCTTACTTCTGGGCCACGGCAGGATGAAATCCAGTACTCTAGGCTGTTGCCGAAACAGAGTCCTTCGAAGTTCTCTTCCTTTGTTCAGGAAACTGAAATTTAGGAACTTGATGGTGCTTACCTAGTACAGCAACAAGACTAAAAGCAGTTTTCTTATTCTGCATGGAAGGTACGGTAGGTCTGTAGAAAGTGTGTTAACTTTGGGGACCCCAAAGATTTGAAATTAGGTTCAAGCTTTACTTAGGCATAAAGTTACTAAAGATCTCCAGGCCTCAGTTTGCTCATCTCAGAAATGAAAGGAGTTCAAGAAATGTCCTCTAAGGTCCCTTTAAATATTAACACCAATGATTTGAGTCCTTTCTTGCTAGGTAATTTACAGAAGCCTCGTTCCACCTCCCTACACTGTCCCTGCCAAGCAGGAATAGTCTGTTGTCTGCTATTCCCCATCCTAAGTTGTGGAATAAAGAACGAAGAAAAGAAAACGAGGCCAAGGAAGGTTTCCACTGCCCCTGTCTAAAGCCATGTTAAAATGTTTGCTTCTTTCACAACTATGTTTTGCTGTTTTCCAATTATATTAGCACATAGTCATAGTTAATTGTAATAACCACCCAGGTGAAAGAAAGTTCATGCAGGCTTAAGTCTGCACAGATACATTTAGGTAGATATTATTTAGCAGTTACCACTTGCAAAGTATATCATACTCAATTACTATATTATATTGGGATTTCTTTTATTGACCTTTATGAAGAAAAAGATAAACTCTTTAGGATTTTAGGAAGTACACTACAATAAAATACATAAATGACTGGAAAGTTGTCCTGTATTATATTATCCTATATTATAACTATGTGTATATTTAACAAAAATACATCATCACACCTTGTGGGAAAAAGCCTACTTGCCAACTCCGGACTCTTAACCTGAAATAACTCCTCTTCGGTAAGAGACATAATACAGTGTACTTCAGAAAATGCTGAATAAGTGTATCAGCTTTATTTCCTGATTATGCCAGTGGTTAAAGTCACCTCTAAAGTGACAGTAAACTCATCAGGCATTGAGGAGAAAAACTGCTGTAATCCTATTTCTATTACTCATTCAGTAAATTAACCCACTTGCATGAAAACAATACTAAGGGTCCCCCACTCCTAGCTGCTTAGAAGACTGTTAGGAGAATGGTGGGCAGTAAAAATACTGTTTTTTAAAAATCCCATTCTTAATGCTAATGTCTCCATGAACCTTAGGATTGTATAAAGTCAGTCAATACACAGTTGAAAATTGCAAAACTTAAGAAATTAACTATTTGTTTTTCTGAGTCAGAGAATGTTTCCACATCTCAGATTTTTTAAAATGATAGAACTAGTGTACTAGTTGTTCTAGGTTTTTGTTGTTGTTGTTGTTGTTGTCATGCTGTTTTGTTATCAGTGCAGTAGTTGCAGTCTTAATCTCTTCTAGAAGGATGAATTTGTAAAAGGCATTATGTTACTTCAGTTCTTTTAGAGTTTTGGTATAAAATTAAAAGGTAACTAAATAATTTCTGGGGTAAAATCAGTTTTCTTGAACAAATTTGATTTCACTACCCATAGGACCAATAGAGAGGAAGAGGATGAGGGGAAGGAAGGAATTGCGATTCAGGAAAACACTAATGCATGAAACATTAGGTATTGGTGACACTTTATACGTCGGTCCCTTAATTTCTACGAAACTGCTTCAAACTCTTGTCTGAAAAAGAAATCTTCTAGCAGCATTAGAATACAGCCAGTGGAGAAGCAGAGGCTAATGGAACAAACAAACTAATTGGAAATCTAATTGAGCACTTCCCACTGTGAAGTACCTTCCTTCTAGAACATTCTTTGGGGAAGAATGCAATAGCCCATATTAAATTTCCCTCCTCAAACTAATTCATATTTCAAACAATCAAATGCTTATTTAGTAAAATGGAAGGCCAATGCTGATGGCTGTTTGGAAAATCTCCATGATTAATTGTGTTTAGACAGTCATTACTATTTTTTGCTAATGGAAGGTTTTGGTTAAGGTAATTGACAACACACAATAAAGATGAAAGCATATGTTTTATCAGACATCTACTTCATGTAATGAAAAATGCTACAAGACAGTTTGCTTCTTTTTGTGATCTTCAGAAAATGACTTTATTTGTTCATTAAAGTTAGTATAAGAACCTCAGGGTGTAGAAACCCTTTTTTCAAGGAACAATTAAATTTTGATACACAAATATTCATTGTGCTTCAACCTACCTTTCCTTTAGCATGAAACTATAAATGTAAGTGTGGGTTTCATTCCACATTCTTATATTAGAGTAAAACTGAGATCCAGGACCTCTCAAAAATGCAGTTGCATTTCAAAGTCAGGGAGATCCCTGTGATGGTGCTAAGGACAATCCTCAGGAGTTAAGAGTCTGAGTTCTAAGCAAGCTACATGTTTTTTAGGGCTCTAAGGGCTTCAGTATCTCATTTGTAAAATAAAATTTGACTATCACTAAAGTCTTCTCTCAGGTTTTTAATTCTATTGCTTTAGTGAGTACTCTAAGTCATTCGGTTTCAAAACAACCAAATTAAAAACAATTTTTAAATTTTACCTTGATCATATGAAAACTTATTTATTTATACAGGATACCTATATACTAGAGTGTTCATGTTAAATTTATTAAAAATATACTAAAATGTTGAAGTAGGATGAGGTAGAGAGAAGTAATATTTTATACGTAATTTACTTAATATATTTACCAACAATTAATTATTTTAGTAAGAGGAATGTCTGTTAGCTTTTCAAATTCCTAGTATAAAACCTTGTGATATAGTGAGCCAAAAGTAATTCTAAGGTTACATTTTCCAAATACTACTTAGTTTCAGAGACTGACACAAATAAAAATGATGCTTCACAAAGATGTGAATATCAGAAAGAAAAAAATGTAACTGTCTGAATTTAATAATACTCATACCATTTTTCACTTTCATCCACTATCAACACTAATAACACAAAGGTTCTTATTGAAATTCAACTTCCTCATGGTGGTATCAATTAATGGTCAGAAACTTCAAACCCAAATTATCAGTAAATTCATTCAACATAAAAGGACTGAATAGCACAATTAAAAGATAAAGATTTTTAGACTGGATTTTTAAAAAACCACCTAGTGATACTTGCAAATGTCAAATTTTAAATATGAAGACATAGAAAAGTTGAAAGTAAAAAGATGAACAGAATATAATCTGTCCACACTAATCAAAAGAAAGCTTCTATCCTCTATAAATGTCAGATCAAGTAAACTTTAATGTCAGAAATCTTACTAAACAGTAAGAGATATTTCAGAATAATAAAATAGTTAATTCAAGAAGAAATTATATTAATTCTAAATGTTTCATAATAAGTATACAGTGTCAAATGACATAAAATGAAAACTGATGGCACAGAAAAGAGAAGAACCAAGTCCCTAGTCATAGTGGTAGATTTTAACACCATTTTCCAACGATTGACAAACCAAGGAGACAAAAAAGTTCATAGAGATATGCATTAAATGACATTATTTTAAAAATAAACTTGACCTAATTGATAGCTATGGAATTTGTACCCTGTTCAGTGCACAGGAACATTTATTGAAATAGAACATATGCTGGGCCATAAGGTAAGTCTCAACTAAAGTCACGGTCTGAAATCCTATTGGATTTGTTCACTGTCACTAGTGCAATTAAACTGGAAACCAATCACAAAAAGACAACTATGACATTCTCAAGTGTTTAAATGTTAAACATATTTCTAAGTAGCCCATAGTTCAAGGAAAATATAAACACAAAATCTCTAAAATACTTTCAATCAGGCGTTAAGGAAAGTGAAACATGTAAAAATGTATGAGTTGAATATCAAATCATCTTCAGAGGAAAGCTTGTATCTTAAATGCATATCTTATAATAGAAAAAATGTTAAGATTCAACTCTCAAATCACCTCTTTTAAGATTTAGAAGAAGCACTAGAAATAAAACATGAGAGTAGAAAGAATGAAATAGTAAAGAGCAAAATCAATAAAACTGAAAAAAATAAATGATAAAGAAAAGCAACTAAAAGTTCTCTGAATAAACTAATAAAGCTGATAAAGCCTAAATAATATGGATCAGTAAATCAAACAGGGAAAATCAAACAGGAGTAAAGAAAAAAATTACCAAACTCAATAATGACAGAGGAGAAATCAGTAAAGATTCTACCAACATTACAAAGATATATGAATGACTATTTTGAATAATTTTAGTTGAGTAATTTAAGATTTTAGATCACATGAAAATTTCATTGAAAATCAGTTTAAGAAAATGAATCAATAATTAAAAACATGCACCTCTTCTTAAAAAAGATGGTTTGATCAATAAGTTTTCAGTCATTTAAGGAAGTAGTAATATAAATCTTAAAAATAAAAACTTTACCAGAGAATAAAAGAGAATAATTTTTAATTTTTTTTATAACACCAATTTGTTTTGTTAGACCAAAACCTGACAAGGTCATTATATGAAATTTACAGACCATATCTTCTTATGAAATTGAATGACAAATTCCTAGGCAAAATAGAGCAAATATAATCTAATGATTTATAAAATGATAATATTTAGAACTTGAATTTATTCCAGAATATAGCAGAAATTTAGCATTTCAAAATTACTGCATTAGAAGAATAAAAGTAAAATAATGTATGATAATTTTAATAAATGTAAAAAAAGTATTTGATAAAATTCAACATCTGTCCAAGATTTCCAAGTTTAAATGTCTTAGAAACCTAGAAAGTGAAATGAATTTTCTTAATCTGATAATATACTGAATATATATTATAAACATTAAGCTGAATTGACTTTAACCAATGTTTCAGAAAACAGATTATGAGAATGAGGAAGAGTCAATAACCCCATCAGTGGGGAAAAAAAGATACACAGCCCCATCTCATGCCTAAATTAAATCAAAGATGAGCTATTAATCTAAATACAGAAGCTAAAATTATCACCCTTCTAGAAGTAAATGTAGGAGAATAAATAAAGGCAAAGGAGGAAAAAGCATTAATTTGGAAGAAAAATAATTGATAATATCAAGATAAAAAATTACTGCTGAGAAATATTAAGTTAAATAAAAATTAGCTATAGACTAGAGAAAAGGTTAATAACATAATGTAATGTATTAAAAATATATATATCAGATAATTAGTATTTAGAATATCCAGTTGTAAAGGGTACTTATAAATTAATAATTAAAAGAGGAAAAAAATTAAGCAAAAGGCTTACTCACTTAAGATATAGGAGTAGCCAAGTAAGCACATGAAAAGATGTTTGACATCGTTAGTCATTAGGAGGATTAAAATTAAAATCACTTCTGTTAGTGTTCCTATTGCTGGGTACAATTCCTTAACACTTGGCACTTAAAGGAGCAGAGTTTTGTTTGGTTCACAATTTCAAAGGGTTTAGTCCATAGCTGACTGGCTCGTAGGTCAGGGGTATGATAGTGGAAGGATATATGAGCAAAGCTGCTTAATTCATAGAGGCAGGGAATCATGGCCCAGGAGAAGGAAGTTAGAGATCTACCTCTCCAAAGGCACGCCCTCAGTGACCCACCTCCACCTGGGCCCCACCTCCTAATAGTACGCTCAGCCTTGAACATTAGTGGATTAATCCACCAATGAGTATAGGCCTCCCATGATCCAAATTATCTAAGAGTCTCTTACTCCAGTCAAGTTGACAATGAATGTTTACTGGCACACCTCCACTGGAGATCACTTTACACCCCTAGTATACCTAAAATTAACAAAACAGCAATGTACACTGGCAAGAATTTGAAATAACTGGAACTCGCACAGTTAGTTGGTAAGAGAGTAAAATGACACCTTGGGAAATTGACATTCCAGATGTGTTATGAGTTGTACTTGTATTTGCTTACACATGTCATGAGTTTTCTCTCTTGTGGAAGCTAGTCCAAATTAGATTTCTCTTGCCAGCAGTGAAGTGCAGGTAATGGTAAGACACACAGACTGGGCCACTGGTTGCTTATGTGTTGTTAAGCTGGGCAGTGTGGAGCCAGGACCAGCCAGTTATAGGCAGGGTCTTGAATTGTCCTGATCAGATGTGCGTCCATCCACGAAGCCAGAAACTTTGGACTGTGACCTAGATATCACTTCCTTAATGCTCTTTCCTTGGCTGTGAACTTCTGTTTTCTCCCTACAGTACACTTCTGAAGACATGAGTGGATAAAATGAGAAAGAAATGAAGAAAAATCACAAAAAATAAATGGAAATAGGCAACCCAATCACTGACTCCGGTGGGGGAACTCCACATTCGCCAGTAGTGCTTCCAGCTCAGCCAAGGGCCAATGGGCGGCCAGTTTCAGACTCAGGCCAGGGGCACTCTCGGGGGCTGCCCTGGTCTTGAAGACAAAGGTAGAAGTAGTTGGCTGCAGCTTGATACTGTTCAGTACCTCTCTCAGGACCCAGCCCTTACTCCAGGGACCAAGCTGGACTCCGACTTGGTGCAGGGCAGGGTCTGGCTGCTTGATCTTGAACTGTCTGCCTTCCCACCCAGGCTGTGAGCTCTAAGTAAAAACTAGCCGGGTAGATATTATTTTCCTTCCCCCATTCTGTCTTCGTTTGGGGTTACCTGGGCTGGACTCCTGGTCAGTGGTCTCATAGTGGAAGGTGAGTGTCAGGAGCATCACCTTCCCCAGAAGTGAAAATCCCGGGCCTACCTTGGGAGATCCTGTTGCCTCTGGGAACTGTAGAGGGACTGAAACCAAGAAGAGGCTGAAATTGCCTGAGAGCACCCAGTCACAGCAGGGCTCTTTCCCCTGGCCTCCCAGACTCAATGTTATGTCTTGCCACATACAGTTTTTAACCTCTGCTACCTTCTTCCCTGAGGAAGACAGAGCCCCCTACTTTGCTCCAAGAAGTGGGGAAAGAGGGAAGCCACTCAAGAGCTCCTTTGGGGCAGAGACCAAGACTGACATACAGGGACTTGGGTCCCAGTTTGCTTGCCCAAGAAGTGGGCTAAGGCACAGCACTGACGCTAGCAAACTGTATGGGGGAGTACCAACTCACGGGCAAGGTGAAGAGCATGGGAGACCCAGAACCTAGGGTATCAGTGGGACCACGGTGTCAGATCTAGGGTGTGTTCTTTTGATTGCAGTGTGGAACAGGGCCTGATGCTATACTGGGATTTACATCCCTACTCCTACAAGTATCTAACCTTGTGATCTTTGATATGGTACTTGCCTTTCTTGAATCTTGGTGGAGTATTGGCTCACATTTTAAGGACACATTTGTTTCTTTGAGGTCGGTGTGATCCTAAGTCATTTATAGGCAGTGCCTTGTTAATCCTCTGAACAACCCAGTAAAGTATTATATTATTGCTGCTACATATACTTTTTTAGAAGAGCAGACCAAAGCCAAGAGGGAGTAAGGGTCCAGGAACAGTGGGTGAGTGCTACCAACTGAAGCCAAGCCAGGCCAGGGCCTTCTAGGTAAACACTAGCTCTCAGGTAGGGCAGCCTCTTGGCTCCAGGAATCAACACCTAGCTGGTGGGTCCCTGGGCTTGGTCACTGCCCAAGCAATAGAAAAACCTCTTTTTTTCACACCTTGCCTATGGAAAACCCCCGCACCCCAGGTTTCTGATATAGAAGGCCCACAGAAGACATCCTGTACCCCTTGCTCGGTGCAAAAAACCACCGATGACATCCTGCACCACCACCCCCTTAACTCCCTCTCTGAGAAAGCCCCCCAATTTTTACCTCTCTCAGCAAGGTTTCCCCTTTAACAGAACTTCTTCCCCCTCCCCTATCCAAACTCCCCTATAAAATATGTCCTCTACCCTCCCTAGCTCGGGGGCCAAAGGTCTTTTCGCCTGTGGCCAGACTGCACTCAGTTTGCAGTAAAGTTATCGCTGTTTGCTTCAACCTTACCTGCCTCGGTACTCTTGGTTGTGCCTTGGTTTAACCTGACACTAGCAATGGGCTTGGAAGGTTAAAGTTGTTATAAGGACAATTTCAAGGCCTTGCCTACCCCTTTTACCTCCCAGAGAACATCTCCCTGTGGGCTGACCTGCCCAGGCCAACTCTGGGATGGCCATGTGAGAATGTTTACCCTGTAAGGCCATAGGGAAATGATGAAATAGTAATGTGAAAACCAGTTTTGGAAACTCCATAATGCACATGCAGTCTACATGACTGTAAATTAAATGTTTGCCAAAGCAATGTGTACTTTGCATGATGACATGCCAGTAGTGACAGATGCAGCCCTACATTCACGAAAGATATTTGCCAGTTCTAAGGATTGAAGTTTCTAGATATCAAATAGACTAGTAGGTATGTATAAGAACATTCTGAACTAGGATTTACATTATTAAAATGCTAGCCAAATGCAGCTGTAAGTCAAATAGAAAATCCATTGGATATTTATTACCTTCAAATTTTCATTTACATATAAATAACTTCAATTCACCAATGTGACTTCTGGGTATTGGTTCCTTCCAGAGACCTGCATTCTTGATCAGTTAGGTGGGACTTATATCTGGCACACCATTTCCTGTGAAGGCATTCAGTCTTCAGTTCTTTATCTTGCAGACTTAGTTATAGCAGCCAAAATATCATTTCCTATTTGGCTCCATTATATTCCCTGCCTGATCTTTCTTAATATATAGAATTTTAAGCAAAGAATAATGCATACCTGTGTCATAACACACTATAAGTCTTTCACTGTGATCTCCCACGCTCTGTGGTTCAAAATCAACTTCCAGTTGCAGGGATTCTCCCACATTAAGAGTTCCATTAGCTGGCTCCACAGAGAAAGGCCTACAACACACATGGAGAAACACCGTCAGAGAATATTTCTAACTAGCATGAGCAGAGGAGGAGGAGAGGAAACTTGAGCTCCAGTTCTGCAGATACATTCTTTTCCCTCATGTGAAAGAACTTTAGTTTTAATATTAAACTGACAGCAATAGATTAGCAAGTTTAAAAGAGACTTATATTGTTGGGGCACAATTACAATGTAACAACACATTTATAAAATAGCAAACTTATAGGTATTTCATGGAGAGCAATTAGAGGTCTGTGACCAAGTTTATGACCTTGACAGTGTCTGAAGCCCAGCTGCTAACCTCTGATAAGCACAGAATCAGAGTAATTGTCTCTACCTTGAGGCACCCTGGGTTGATTAAGGACACCATTAGCTCACCCTGTAAGGGCCCCCTCCCTTTATTCTCCGAGTGTTTCTATATTATGATAAACAATTCCTTTTTTTCAACAAATCTGTTCAAGACTAGCCTGTCTGTCAATATATGATTCAATGCATGTAACCAATTATGTAACATTTTGCCACTTGCTTTGCATCTCCCACTTCTAAATTCTACATAAACTAAGCTCTCTGTAAATTCAGTGCTGTTGCCTTTGAGAAATTATCCCACAACACTCCACTGGCATGAGGATCCAACAGTCTGTTGGTGTAAAGATTAAAGGCTGCCTTCTTATATCCTCAGTGCAAAGAGTCTTCCTTCTGGTTTTATTTGGTTTGGGAATTTACCCACAACAAAATGATATAATAATAGTCTTGTCTGTGAACTTTTTGCCTTACATTTATTGAGTGTTTTTGTTGGGTTCAAGCACTGGGTTAGGGTGATCACAAATGAATATAATCCAGCCCTTGTTCTCAAGACACTGAGATTCTAGTAGGAGACAGACTTAAAACAAGTATGCACATAATGTTATTTGCAAAAGAAGGGTGCCTTCTAAGGACAAAAAATCAAGTTTTGTAAGGGATTAGAAAAGAGAGGGCATCATAGTAGAAAAATATATTGGAACCTTAAAAGTAAAGCAATGGCACAGTGATATTAGGAAATCCCAGAACCCTTTAACAAAGATCCATTTGAAGAAGATGATGAGAGGAGTGTAGAGAACTACAGAAATGATTCAAAAGCCAGGGTTAATGCCAATAGAGCTGTTACTATCTCTAGGCCCAGCATGGGCAGGGGTGGTTTTGAAATACGTGAGAGTCCTAGGAGAAGCCTGTTTTATAGAAGGAGCTTTCATCCAAGAAGATAGACAGTCCACGTGTTCTCACAGAGAAGACAGTGAGTTAAAGAACATTCTCACCTCATATCTTCTTCTGTCCAAGTGTTTCCTGGGGCCTGAGCAAAAGGCAGAAGGTGCAGGGGCCTGTTGACCCAGGCCACAGAAGTCAGTTCCTGGGCAAGAGCAGGCTGGAGAAAGGCAGGGTGCATTTGGAAAGGCAAACAGGACAAGTTTTGTGTCTTGAAAATAGAACGTGGGGATGTAGACATTGTGGGGAGTGAGGATGGATCTGGGAGCAGGAAATAGTTTCATTTAATTGTCCTGGAAGGAAATCTTGGTATTGCAAAGAGAAGCTGGATCTGATCAAGAAGCACCTTAAATAACTTACAGAGTTCTTCCTTCTAAATAGGAAACTCAGCCCATTTAATTATTTTCATGGTCCATTTCACTTCTTTAAATTGCTAGTTTTTCAAAGTAATGTGTTGTACAATGTATCTGGCAAGCTAAGCTGTTTCTGATTATTTACTTATATCAAAACAGTTTTTAGAATCATCATTCCTTAAATCTTCCCTTAGATAATGAACTCAATTTCAGAAAACATAAGCTTCCCACTCTGAGGCTACAGGGCTTATAGCAAGGGTAGCATCAGCAGTGCCTGAGATAATTACTGCAGGGCGTTGGACCCTGTGACCCTCGGAACTTATTTATCTTCTCTGATGCTCTCTACTTCCATTTCCCCTCTTTCTACTTCTTGATCTTCCCCTTTTTTTCAGTCCTTTCCCCATGGCCATGGTGTCAATCCTCTGGAGAGCCCCAGGCATTGCCATAGAAGCTCCCTGAAGTGGTGGTTACTAGCCCAGCCTGTGGAGCCAACTGAGAGAGTTCAGAACCCAGCTCTGCTGTGACTGGGTGCTCTCAGGCAGTTCCAGCCTCTTCTTGGTTTCAGTTCCTCTACAGTTCCCAGAGGCAACAGGATCTCTCAAGGTAGGCCCGGGGTTTTTCACTTCAGTCTCCTCATCCTTAAAACGAGTGTATCGACAGCACCTGCTGCATTATAGAGCAGGTTATCTGGGTATAGTGCAGACTAAAGGGGTTGCTATAGGTAGAATGCTAAGAATAATGCCTCGTATGTGGGAGGGGCTATGCCAGTGTTTATAGTATTATCTTTGTACTGCTATTTTCATCTTCTTCACTACAGTCCCAAGATGCTGAAAGATGAACTTGAGGATGAGTTTGGATGTTCAGATAAGTTCAAACTTCGTCATTCTACCCTCCATCCTGTACAAAGCTCTGGAGACACACACACACACACACACACACACACACACACACACACACACACCACACTTGTCTCCTGCTCAGACACTGTCAGTAGTTCTCATAATCTATGCAATACTGTTGAGTCCCTAAGCATTCAAGGTCCCACAAGTCTGTTTCCAACCAGGTTTTGCATTCTGATTACACATATACATCTGTTCAGATAGCACACACACCTGTCACATGGCCAGTCAGCTGGGGTGGGATGAGTGGGAAGCTTTGGTCTCTTCACCCATAAACTCTCCCAGCATGGCACCTGCTCTGCCTTCCAGCCAGATTGTGTTCCCCACATCAACAATCCAGAACTGCTAGGGTCGTTACCAGAACACCCACCACTTCCCACGAGCCATACTTCTTCCGAAGTCACAGATCAGAGCCCAGACTCAAAGTCGCCTCTTTAAAATAGACTCTTGCATATATAAAGCACCCGATGTGGTATGCACAATAGAGTGCATTCTCATGAAATTTGCCTTTTTCTCTTTTCCTCTCAGGAGTTTTAACTCCTGAGAGGCATGCATGGAAACTATCTCTAGTATAAGAAAAAGCATAGCGAAACTTAAAAAGAAAGGTAAACTGTTTGGGATGGTGTACACCTATAATTACAGCATTCTGGGAGACTGAGGCAGGAGGACCACAAGTTCAAGTCCAGCCTGAATTACATAACAGTTCAGCAAGACCCCATCTCAAAAGAAAAGGTTAAAAAGGGGGGTGGGGGCTGGGATGTAGTTCAGTGCAAAGACCCTGGGTTCAATCTCCAATACCATCGAAAATAAAATAAAAAAAAGAAGGAAGAAAAGAAAAATACACAGCCTCTGAGGGGGAGAAGACAACTCATCGTGAGCATGTTCTTTATCCCAGGAGGTACTATACTTTACATATGTCACTCTAATCCTCTAAAATATCTTAAGAAAGCAGGTATTGCTGTTTGTTTGTATCATAGACATGAAAAAACAGATTCCCTCCAGGGCAGGCAACTTGCCTAAAGTTGCCCAATTATGTAGTGGGAGAGCTGCAGAATGCCAGTGTTCCAGCTGCTGTTCCTTCTGCCTGCCCCTGTGCTCCCCTGGATGTGGAAGCCACAGAGGTTCACTCTGTAGCTCTCGTCATCTCACGCATGGTTCTGTACTCACATGTACCTCTCAGAAGAGGTTGGTGAATTGAATTACAACACAATCTGAAGGAAAAACAAAGATATAGGCAATTATCCATCAGTTTTTACAACATCAAACAGAAGAGACTTTTGGGAGCTCAAGCATCTCTGCATCATGGGAGATGGTTGGGTCTTCCAGGCTCAAGGTTCTTTCTTTTCTTCTGCCCTTAGTGAGAATCTGAAGAGTTGGGAAAGAGGCCCAGTTTTCTGGCTTTGAGAATAACAACATAGCAGTATCTTCTTCTACCTTTGCTTCTCCACTTCCTAATATTTTTCTTCCTGCACTGTGCTTTCATTTTCTTTTCAAGTATTTCTCAGTAGTGAAAGAACAGCTTTAAAATTAATTGGACATTATTACATTGTAGGACCTAAACTAATTTTCTACAGAGGAGATGACACTGGTATAGAGTTTCTAGGACCTGAAGGAATTCCAATCCCACTGAGTGGTAATGGATACTTTCTCCTTGTGCTAATTTAGGTTTAAATTACACTAACTTCTTGAGGAGGTAGAAAATCACCTGGGATAGCCATTGCCACTTAGAGCTGCCTAAGCTTTGATAAATCAGATGTTAATTGGATAGGGTGTGTTAAGTTCTGGTACTTAAACATTGTCTATAATTTGATTTTGTATTTCATTTTACTAAAGGCAGACAGCCTGAATGGCTAGAAAATATCAAGTGTTAGAAATTGCTATTATAAAGAAGTTAAAAGTATTATTCTAGCAGAAGCTGGTTCTGCATATCAAACTGTTTGATTTTGATATTACATTCTTATTAATTCCAAATATTTAATTATGGAATGGGCTTGGTTTTGTGAAAAATCATGAGGCATGGGAAAGATAGAGTTTTTATTCTATTGTGAGCTGTTCTTAAGAACTAAAATTATCTTGTTTCAAATGGTTCATTATTTTTGCACAAGTCTAAATACTGGTCTTATTAAATTAAACATTAATATAGTGTTATTATTTTTTTCTTCAGATCATCTTTCTTATTTAATTTTCAACTTGAGGTTTTAGATTTTGAAATTGCTTTTTAATCCTCCTCTTTCACCTTTCAATATTAATCCTACTTTAATAGTCAAAGTCATTCTGGGACCTACTAGAGTTTTAGGTTAAAATTGTAATAAACCTGAATGGTAATGGTTTATGTTCTCTGTACATTTTATAGCACTTTGCAGCTCTTTTTATTAGAGTAAAAACATTATGCCCATTTTATAGTACTTGGAGCATTTTTTAAATTTTAAATTATTGTAGAGATTTATAGTTGTAGCTTTGCTTTTGTGATACATTGTTGGTTAGGCATCCCATAAACATTTATTGAGCTTTTATTTATGCTAGATGCATGCTAAATGCTGAGGACATACAAATGAATAGAGACACAATTCTTTTATTTGAGCTCACATTCAAATGGGGACAGCAGACACATAAAGTTTTATTTTTATAATTTGTATAAATCTAATCATTTTATAACCCTAGCTAGTAATTAAATAATTATTTAAATGAGAAAAATATGTTCTGTTTTTAAAACAATCTCCTGTGTGATGTGTCTCTAGCTGTATATTGACTCTAAAAGTGGCCAAACCAAGAATGGATACAGGGCTTTTTAACTCTATAAATTCTCAAACTATAGCTATGACTTAACCATGTAAACTAACAACATATATGCTAAGAACTCTTCTGGGAAACAGAATCACCAGGCTCTGGGTGATTTTCAGAAAAGATACTCTGACTAGGGAATGTCCTAAGAGAATCTGATTCGATATGACACCACCACAATGCAACCACACCCTCTCTCATTGTAGCCATTGGAGTTCTTAGTTGCAAATCACAGAAGCTAACTGGCTAATTGGGAAAAAGAATTAACTGGAAGGATTTGAGACACCTCACAGATTTGACAACATGGCTGGAAAACATGCCTCTTGTGTAAAGAGCGTAAGACTACCATTTCATGAGGGATTTAAACAGGAAAACAAAAATATTCGAAAGCAGAGAATTTGAGAGAATTACACAAAAGATGAGAGAGACGTCTGGAATTGTTGACAGCAGTAAGCCATTTCTACTCTTGGGCTGGAGGCATAATGAAGGGGGATGTGTTATCAGACCCTGGGGACCACAGTAACCAAAGGTGGGATCATGGCAGGCCATCCTGACAGCAGCTAGAACCATACACCAGATGCAGTTGTCGCTGAGGGCCTTAATAAAGATTGAGCAGGAGGAAGATAAATATTCTGACTTCTTCTTTCTCCCTAACTTCCAATTTCTTTCAAACTCAGCTGGAATCCAGCTGGTCCAGTAGTCTAGGAAAGCTAATAGCTCCCACGATGACACCAGCCAAACAGAGAAAGGTGAGAAACAGATCAGAGGGTAAATAAGCCCAAGCCCAGAACTGGCCCTCCTTTGTTCTAATACAGGTTTTGATATTAACTTACTGGGAAAACTTGAATAAGCCATTTCCCATTTCACACCTAACTTTCTTCATGTGTAAATAAGGATACTGGATCAGAGTCTCTAATGTCTTTATAATTCCTGGCTACTCCTTTCTACACAGTAAGTTACCAACTTATGAACGAGTTCTATTCTGGGAGAATGGTCACAGGTCAGAGTCATTCATAAGTCTGACAAAGTGAGTCTTATGCAACTTGGACACAAATATACAATTCGTACATGGCTTTGTGTTTCCTAGTAGTGCCCTCCACATCTCCACTGCTTTTCTTCTTGCTTCTGGGCACCCTGGGCTCTGATTGAGCACTGTACTACTGTACTCTATCGCATAGTCCAGTAAGCACACAGCAGCGTGACTGTGACACTGTCTAGCAGACATATGAGCCACTTCTATGATCAATTTGCACGTACAAATGTTCTTAATGCAAGGTCTGTTTGTTTGTATCTGTGAAAGCTGCAACTTGAATGTTCATTAGTTGGGGACTTACTGTACGGTATTATGTGGAAATTTTAAGATTCAGCCAAATAGTCCAAGAAGATATGCTGCCTGCACTAATTTTTTCATAGCAGCTAGATTTTTTTTTCACATAAATATGTTCATATAATAGAAGTTTTTACTGTGTATTACGGATGGTGATTTTGGGAGAAAATTTTTTAAACTGAAAAAATGGAATCTTTTAAACCATGGTGAGTCACTTGAACAGCTCATCTTCTCCTTCAGTCAAAACACATGAGACTTACCATGGGATGACAGAGGGGTACAAACACTTATGAGTGATAACAGGAGACTCTGATTAACAAAAAATGTCACTTTTGCCTGTGATGGGCAATTTATTTAAGGTGGTTCAGAAATTCTTATTTCCCTCTAGGATGCAAAATCTATAAAGTTCTCTTATCATAGAAAAAAACAAAACAAAACAAAACAAAACACAGACTAACAACAAAATCACAACTTTTCTTGATCTCCTCCAGAGAGCTGAGGCTGCAGAGCAAACAACCTGAAATCTTAAGACAGATAATTCCCTTTCTTCTGAGGGGATTGGACACGCTCCATTGTGTTACCCGTAGCTTTCATCTGTGGCAGATAGAACTTCCCCAAAGCAGAAGAGAAGTTTGGAGAAGAAATATTTGAAGAGATAATAGCTGAGAGTTTTCAAAACAATGGAATATCCAGAAAGTTCACAGAACCTCAACAGGATTAATACAAAACAAAACAAAACAAAATAAAACAAAATGCCAGACAAAAATAAAACCCACACCTAGACCCATCATATTTCAACTGCTAAAAACCAAATCTAAGAATAAAATTATGAAGGCAGCCCAAGAAAAAGATAGACATAACTATAATAATGGAAGAACAAAGATAAAAATTACAGCAGATTGCTTACCAGGAAAATTTAAACCAGAGGACAACTGAGTGATATCTTTAAAATATTGGAAAATGTATGTATATATAGCTAGCTGACCCAGAATTTTAGACTGAAGAGAAAATATCTTTCACAAATAAAGGAAAAATAGTTTTTGCCAAATAGACAAAAATGGAGAAAATTTATAGTAAACTGTGTTATAAGAAATATTAAAAACAATTTTTTAGGCAGGAGAAATATGCTACAGGCAGAAATGTGGCTATACATGGGGTGATTCAGAGAGCGATACTCCTGAGACACTTGGAGCATGTGCTTTTAACCTTCACTGTGGCAACCCTGCTAGCTACACTGTGAGGAGACTGGGTAACCTAAAATTCTTCTACCATAAAAAATGGCTAGAAGGACTGGATAAAATAAAACATTAAGTATCTAGAACAAAATAAGGAAAATGCATAGTATTCCAAAGCAAGTAGGACTGAAATAATGCTAGGTCTTCTCCTGAGTTTCCAATAATCAGAAGCCTGGTTTCTTAATGACCACAGTGGAGCAAGGAAACTTGATCAGATAGTCAAGTCAAGCTACTGGTAATAAGTTCCCACATAAACCTGGGAAACCTTAAGAGCTGCCAAAACATCTTTTCACCATCAAAAGGAGAAATGTCTACCTCAGCTTTGTGTGAGGGAAACTAGGTCTCTCTAGGCAATTCATAGCTTTGGAACTCATGCAGATTTGGGTTTGACTATATTCCACCAGTCCAAGGATGCCTCAGCCAAGAAATCGTCAACAGATCATTCCATAGTGGTCTAACCTTTGAGAACCACGACAGAAGCTAATCCTTTCTGAAAAGAGATGTCCTTAACTGGAAAAAGATTCCAGAAAAAGCCCTTTTGAAACTGGGCTCATGATCCAGAACAAATACATGCGACTTTCAAAAAAGTCATGAAAAAGAACTTGATCCCTTCTCTCCTGTCTTCTCGAATTAGTTACTAAGCAGTCCCTGTCCACATGTCCCCTAATGAGTTGTTCTTTCCCATCTTTCAAGAGGTCCACAAGCGCAAGAACTGTCTCCCTGTCTTTTGTATTGTTCCATGGTTATCTACACTGCAGCGACTCATATATATTCAGGTTAAAATCCAACTCCTATTACTTACTGTCCCCAAACCTCCTCATGCCACAGTTTTCTCATCTTCAAAGCAGGCAATAGGAGACTGAGTCCATCTCACATCTCATAATCCTGAAATTTTCTTCTACTTCCTTGTTCTACTTCCTTGTTCTTCACAGAGCCCTGTGATTACGTTGGGCCCATTCAGAGAACCTGGGATTATCTTCCCATTTTAAGGCCAGTTGATCTGCAGCCTAATTTACACCTGTGACATTAATCCCTTTTGCCATGGAACATTATATAGTTGGAGATTCTAGGGATGTGGACATGGGTGTATTCGGGGAGTTACTATTCTAGCATTAGCTCATTTGAAAGAAATACAAAAGAGCCAAAACTTACTATATAGCATTTACTATGTACCAGAAGTTTATCTTTATTGATTTATTTTTTTCTTCAAACCAATCCTATGAAGTGGTTATCATTCTTTTCCCCAATTTTCAGATGAGAAATTGAGTGCTATGAGCCAAGGACTGTGGATGGCCTTAGAAGGTGAGAAAAGCAAAGAAATCCAATCTCCCCACAAACTTCCCAAAGGGTCACAGGCCTGCTGACACCTCTGAATGCAGAAATGTAGATAGTACATTTTGGCCAAGGAGACTTCGGATCTCCTGAAATAATCTTGTGTTAAACCACTAAACTTGTGGTGATTTGGTACAATAGCAAGAGCAGACTGAGTCAGCCAGTTATAAAAATTCTTGGTTGAAACAAATATTTTGTTTATAAATTCTCATGGTATATTAGAAGGACATTTATCAAGCACTTGGTAGTAAGAAATGGGTATAAGTGATTAAACCTTGATTTTCAGGTTCCTATTAATGTCAGTGAGGTCTCCAGGCTTTGCAGCTGAGGACTGTAAAAAACAGTTCCACCCTGATGCTATTCTAGCAAAGTACTTGTATGGGCCAGCTTTAGCTGTAATCAATCAAACACAAAACTAAGAGCCAAGGCACGCATACCTATGAGTTTTGATGTGAAACACAGCATCTTTGTTGCCAATGTTTCGTATCAATAGAATCTTTTGAGTGCTGTATTTGACAGGGCAAGTGGAAAAATTCAGCTCATCGGGAAAATCCAGGATGGCTCGTGCACCTCTAGCTTTGATGGGTACAATGAACTTTTCTCTTTCAGTAACACAGGTCAACACATGGGCGTAATCCTACAAGGGAGGAATATAATCATTAGTTGTGGAAAAAACAGCAGGATCAAACTAACTCTGCAAGAAAAACGGTGGTTATGCCAGGCATTCTTGCAAAAACAATTTAGTGTATTTCTGTGCAAATGTCTCAAGACATGAATTTCTAATAAGATTCTCTTTTATGAAAGAAAGAGTACAGTTCGAGTATTAAAACCTACAAGCCAAGAGAGAAGCTCAGGGTTCACATGTCTCCCTGGGAGGTGGGAAGGGAAATGGTGGCAGTTGGAAGACATTTTTCTTTAGATCAAAAGAGATTCACACCAATTCCTTCACAGCCACTCTCTAAACCCTACTTACCTTTCCAGCACTGGTGTTGCATGGTTATTCTAACGTTCTCTTTGTGCCCACACTCTGCAGTGTAAGTCTGCAGTTCCTCCATCAGGAGGAGAGTCTATGTCCCTGCCCCTTGCTTTGAGCAAGAGAAGGTGGCAGAAGTTATATTATGCCAGTTTTAAACTGAGGCCTCAAGAAGTTTTGGCATTTCTGGTCTTGCTCTTGAAATTCTGCCACTGCCATGTGAAGAAGGCTGGGTGGCACACTGTGGGATGATGCCCCAGATGTCCTGGCCAGGGCATATCAGTCTAGTCTCAGCCAGCTGATGTGAGGGAACGCAGCCAAGACTAGCAGATCCATTGCCTCAACACAGGAGCAGGCCCAGCCAAGACCAGAAAAACCACCCCACTGAACCAGTCTTGTGAGCAATAATAAATGCCTATTATTTAGGCTACTAAGTTTTGAAGTGTTCTACTGTTATACAGCAATAACTAACTGATAGATAGTTCCATTTGAAACTCCTCTCTTGTGCAAAGCATTACTGACCATTCCAAACAAAAATGCTTAGGCCTGTGGCATCTATCTTTTCCATTCTTTGGTCTAAATGTAACAGAAATGCTAAATAATGTCACTCTTTATATTTTCTCATTAGATAGAAATGGAATGCTCACTAGCAACATAGCAAAGAAAAAGTTAAAAGTGAATCCTTGGCAATAAGCAAGACTAAATGTAAGAGGAAAATACTAACAGTCACCTCAAGTATGGGCCAGAAGCTTAGAAATCACCATGAAAGGAAGGTATTACCTAACCTGAGCTTATTATTCTTCATTTTCAGTTCTCTCTTCTGCTGTTTTAGTTGCAAGGGAATCTTAACAAATGGAATAAATGGAATGTCATTTTGGACTTAAATCTCCTTTTAGTAATCATGTTATAAATGGTATTGAGTGGTGGAAGGTTTTCTGTTTTATTTTGTTTTTGTTTTGAGTACTGGGTTTTGGTACCAGGCTTTGGTACCAGGGAAAGTCCACAAACCAGGGCCTCCTGGATGCTAGGCAAGTGTTTTATCACTGAGGTCTATCTCTGCTTAGAGGGTTTTGTTTTATTTTAAAAACCCTTTGGCTAATGGGACTTTTCAACAGTGCTTTCTCCCTCCAAAACTATTTTCCATCGAAGAGTCAGGGGAATCCAGTTAAGAGCCAGTCCCCCCAGGTTGTGCCCCTGCTCAAAGTCTCCTGGTTTAGAGCTGAAATACCAGAGCTCCTTGGCCGCTCCTGTCCTCTCTCTGGTCACATCTCTTCCTCTCCTCCTTGTTTGTCTCTGTGGCTAGAATCTCCCCTTCAGAGCCTTCACACCTGATGCTGCCTCCAGCCCAAACCCTTACCCTCTACCTACTCACGCCATTCACCACCTCTCCTCTTCAAGACTGACACAGTTGTCCACTCCCACTGAGACCTCCCTTCCCTCTTCTGTTTTAAACCCTACCCTCCCTCTCCTGCCCCATAGATCCCTAGTCTTTCACACTGCTTTTGGTTTGCCCCAATGGTTTGCCCTCTGACACATCCTTTACCCTAACTACTTAGTGAGTTTTTTGTATAATGATTTCCTCCAAATAGTTCCAGTTCAGCAGGGACTCTCTCCATCTTATTGACTTTGTACACTGGTGTTGCACAACAGGGCCTAGCACAAACATTCAACAAAAATTGGCTGAGTGAAGGGCTGTGAGTAATACAATGTTGGGCAGTGAGTGGAAAGAAAAAAAAATAGCAGGTTAGGGACAGAGAGTGAAGAGTGCTCTAGATGGGTAGGTCAGGATGGACCTCCTGACAAGGTGACATTCAGCAGAGATCCCAGTGAGCGAGAGGTGAAGCCACCAGCATGAGCGGCTCTCTGTGACCATAGGGAAGCAGAGGAAGCACAGTGGTTAGATACCCAGCTGACAGGTGCTGGTGAAAGTGTCACAGTGCATCTTGGGAGTCAGAAGGAAGATCTGAGGATGGGTGAAAATATTAATGATGCCAAAAGCTAATAAGAATATAACCTGATTTATGTTTCAGAAAAATGCTGGCTGCTATGGGAGCAGTATATTATAAGGAGACTCTAATGGAAAAAGGGAGGTCAGCCACTTAGGAAGCCACTGCAGGGTCCAGGCAAGAGATGACACTGATCAGGACTGGTCAGTGCTGACCACTGGGCAAAAAGAAAAAAATGAAAATAGGACTTATCTCTTTAGGATTTTTGTTGTAATCAGGTAGACCAATGGTGTTGTTGAATTCTATGGGGTTTTCTAAGATCAAATATCTTAGTGTAGTTTATACTTCCCTATGTCTCAGTAAAATCATTTCTGAGCCTGGCAAAAAGGGGCAAAGTGCTTTGCTTAGTGTTTGGAGAGTAGCAAGCATTCAATACATGCTAGCTGGCATGCTTAAAGTTTTGTATTGAATACAGTGCCTTGAGTACAGCATATAGGAAAAACTCAATGTGTGCATGTGTGCTCATTCCTGTTGTTAGGATAATAATAATAATATAAATATGGTTGTAATAGGATAAAATAAGTTGAAAAAATAACAAGAGCTTTGAAAAAAATAAGGCATGGTCAGGTGACAACATGAGAAGGGGTTGTTTCAGGTTAGAACAACCAAGGCGGCTTCCCTGAGGAGGTGACCTTTGGATGGAGACCTGAATGGCAGGACCCAGCCAGGAGAGCTCCAGGAACAGCACGTCCCTGGCAAGGAGAATTGCCATAAAAATCCTAAGGTAGGAGCGAGCAATAAAAATTAATGAGCGGTACTCATGGCATTTATTAGAATTGGGTTGTTGGATTCTTTGCTTTGCAATTGATTCTGGTTTCCAGATGGTAATGCCAGGCTCAGAAATGATTTTACTGAGACATAAGGAAGTGTAAATTACACTAAGATATTTGATCTTAGAAAACCCCATAGAATTCAACACCATTGGTCTATCTGATTACAACAAAAATCCTAAAGAGATAAGCATTATTTTCATTTTTTTCTAAGGTGATCAAACCCAGCTGGCAAAGGTTTTGTTGGGGACGCAGCTGGTACATGTGGAAACTTAGTATTAATTGAGGCTTTGAGAGAGGAAAAAGGAAATGATGCTGCTGAATCCAGGATTAGAGAAGATTCTGAAGTGTTTTGTCTTATTTTTTTCTATCTTATCCTCTGTTTTATTGTATAAGAATTTAAGACAGCTGGAAGTGGCTTAAGAGGCTAATTGAAATATTAAGAGGGATATTTTCAAATCTTTTTAAGTTCCTAAATGAGGATGGTTTGAAATTTGATCAGAATAATATACTTTTTCACAGTCAATCTACATATCCATAAAATAATAAGAAAGTTCCTTTAACAATTATTTGAAAACACATTCTAATCTCTGAAGTTATGCATTTATTAGGACTAGTTTAGACTGTGTAATATACCATTATATATTGCTCTGGCTTAGAATTAATTCAGAAGTGATGACTTTGGAGTCTCTATGTGCCTGCAAGCGATGCAATTACTTCAGCTGACGGACTCTTTCACTGCACCGAGACCCAGAGCAATCAGGTCACCACTCAAAGCTGAAATATTTATTTTGAGCTCTCTCTCCCTTCTACGATGAGAGGCTTAGCCATGAACTAACTCTGTCTCTTAAAATGTTATCCTATATAACAATGCCCTCCAGATGAAACTTCCAAACTATTTTTTCTGTCTTTCTTGTGACATGCCCATATCCCAAGTTGAAAGAAAGGAAGGAAGAAAAGGAAGGAAGGAAGATGGAAAGAAAGAGAGGAGAAGGAGAAAGAAAGAAAGAAAGAAAGAAAGAAAGAAAGAAAAAGAAAACACAGCTACAGATAATGAAAATGGCAGGCGTGACTTTCAGAGAAGTGAAAAGAGTGAATCTTGATTTTATATTAGTGCTGGGGTAGAACACAAACATGGCAATAATTCTTTCTTTTAAAATCTCTGCGAAGGGAAATGATGTCTTCTACTGCAATAAATGACTCTGTGTGATCAAGGGCAAAACCAGTGTGGTTAAACCCTTACATTTTCCGTCTGCTTTTTCTCCACTCCTAAAGTTGATGGAGAAATGGCAGCAAAGCCGGACAGAATCTGATTAGGGCGAGAAATTTCTGATAAGGAATTTCCTACTCAGTGTCCCTGGAAAATGTTCTAAACTCCCTAGCAAGTTATAAGTATTGATTGTATAGTACCTCCTCAATCTGAAATTCACCTCTGAAAAGAGAGAATTAGTTCTGAAATCCCAGTCAGTTTAAAAACAAGATTAATCAGGTATTTGGGGCTTTTCTCCTACTACTATGCCTCTTCACGTGATCTAACTGGAGTCCTTCCTAGTGATAGCTACATTTTTCTATCTGGTAAAAAAAGATAGTGATTTCTGACCTTTGGCTATAAAAGAGACTTGGAATTTTCAAATTTATTTGTACTATTTTGTGCTTAGTGTACAATTAAAATGTTTACTTTGTGATTCATGTATAAATCATCCACTTAGAACAATTTCCTCTTCAGTTTTTTTGTTTGCTTTTGCTTGCTAAGTTATCTTTAAATCTACCAAGCCTGCCTTCACTCTGTTTCTAACACATGTTTGGTCTTAGAATGTTTGGTCTTGGTGGTGGATGGCAGAGATGACAGAATTGAAGTATTTAAGATTAGAGAGAGACAATGACAGCCTGCTAGAAGAGTGACAGTTGTGCATAGGGTCAGCCACATGACAGACTTCTCTAGAATGTGCTAGATATCAAGCCTTCTCAGTAACTCTAGGTTTGTCCTGCATCACCAATTTTCCCTCTTTACTGAACATTCACATGTACACCTGAACAATCTCGTCTTAATTATTAAAAAAACAAAACAAAACCCTAACCTTAACCTCAGCTTCACCACCCTAGTCCCTCCACCTTCAGCTTCTTCCCATCTTTCCAATTACCTTTTACAGCTAAACTCCTCACAAATGTTATTTATACTTGAGTTTTCCACCTCTTTATTTTCATTCACTGTTTATCCCCCCAATCAGATTTCTGTGCCCAGAATCCCATAGAAACATTTCACACCAGGGTCACTAAATGAGTCTGCTAAATCCAATGATTAATTCCACATTTTCATCTTATTCCTAATTCCTCACCTAGCCTTTTCCTGCTGCTGAGCAAAATCTTAGGAGTGAACTAGATTCCCTTCTTTCTTGGGCCTTTTATCAGCTAATTCTGACAGCCTGATAGTAAGAGCTCCTGGCTCCTCCTTGGCTGTCACCACCCTAGTCCCGTCCTCCTTATCTCTGGCCTGAACTGTTGCAAAGCCTCTTGCCCTTATATTCAGCAGGTCCCAATCCACTGCATGCATCAGGTAAAAGAGCAAAACAAAAGTATTTTAGAACAGACAAAAGTTTATTTCCCTCACATATGAAAGTCCAGAGTTAGGAGGGCCAGCTTGGCTCAAAAGTATCATCAGAGACCCAAACTTCTAAATTCCATTCTAGCACAAAGCTCCAGCCCCCGTGTTGCCCCATGGGGCAGCTGATCCCAAGGATGCCACTCCCTCTCACAGCCAAGCTGGAGGCCAGAGGAGGAAGGCAGAGAGACAAAACCGAGTATTTCCTGCCATGCCAACTCTCTTTAAGTAGAAGCCCAGAAGTCCTTCTGCTTATATCTCATCAACGAACAGCAAGACACACACAGCTGCAAGGCTGGCTGAGAAGCGTAATAATCTCTTACTTTAGGCAGTGGTGAGCTCAACTCAAATTTGTGGTTCTCCCTGATACACTGTTGGTAGGAATGTAAACCAGTACAGCTGTTATGGAAAACAGTGTGGAGATTCCTCAGAAAATTAAAAATAGAACTACAGTAAGATTCAGTGATTCCACATCTGGGTCTGAAACCAAAGGAAAAGAAACATGTGAAGACATCTGCACCCGGAGAACTGGCCATGGTGAAATCCGGGTGGCTGCAGAAGGCAACTTGCCCGCCCTCTTGGTAAACGCCTCCCTTGGGCATGAGCCAGGAGGAGACCCAGTCAGTGGCTCCCGTGAGCCTCCCATGAGCCGAGCAGCGCGTGGGCTGCAAATCAAACATCCAATCCTCACCCTGCCATTAGCACCTGGGGACAGAGGTCTAAACATGACTTGAGAGGATGAGCATATGCAATATAGCAAATATGGGGAATTTCCTTCCATCTTCTGTTCGAAGGCAAATTTTTTTTCACTGTTTTGTTTCATTACGATTAATTGTATTACACTATTCAATATGCTCTTTTGAATGTTTTTATAATGTTCTGTTTTTGATTTGAGTTTGCTATCTAACTGACTGGACAACTATTGTGAAGATAATGAGATATACTATGGTACTTATTACTGTTAGCATGATACCTATTACTGGTATCCTGCTGTGAAGTTCTGTACCAGTTTCACTGCATTGTCTCGATTGGCTTTGTTCTGTCTTGTTCTGTTGTATTTTACTACCTTCAAAATTAAAAAAAAAAAAAAAGACATCTGCACTCCTACATTCAATGAAACACAATTCACAGTAGCCAAGACAGCCAAGACTTAGCATCAGCCTAAGTAACAACAGTGGTTGCATGGTTAAAGACAGTGTGGTAGAGACACACAATGGAATACTATGTAACCTTAAAAATGAAGACAATTCTGTTTTTTGTGACAATAGAGATGAACCTGGAGGACATTAAGAAAAGAAACCAAATCCAGAAAGCCAAATGCCACACTCTCACTCATCATTCATGTCACATGGATCAGCTTTGGTGGAGTTGGGAGTTTTTGGAGGTATTTTGTTACCTTATTTTCTCATGTTCTCTTTTTATTTAATTTTTATTAACTTGGAGGTAGTGATATACAACAAAACAGGATGGAATAAAGCCAATTGAGACAGTGCGGTGAAATTGGCACAGAACATCACAGCAGGTCACCAGGACAACAGTAATAGGCAACATTGTATATCTCGTTGTCTTCACAATAGTTGTTCTTCTACTAGGTACAGCAAAATCAAAGAAATACACAACATTATAGAACACATCCACACAGAGTATTGAATAGAGCAACACCATTAATCAGGACAAAGCAAAACGGCGGTAAAAATATCTGCCTTCAGAGATAGTAGAAGGAAACTCCCCCCACTTGCTGTATCAAATATCATCACCTCCTAAGAGATACCCAGATCCCTGGATCCCAATTGTTAACGGTGTGTGTGTGTGTGTGTGTGTGTGTGTGTGGTATGTTTGATTCTAAGCCCGCAGGCTGGTTGCTGGTTGGCTCGGCGCCCTAAGTTCCAACATGGCACGGATCTCAGGAAACGCTCTTGCTTCTTATTTCCCCACCCTGGGGTGGCTGAGGCTTGCCAGACCACAGTCACTTACCAGGGCAGCAGGCTAGTTGCTGGTTGGCTCAGTGCCCTAAGTTCCAACATGGTGTGGATCTCAAGTTAAAAGTAATTTAAAATTTGTGATTCTCTGGCCAACAATGGAAGAAAAAAACAAGTCAAGAGTAAGCCTTGCACTTTCCTTAGTCTAATCTCTACCTCTCAGCCAGAAGGATCCTAAAATGCAAGGCAGAACATGGCACTGCTAATCAAATCCAGCAGGGTAGAAAATGGGAAAAGCTTGAGCATTTATCTATCTGTACTGTATGAACTGTAGCTCACTAAAACGTTGATGGGGAAAAGGTTTGCTGTTGCTTTTAGAAGAATTTGAGCCAGTAGCTGCAAATCAATCATAGAACTAGGAACTTGAACCCCAATGATCTAGGAAATGATTTTCATAGGATCTTTTACAAAAACAAAAGATAATAGACATTTTGTACCTTCTGCTGTGATGCAGTCGGAAACACCACACCACCTAGGAAGGATCCCCCTCCCCACAGAACACATGACTCTGATCCAGGCTGTGGCTCTCACCACCTGTTTACAAGCAACAGCGGAAGAAGACCTTCAGAACAGCCCCATGGGATCTCTCAGCAAGCCTTGCTCCCATCCCAGCTGAAATAAACCAACTTAAAAAACACTGTGAGTCAACTGGGCATGCCTGGATGGTGACTGAGTATTGGATGACATTAGAGAACTTTGGTAACATCTTGATGTGCTAATGGTATCGTGGTTATGTTAACCTTTAAAAAGATCCTTATTTTTCAGAGACGAATAATGAAGCATTTACAGTTGAAATAATATGATGTGTGTATTTAAACTGCCTGGGGCAAGGAGCAGGACAGATGAAGCCATATGGATCATGTGCTAATAATGTGAAAAGCTGGATGATGCCAGCCAACCTTTTTACGTATGTGTGAAAGTTTCCATTATAAAGATATTTTAAATACTTGATGGACATTTTCTGTCCCACTTTGCATGACTTCTAAAGTCCTTCATGATCTCTATTTCATCTCCTGCTATTTTCCTTATAGCTTTCTCTGCTCAAGTCCCACTGCCTTCTTGCACTTTCTTCAGCCTACTACCAAGCAGTTTTCCATCACAGGGCCTTTGCACTGCTATTCCTTCTCCCAGAAGGCATTTCCCTCTGATATTCATATGGCTTAAATTAGTTTTCTGCCCAATGTTACCTAAACAGTCTCTCATCACGTTCCTAAGGAAGAAAAGAGTTTTCACTATAGTCTAGCCTCGCTCATGTTGTTTCTTGCCATTAAATTACATACTTGTTTGTCCATTCATTGTGGAATGTAAGTGCCGGGAGGGCGAAAGCTTATGTTCTCCATTGGATACTGGCTTGCAGAACAGGGCCCGAAAGAATTGGATCCTAGCTCACAGAATGCCCAGAGTGAACTAAAGACTATTTTTCAGTTTTAATATCATTATTTGGGTAATAAGCTATCAAGAGCTCTCCATAAAGAGAGTGCCTAAAGTCCTCACTAGCCTATCAGAATACATTTATCATGTCTAGTGATGTGAGTCAGTGAAAATATGAAAAAACGGAGAAAAACATCCTTCTCAGAAAAGATTTCTGAGGCATCTTTCTCCTGGTTGGAGTGACAAGAAAGTAAGTTAACTTCTAATATACTCAGGATGCAAAAACATACAGTATTTGAGCCCTTTGTATATGCTTTTGGTTCTATCATCTGTTGACCATCATGAACTTCTTGAAATTCTGAGATTAACTTTTTCTTACTTATCTCACTCAATAAATATTTACTGCACTCTTTCCAGGTGTTGGGTACTATGTTAGGCTCTAAAGTTATAGGGGTACCCAGATAGAATGGGGAGGGTCAATTCCAGAAGGAAGAAAATAAAATCCTTATTGTTATTTTTGCAAATAGAAGTTATTGATTTTGAGTCAGGTGTGGTGGCACACACCTGTAATCCTAGCACTCAGGAGGCTAAGGCAGGAGAATTGTCATGAGTTTGAGGCCAGCCTGGGGACATAGTGAGTTCAAGGCCATCATGAAGTATATAGTGAGACCCTGTCTCAAAACAACTACAACAACAACAAAATTGCTTGTGGAAATTTTTGATATCTACTCTTTGACTCAAATGCTGGCAATGCAGTTTATTATTATTGTTATTATTATTATACACCTAGAAAACATCAACTGTGTTAACATGGTTTTAAAATTTCATAGTAACAAATCAGGAAAACAAATCAGATATTTTCCCAAAACACAGCTGAGTAACAAATTTGTGTCACTGCTTACAGTATTGGTTCAAATATTGCTTCTTCAAATATTGCTGATACAAACAGAAGTTTTTTAAGTGCAAGGAAATACTCAGTTGTGCTTTCTGACAAAGGCTTAATCTTTTTGACTCATTTTAATACTAAAGATTGAAATTTACGAGGTCAAGAAAAATACCAGGCTTCAGAATTTTATAGTGTTACACATACACAAGGATTATTAGATTAATAACATATCCTATGGTTTTAAAAAGAAATTCTGGTTGAGGAAAAATACAGAAAGCCAAAGTGAATTTGCCGCACCTGTTATCTGGATATTTGGCATTCTTAACAAGTTCTATCCCCGGGAAGCTAGATTAATAGATGACAGAGGGAAAAATGTAAATCGTATTATCATCTTCGAAGTGCTAATATACATGGTGCTGAAGACCCAATGGAAAGGGGACTGTCTTATTAACTGTGGCATGCTGCAATTTACATATCTCACCCTCCAGATGTGTGGAGGGTAAATGAGAATGGAGCGCTCAGATCAGCAGGGGATAAGGAAGGAAAAATACGTAGGCACTTAGGCCATCCATCAGGCCAGCTGAAGGAACGGTGACACTTGGTAAAATGATTGACTTTTTCCTAAAATAAATCTGGCTCTGGTTCCTCCTCGGCTGCATTCTGGGAATAGCGCAGAAGACAGCTCACCTCACCCTAGCCAGTCGTTCTGTGCTCGGCCCTGTCAGCCTTCCAACAGCTTCCAACGGTGGTGAGGGCAAATAAATGGAGGTACTGAGTACATACCACCAGCCTGAGCCGGCCAGCAGAAGCAGAAAACGACTCTGCCTTTAGAAAAATGAGCTCAGTAAACTGCATAATAACTTAGAGTCCAAGTCCTGCACAAACTTTTAATGTATCCAAAATTGGATGTGAAATTTCTCAGAGGTAACTGGCACTCTCGCTGTCTCCTTATGCACACATGTGACCTTTGGTAACTCAAATATTCAAAAGAGGTAAGTGCAACGACATTTAACTTAGCTACTTTTTTTAAATGAGAGATTTCCCAATAGACAAGTGATGTTAGGTAAGTACTATGGTAAAAGGGGATATGATAGGTAGGAATACTATAAGTGGCCACAAAATATAGCCACTTCATCTTCAGTGGGTATATTACCACTTCATGGTTATAAAGTAAATGCCAGCATACCTACAATACATTTCAACTAGTATTTGAGTATTGATGAGCATCATAAGCAGTAGTAAAATCTCTCTTTTCTTTAGCTTTTGGTTATGGAATTTTTTTGGGGGGGAGGATACTGGAGATAAAACTCACAACGTCACACTTGCCAGGCAGGAACTTACGTCACTGACAAGATCCAGGAGCTAAATCCTGGGCCTGATTATAGAAATTTTTAAACATACATGACAAAAACCAAAAGAGTGTAACAAAGCCCCATGCACCTATCACCCAATTCAATAATTATTAATACTCTGTTTGTTGTTTTGGTTTCACTTATACCTCTACTCAACTCCCTTTTCTACTATCATACAGTTTTTAAGATAAAATTTGTAACTATATTGGAGAGCACAGATAGTAAATGTACAGGTTTGTTAAATGAAATCACGAAATCCACTTGCCTATCACAATACAGAACATTTTGTCTGCATAGAAAGTCCCACATGCCCTTTCTCAGCCAGACTACTTGCAGATAGAACGTCGCTTATCCAACAGAAGACATATTTTCTCCAGCATAGGAAAAAAAATTAAGGAATATCAACTGCTCAAATCCAACATGACTTGTATTTAAGCTAGTCATACAAAGGCTTGTAATAAGCTTCCCAAGGAAATGACAAAGTAGGAAGCTGACACCCAAATAAAACCAAGGCATTGTTCTGTTCCCTGATAGCTTACAGAGAGGAGCTTTTAGGAAAAATATGAGGAATTCAGCAATGCGTAACAGAAAACCTCCACATTTGGAGTTTTTGTTTATTTCCTCAGTACCCCCAACAAAATCACAGTTCCATAGACACAACCCAAGCAATAAATAGTAACAATACAAAATGGCAAAATCACAGCAAGATAATGGCATTTTTAACTGCTTGCTATGGTCAGCACATAATTGGAAGATCACATGAAATTCTCTACTTTTCCTCTCCAGAAAACTAGTAACAATCCTGTTAGTACGAGGAATGCTGGTAATGACATCAACAGGAGCTAGTAAGTATCAGAGGTGCAGAAATTGGGGCTCAGAGCTAGTTCTGACTCCTCTGTTTTCCACTGATTCTGACCAAGATGGCACCATACAGATAAACTTGCTCACTACTAACACTATACACAGACACTTTGTTCCACCTGTCTTGTTTTCCATCCTTGTTACTCAGTCATGCTTATAAACCCCTTTCCTCCTCCCCATAAGGCCCTGCTTAGGCTCAGAGAGAAGACTTGGCTCCTTCCCTCCTGGGAGGAAGTACAGTTTCTATGACTGAAAATGGGATCTGCTTCCTGCGGGTGTGGGTGATGCTGAGGGAAAACAACTTCCTCCCGTAGAATGTAGGTCCTTTCTAGCCTGCCTGTGTGCAGAGAAGGGTAGGCAAATCAGTCAGGTCTTGCTCTCATCTCTAGCTTCCCAAGTCATGTTGGGGACCACAGAGTATGTTAGCCCCTTGCCACAGACCAGTTATCCACCAGACACTGGGGAGCAGAAGATCCCATCAGGGCTTCGGGTCCTGGCCGCCATCTTTGCAATGAACAAGGCTGACACTATGATCAAAATATGGGTTTTGGGTCTCTTTCTCAAACAAGTTGGAATCTGGGGTGGGGGGAAGCTGCAACGAACTAGAGTCCCAAACTTCTGAGAAGCCATGATCTTTAACCTGTGTCTCAGCTCATTGCATCTGGACTATATTTTTTCCTTTTTGTGTGCTGTGAGTTACATAGTCAAATGCAAATATGATAGGGCAGTTATAAAAAATAGAAATTTATTTAGTTCACAGTTTAGGATCCTGAAACAACACGGGATGCCACTTTTTGATAATTCTTTTTCTCACTCCTAGTGGTCTATCACCTCCTCTAACCCAACCTTATCTCTCCTCCCATTATTGTCATCGTCAACAATGACACCAAGCACACCAACTTCTATGTCACGGTGTGGGTATGTTTTTGTCCCTCAAGAGTTTATGTCCTGGAATCTGGTCTTAAATGCAGTGATGTTGAGAGGTGGTGAAACTTTCAGAAGCAGAATTTAATAGGACCTTTTCCTGGTTCTTCCCCAAGTTCTACTTTCTATCTCATTATTCCATCCCTAGCTTTCCCATGTGCTGTCACTATAATGCCACCCACCATGAAGTCACTCAGCTAAGAGGGAGGAAGGGCTACCAGAGTTGAAGCCATGCTGTTTGGTGTTTCAGGATTCTAAAATGTGAACTGAATAAACTTCTTTTCTTTATGACTACCCATCTGCAGGTGTTTCATTACAGTAGCAAAACCATACTAATATGACTATCATCAATGACAAAAATATCACCACCAACATCATCGTTCACCAACACCAAACACTATTACCACCAATATAAATCAATACCAACACCACAACTCCCAATACCACCAGTAACTCCAACACTAATACCATCACTGATAGCTGAATAAGTCTTTAAAACTGACTAAATTAAATCACTTAATTAAATTAAATCAATTAAAATTGCTAGTGATATATATATATATATATATATATATATATATATATAATCAATTTCTTGCCAGTGCTGCTATTACCTTGTTCTCCTCTGGAGTGAAGAGGACTCGGAAAACAAATGGCACTCCTGGAGCTACTTTGTGGCCAATGTCTTTGGGGCTGATTACCTTAAAGTAAGGTGAACTTTCCTCAACAATTTTCACCATTCTTGGAATCTGTAGGGAAAATACAGAATGATGGACATGTGAAAAAGAAAAAGAAAAAAAAGCACGTGCTTTGGAGTCAAACACAGACTAAAATCTCCATTAACTACTTCCCAGACATGTGACCCTGGTCAGGTTTGAACTTCAGTTGTCTCAGTTGTAAAGAGAAATGATAGCATTTACCTTTGTCCCCAGTGCTTCACAAAAACCCCTCCATATAGTTTAATTTCAATTTTTATTAACATTGCTCTATGGTAGATTTTATTATTATTACAAACCTTTGCTTGTTTTATTATTTAAATGTGACAGTCTTCATAAACTAGTTGCTTAATCAGCTAAAACCGCACCCACATAGTAGAGTTAAGCTGGATTTCTGAAGAGATCATGCTTATTGTGCTCCTTCTAGGTCATACACAGGACATGCGGGCCACTCCGTAATCAAAATAGCCTTGGAGCTTCATTCTGACCCCCATGGAAAGCTGGGAGGCAAGTCTCCACCTGACTCTGCCTACCTCTCCATAGGATCAGCATCACACAGGTACACACCACAAGAAATGAAACAAACAAGACAATGTCCCCTAAGCCAGTTTCAGGTAACTTCAGTTTCATCTCAAATGTTATTCTCTGTTCCCTCAGCCTTACTCAAGCTGTGTATCTCAGACAGCTGGAGCAACAGAAGAAATGTAATTATGAAGAGAAAGGGTATCGTTCTACGAATACAAAAATGGGGAGGGACTTTTTTTAATGACTCAGAGAGTCAGAAGATAGTTAACTATGACTAAGTTAACTACTTAAAGGATGTCCTAAGGGCACCTACAAGCTCTCAAAACTGTAATACAGGTAGGGAAAGGTAAGAAGAAACGCAAAAATAACTCAGAGCTTAAAATGAAGACAGGCGGAGAGAAAGAAGAGAGGTCTGCAGATCTGACAGGACCAGAACTGGCTTCCCTGGTAGGGGAATGTGCATTTGGATAATACAGCATAAAGCAAATGCTGTATTATCCAAGGTAAGCTCTCTGAGGGGACATTTAGGAAGGGGCATAATCGCCATTGATAAGCCAGAAAGGGAATCAACACTAACATCAACAATAATAACGATCATATTGGTTTACTGTTTACTATGTGACAAGCATTCAGCTGTACACATTTATTACCTCATTTAATATTCAAAACACTATTAAACTTGTCTCTGTTGCAGCTTGTGTCTAGATTTTCCCTCAAAGCCTCCTGTGGTTGCAGGAAGGGATTTTCAGGGGTGACCTGATCTAGGGTGTGTGATGCTGGGATTAAGGGCGTGTGAATATTAATTAGTCTACTGATTGGTTTGGCATAGTTCTGGCATATGATTAAAGGTGGCCCACCCTGGGTGTGAATGATAAGGACAGGAATCATGGATTATAAAGGAAAGAAAAAGAATCTTGTTGCATGTTGCATGCTGCTTGCTGTCTTCTGCCTACCATGATCTATTTCTCCTCTGCAGTTCCCCTCTGCCATGCCACCTGCCTTGGAGCCAGCCGATTATGGAATGAAACCTCTACAAACTGTGAGCTAAATAAATCTTCCCTCCTTTAACTCTGGGTTTTGGGTATTTTGTCTCAGCACCAGAAAAATTAAGACAGTCTCCAGTGCTTGAAATGACTTGCTCAAGTTCTACAGCTAGTAACTCCAGAGTCTGGGAGCTTATAATTGTATCCCAGGTAGAATCACCCTGTGGTTTATAGTGTTCATGGTTTACTCTCACTCAGTGTGTGTGTGCATATGAGACAAAGCAATAATGTTCAAACAGGTTTTCTTTTATACTCCATGTTAATGAGGAAGCAAATAAAAGTGAATGGCATAATTTTCTCTGTTCACTGAACCTCTTCCGCACTTTCTGTGAGCCCACGAACTAAGGAAGAGGGAAGCAGGCTTCCATCAGCCACTTGTTACAAGAGTCCTGGTATAACACTTGAAAACAACCTGCTTAGCCCAGAGAAAGCTGTCTGCTTTTTGGTAGCTGAACTTTCCCTCTTTCTTTCCACTAGCCTCACTGGTTGCATCTTATCAAGTGTTATTGGTTTATCAATGGGACTGGAATGCTCTTTGGCAGACAAAACTTGCACTTGCTTTTAACTTTGACTTGCTCTATACCCTCACTGATAATCATTTCTTTTTAAGGGATAGGTAAGATTGACCAAAGGTCCTTTTGGACTAGCCAAACTCTTACCTTTAAAAATCTAAAAATATCTGCAAAAGAATAAAAAAAAGTAATACAGGGAAAAGAGAATTTAGTGAGAAACTAAACTGATTGGCAGCCCTACATGAAAAGCCATAATGTCTTAAATAATGTACCACTTCCTGAGGTCTAGGGACATAACCCTGAGTATTTTGAATTCTTTTTTATCTCCTCTATCCCTTCAGTCTTTATCCCATGGGCTTCTCTTGCTAACAATATTGCAGCAAAAAACTAAATATACCATTTTCTCTAGTGTGACTCTGCTATCACTAAATTGCCCTATTGATCTCAGAAAGGCATCACTGATTTCTTTAATGAACTACTGTACTGAATATAACTGTGAGTCTTCTCACATACTTTGGATTCCTGCATTGACTTATTTTCTCTCTTTTCTTTCTTCACCTCTTAGAGTATGATCTCCATATTCTTAGACTCTTATAAGTATTCCTGCTTGTCTTTCTATCTAGTATTTAGCATTCCTCTTTGTGTCCCTTCCTCCACATTTGACTACTTTTCACACTTAACAGTCCTTTCTGTGGAACTTCTGCATTACTCTTTATTTCATTATTGTCAGATATCAAGGAAATCCTAGGTATTTAATACCTTTTCTTTGATAAGCCTATCTCTGAAGAAAAAGGCATAAGGCTGGAGAAGAAATCCTCAATTGCAATCACAAAGAAAAAAAAGTATAGACAGTGAGAGAAGCCGTTCAAAACTATCCATACACAAAATCTGAAGGCTATTTGATATAAGTAGGAAAGACAGAAAAGAGGGAAGAGATTTCAATTTTTTAGATGAGAAAGAACATTTTTATAAGTATAATTCACAGAATATAAATGTATTGCAGGATACAGATATAAATGCTTAATATTTGCAATTCATGTGGGTAGAGTTTATACATTAAGTTGGGAGAATGGTGTCTGTAATGCAGAATGAACATAGCTCCACCAGTCAGACATGAGAACTCCATACCATTCATCTAATCAATCTCTTACCAACTAGAAGTTAGTGTGCATGTGTGGAGCTTGGTATTTTCTGAGCACTGCATTGGGATTGAACATACGGTAACAACAACAAAACAATCTTGTCTTCATAAAGCCTACGGCTGAAGGACAATTTTCATACTAAGTCTATCAAATTGAAGAACTTATTTAGGATCTCGCAGTGTCCCCAGTCTACTTAACCTCTTCTCATATGTCCTGGAAAAGTTTATCTACCTCAAATAACACACTTACTTTGTCCTTGTTCCTCAAAACCAGTGGAACTTCATAGACTTCACAGGGAATATAGTTCTGGAATATAATTTCTGATGGAAAGGGCTGGAATAATGCCTGATCCAAGTCAACTCCTGAAAACTGCAATTGAAAGAGTAAATTATTCATGTCATCACACAGTGGTGGGGGAAGATGTACTTGTAAAACTAGAACATGGGAAACACTCAAAAAGGAGTAAATAATATAAACATTAATAGTTATAATTAGTGAGGCGATTGTGATCAACTTATTTAATACCCCAAAAAAGTAGAAATTTTGGTCCTCAGTTAAAAAGAAAATAAGCAAATATGAACACCATCCCTGGACTTTGACTTCCATTAGTGATGAATGAAGTCATTTGAACCTACCCCCCTATGAAAATAATCAGGAAAGTTGTATCAACCAATATCTGGGTCCGGGGGTGTGGCTCAGTGTAGAGCCATTTGCTAAGCATGCACAAGGCCTTGCATTTGATCCCTAACACCACAAAAGCAAAAACCAACCAACCAACCAAACAAACAAAAAACCCCACACAAATACTTCCTTAGCAGCACTGGAGAGTTAACAAGATAAAAATTACTGGTCATGCTCCAGAAGAAGATAGATAAATAGGGGTAGAAAGTGAAGTAAACAGAAAAATTAAAAATTGAGCTACTTATTTTTCCTTTTATGCATTACAGTGGGCATCTGAGATCTATATGCCACTTCTGAGCACACAGTAAAGATAGGGAGACAGAGATTTAAATTTCAAGGCTTCTTAGATTAGAGATCCTAAATGAACTTTCTCCCCTTTGACCCAGCAAGGGGTACACCATGGAACAAGGCTGGTCTTTCAGGCCTTGAACATGAGCGAAGGAGGTGATTCCAGATTAATGGTGCTCACAGTGGTCTGGCAAAGACAAACACGTCCTCTTTGGATGAAGAGAACATGATTACAGCACTTAAATCATTTCTACCATCTTCTAGTTACGACATTTGATGACTTCCAAAAATATATCTCAACTACAAAAAATTCAAATTACAAAATTATCAGAATTATAAGGAAACAGTATACCATAAAAGAAAACCAAGAGAAATACACAGGAGTAGCAACGATATGATTCATGCTTACCCTAAAGAGGAAAATAAGAAACAAGGTTGAGAATTTTGGCCGAGAAATAGACATAGAAGGAATCCAGTGAAAATCCTACAACTCAAACTTATGATAACTGAAATTAAGAATTCAGTGTACATGTTTAATATAGCAGATTAGCCACAACTGAAGCAAGAATTACTGAACAGGAATAAAGATTAGAAGAATATTCAACTGTAGTGCAACTTTAGGTCTATAAAATGTAATTTAATTGCCCCTCATTTCAGCAAGAAGAAAGATGTTTCCTCTGTTTTGATTTTTTTTCTTTATTTTGATCTGTTTGTTTCCTAGGTACTATTAATTTTCTTTTTTCTTTTTAAATTGGTACCAGGGATCGAACTCACAACTGCGCGCTTGCTAGGCAGGCGCTTATGCTGCTGAGCTAAATCCCCAGCCCTTATAAATTTTTTGGTACTACTAATTTTCATTTGGAAAGGAGCAGCGTAAAGCTTATTTGTATTCAGTAGTGTATCACATAGATACAGACAAGGCAAGCAGAATAAGCTGTTTAATAGTGTTTAATACTGACGGGGAGAGAAAAGTGTATTACTAAAGATATACTATATACATTTTGTATATCATTAAATCTTTAAAACAAATAAATTTATTCTTGTTTATAAAAAAAGAAGAATATTCATAACTAGGAAGAATGATTAAAATGATAGACAATACAGAAGAAAAGTAAACATATAGGTAATATAGTGAAAAGCCCAAAATGGTTACAGTTAGAGTCCCAGAAAGAGAGAGTAGGATAAAAGCTACATTGATAAAATAATTACAGAGAATTTTCTGTGACTGATGAAGTCCGAAAAATGAAGATTCAGCAGGCCTTAAACACTCAAGCAGGATTTTTAAAAGATCTGCATATAGGTATTTAATTATAAAAGCACTAAAAATAAAGGCCAAAAAACTATGCAAAAGAAGCTGAAGAAGAAAAAAAGAATGTTTTACTTCTAAGCACACACACACAAAGTATGTTGACTACTCAGCATAATTAACAGAAGCCAGAAGCAGGGGAATATTTTTTAAAATTCAGAAAAGCAAAATATAAAACTCTGTAGACCCAGGCTGTTTACCCTGGAAAATTTGCTTCAAGAATGACATCCAAATTGAGACAGTTTCAGGAAGATAAACTTGCAAGCTGTTGTCAACAATTTTTAAAGGAAATAAAAACAACAACAATAATAATAACTTATTAATGGGATGTGTGAAACCAACAGGGCACTGTAAAACAGAACCAAAAAGGACATAGCTCTTTCATTTCTTGTTCTACTTTGATTTTCATAAGAGACTGTACTTGCTTTTTAGCAAGGCGACCACTGGGAAGGCAGCTTTTGTAAAGTATTATATCTTCCACGAATACACTGTGATCTAACGCTGACACTATGAATCACCTCAAGCTAATAGTTTGTGTGATATCCAATAGGTTTGGGGAATTAACATTTCCCTTGAAAATTTAAAATATTCCATGATGCCTTGTGAGTTCATGTGTGAAGCTTAAGGCACCCAGCCACACAGTGCGGGAACTCCAGTAAGAGGGAAGTGCCCTTAAAGGGAAAAGAGTGCCACCAGGGAGGGAGGACCAGAGGACACAGTACCTCAGAATCTAGGGCACTGAATTTAGAATTTTTATGAGAGTAATAGGAAGTCACTGGGAAGTTTTAAACATGGAAGCAACATGCTCTGATTGCTTTTTTTTTTTTTTTGCCAACTTGCATTTTTATAATCTGCCTTGGAGCTTTGTGGAGAACTGACAATGGGGGATTGTAATTAAATGGGGAGGCTCTTCAGTGGTCTGCATGCCGGTGACCTCAGCTGAAATGGTGGTGGAGGAAGTGGTGAGAAGTAGTGTGATCCAAAATTCATTTATGAAGGCAGAATTTACAGTACTTGCTGTTCAATTATACATTAAGAAAGGCTATGCTCCTTCCCCCTTAGATGTGGAGAGTGGTTAAGCTTTAATTAATAATTAAAACAAGCAATGCTTAGGACCAAGAATTCAATACAGATCCTAGGCAGGGGGAGGCGATGGTATAGCAAGGAGAGCAAAGGAACTTTGGGGCCTCATTTGCCATGTGGGGAAACTCAAAACTCTGAGGAGCAGCTGGAGAACCCTTTGGAAAGGGACTAATCTCTAGCTGTGCAACTGACATAATTTGTGCATGAAAATGAAGTATATAACTTAAGAAATTAACTGAAAGAGCAAGAAACAAGATTTTATTACAGTCATATACTTCTAAAGCCTAGAACATATGGTTTATACTTGAATACAGAAACATGTTAAGTAGCTGGGGGTTTTTTTTAGACTAAAATAATACATTTGTTCTTGAAAGTGAGCCAAAATAGACAACAAACGCCTACTTTAATAAACAACTCTGCTTCCTTCCTTCCTAGTGGACAAGTCAGGTGAGGAGGGATTTTTTGTCATGCTAAGAGGATAAATTAATTGGATTTGGCTAACACAGTTCTTGGAATTAGTCCTAACCATAATCAACAGTGTCAAGTCACATCCAGAAGTTGCTAAAAACAGAAGTATGACTGGTCAAAAGTGGTTTTAAATATTTTGCTTATTAATTGTGACTTTTACCATACCAAAACACAGCTATCAAGATAGAAAAGGAGAACATAAAGCAAATCCAGTGAAAGATTAGGTACCAATGCCTATTATTAGTTATCATTCTGGAGTCTTCATGCATTCTGGTCTCTACCTTTTGATGTGTTGTTTCCTCCATATCTAAGAGTTCTATGATCTGAGGTCGGCATGTGAAGTGTGTATTTGCCAGTCTCTGCTGTGTAGTGAGGGACATTTCCTTCAGGAACTCTGAGGGTGTCAGCTAGAATCCAAAACAATAAAAGCCAAAGATTCATAAGCGGTTACACAGAAAAAAATGCATTCAAAAGTGCCAGTAATGAATAATTTGTGATTGCAGCTTTCAGGATAATTCTGGAATGCAACTAGGTTCCCTTATAAAATATTTACAGTAACTAAATTATACACGAGAAGTCCCCTTGCACTTTTGAGGTCTTTGCTCAGTAATTTAAAATGACATGTAGTTGCCCTTCCCTTGTAATTTTGGGGGAGGTGCGCAAAGGAACTTTAGAGAAAAAAGTCAAGCAAGTGCATAGGTGCACATTCTAAGAGCTTAGCATTTATGCTCAGAAGTGATCTCTGAGCATAGGACTATAAGTCTGTAAAATCACTCGTGGGCTTGAGAGTAACAGAGTTGGAAAACTTCTGTTTCTTAGCTGAAGATACAACACGAAAGCAAACCTTTTGGGTATTTAACTATCACATTAGATCATGTTAAAGGGAAACGTAAAATGTAAAGGATCTTGGAAGTATGATTATACTACTTAGAAATGAGTTTGAATTTTTAGGAATTACAAGAGCACATTTAGGCATTGCTTAGAAAGAGCTTCTAAGCTAATCATCAGCTTTAGCAGCCAATCACATTCACACATCTAACTAAGTGCACAAAATGCTTTAACAATTCATAATGTTAAAGGGAAAATGGAATCTATTATTAAATGAAACTAACCTATCAAGGCATTAGTTAGCCAGGACCAACATTATTACTGTATTTAGTTGCCATTGTTCTAGAATGTTCATATTGTTCCCGCTTTATATGTAAGCAGATATGATCTCTGGCAGCAACTTAAGTAATGGTATAGATTTGTAAAAAGTTCAGGGTATATAACTTAGCTGATTTATTTTGCCTTCCATTAAAGTCAGTGCTCTTTAAGAACGCTTGTTTTTCTACAAATTTGATTTCTGTGATTGAGTCCATTTACATGAAGACATATTTCTAATATAACTTTCAACTTGGTTTTTAAATTCTTTATGATAGAAAAACAGGTTAAAATAAGACTGGTAAGAGGTATTATCTCTATTGTGATTTAAATTAAAATAATGAAGTCCTAAAAGCAAATAGAAGCTTCTACAAATAATGTGCCAAGAGTCAACACAAAAGAGAATGACTGATTTTATTTTCCTTTATTGGAATGCAACATGAAATTAGTTTTTAAAATGTAGCAAATACTATGCTCAGTACTATAATTTTTATTAATGTTTCTTGTACCATAGAGTTCATAATTTGATTTTCAATAAAGCACTATAAATAATTAAGGCTGTAAATATTTTTTAAAGACAGAAAACTTATATATTTTCCCTAGGTATTATTTAATCTTTACTTTAGTTCTCTATGTTCTGCAAACAAAATAAAATAACTTTTGCTAATGTATAGGTAATAAATTAGGTTGAATCTCTTGTAATCTGGTATTTCACTGCTTCTGAACTACATGAAGGATAGTTTTACATGGTTCTAGCTACTGTTTAGAAAATCTTATGAGTTTGTTTATACAGAGCTATGGACTGAGTGTGCTATTCAAGAAGTGGTGAGAGGCCCCACCACATGTGGCCGCCCAATTTTAGACTTTCCAGGTTCCAGAACCATGAACTAAAATAAATCTCTTTTCTTTACAAGTCACCTAGTTTTAGGACTAAGACATATGTTCTTACTCCAACAAATTAATTCAAGCAAGTTGAGCTTTTATTTTGAAATGTGTATGTAATTTTAACACATCTCAGACTTTAAAAGGTACTTACGATATGCAGCAAACTAATATTCTAACTAACTTGATTTTAGTCAGGAATTCTAATGTTTTTAAAATGCCAAGAAGAAACTACCATTGACCTGAAGAGGCTACATCAAGTATTTTACATAGAATTTCCTGATACATTACCATTTGGTTTACTTCCTCTTCTGTGACCATCTTTGGACTCAGGGGTGGTGAAACTTTGCTTGGGAATCCTGTGAGCATTCTGACTAATCCCATCTGAACAGTCCCCATGGACTCCTCAAGTCTTCTACTTGTCATCGTTAGTTATTTTGTTTGCTTACCTAAAAGTGAAAAACATTTTTAAAAAATACAGGTAATTTTGAATACCAGTCACAATTTTTTTATTTTTTATTTTATTTTAAGAGAGAAAGAAAAGAAAATTTAAAAAGACAAAATAGAAAAAACAAGAAGAAAAGTAGAATAAGAGTTCAAAAAAATCATAAAATCGCTAGTTGATACATTATATATTGTTAACAAGAATAATGGTAAGCAAAAAGTATAATAGATATAATAGATATTGTAAAAGTGAAAGGGAAGGAAAATTCTCTAAAGAATATAATGGTATATATAGTGTGCAAAATAGATGATCATATTATGAGTTTTTAAAAGGTTTTCCAAAATCCAGGAAGGTTGAAGAAATATCGGTCTTCAGAAATATATCAAATAGTTTGAATAAATACATTAACCAAGGGATTTATTCCATGCAACTAGTCTAGATATATCTTTATCCCAAAATCTAAATCCATCCTGGGCCAACTAAGGGACTCTAGATTAAGCCCAGGAAGACATGGAAATGCAAACTACTCCACATTTTGCCACTTTTATCTCCCCACAGAGATAGACAAACGAATATGCCAGATAAACTAAATAGTTTATCTGTATACTTAAAAGATTTCTCTCCTGACCAGCAACCCTTCAGCCAGAATAAACATAAGGCTTCTGGCTTCCCAGCAAGACAGAGATTTTTTAAATGCAGCATGAGAGGTGATGGGGAAGAGGCAGTTTAAAGTTTTGAAGTTAATAGTCATAAATAAGCCATTAAAGCCATCACTGTATGTCTCCAAATAAAGTAAATATGACATTTTTCTTTTTTACATCCTTCTTCAGACTTCTGGTAGGACACTTGTAACTTTGGGGATCCATTTATGACTATTTCTATTTTTACTAATAGGAAATTATCTATTATTAGAAAGATTTTCATTTTATTAGCAAGTTTTTATTAGCAAAATTATTTATTAATAGCAAGTTTATTATTCAACTTTTGTACTAATAAAAAGCCAAACTAAAACTTCTGGATGAAATGTCAAATAAAAATTCAAACATCAATCAGGTATGATGGTACATGCCTGTAATTCAGGCTCTTTGGGAGGCTGAAACAGGAGGATCACAATTTCAAGTCTAGCCTGGGCAAATTAGCAAGGCCTGCTCTCAAAATAAAAATATATTAATAAAATACAAAAGGCTGGGGCGGTAGCTCATTGTAAAGGCCCTGGGTTCAAACCCCAATACTATAAAAACAAACACACAAACAAAAATAAAAATAAAGATTAAAACTATTAAAAAGATCACAAGATGGCAAAGTATTTTGAGACCAAACATAGGGGAATGAGATGCAAACAGGAAAATAGACTTAAATAAAAATATAATAAAGCACACTGAATTAAAGTAATAAAATATCTAAGAAAATGAATATAAAACTTTTAAAATAAAAAAGGGTCATTATGGTAGACAGCCAATGCCATTATAGATAGATATGATATAAATGATATTCTGGTCAACAATGAACTGAAAGGTTTTTACCCTAGAATAAACTGCGGTGGGAGGTGGGATCCAACAGGGTGTTTACCTTGAGGTCACTTCCTCCTTCCCCTGTGACAACTTCCTTTTTCCTTTCCCAGTGGCACAAAAAAGGTCCCAATCAGCCCCTTGTGCATCATCAAGGCCTGCCCTAAGCGCCCCCTGGTCAGAGGTGATATGTATATCCCATACCTTACGTTCCAGTCAGAGAATGCCAGGCTGTCTATAGTTATGGACTTCTCTCTACATCTTTGGAATAAAGGCTACTTTATATCTTCTTTCTTATTGTGCTGAAAATCTAACATGAACCATATTTACAAAGGTGGTCTCATAAGATTATAATGCCTCTCCTGGGGACACTGGACTGAGCCCCAGAGGTTCCATGGGCCTCAGTGCACCATGCCCAGAGGCCTTCTTTCAGTTCTGGAGGTGGAGCCAAGCAGGGGGACTCTCAGCCCTGTGGGGCAGGCCTGGAGAGAGCTTAAGACCAGCACTCCAAGCAGTTGAGTTCATATCTAGCCCCCTACGACACGGGACTGAGCCCTGGAGGTTCCATGGGCCTCAGTATACCATGCCCAGCTTCCATCTTTCAATCCAGGGAGCCAAGAACCTGTGGGGGAGTCAGGACTGCTCAATGAGCTGAGGGTGCAGGAAGTGATTCACAACACACCCAGAGAAATCTTTGGAACACAAAACGAAAGACCAAAAGGCAATCTCAAATTTGCAGCCCATCCCAAGAAAGCCTAGGAGCCATGTACATACAAGAAAATAGGAGCCATACACCTGAAATGATGGAAATGACATCAACTAAAATAAAGAAGCAACTAGGGGAAGCTATGGAGAAATTCAAATCAGAAATAATTGCCCAGGTAAAAGAAGAAATGATAAAAGTAGTGAAAGAAACAGTGAACACATCTAGTGAAGACACAGCTAAAAAATTAGAGGAACAAATCAAACAGATAGAAACCCTGAATTAACACTATAAGAAACAAACAGAATACATGAAGCAGATTCAAAGAGATATACCGGAAATCAAAATTTCTACTGAAAGCTGCCAAAATCATCTCAATGAGAGTGAAGATGGAATTTCAGACCTCAAAGATAAGATTGCATCTAGTGAACAAGAAAGGAAAGATCTTTTAAAAATAACAAAGAATAAGGAAATAGCAATTTAACAGCTGCAAGATGATGCAAACAAAAATAACATAAGATTAATAGGGATGAATGAAAACGAAGGGGACAGCCCAAATGATATCAAGAGGCTATTTATAGAAGTAATAGCTGAAAACTTCCCAAACATGAGAATGAAAACTGACATATGGATTAGTGAAGCATATAGAAATCCAAATAGCCATAACCAAAATTAAACTACACCCAGACATATAATAATCACCATCACAGAAATCCACCATAAGAGCAGAATACTAAAAGCTGTTAGAGAGAAAAGACAGATCACCTATAAGGGAAAACCTATCAGAATCACAGCAGACTTCTCAACATGAGCAATGAAGTCAAGAAGAGTATGGAGTGACGTACTTCAGATCCTAAAGGAAAACCACTTCCAACCCAGACTGACGTACCCTGCAAAACTGTCCTTCAAAACACATGGAGAAATAAGATACTTCCATGACAAATAACAGCTGAAAAACTTCATGAACACCAAACCAACCTTATAAAGAATACTGAAAGACATTCTAGATACACATGGGAAAAAGCACCAAGCAAGGCAGACAATTAAACAGAATGGAAAGGTAAAGGTACAACAGCAGAAAGATAACATGTCAACAATAAACCAATATATAACAGTTACAACCATTAATGTAAACAACCTCAACTCACTAATCAAAAGAAACAGACTGGAAGAATGGATTAAGAAACAACATCCAACCATATGCTGTCTACAAGAAACCCATCTTACCCAAAAGGAAACCCACAGACTGAAAGTCAAAGGATGGAAAACAATACTTCATGCAACAGGAAACCAAAAAAAAGTGGGGGTAGCTATTCTGTTTGCAGAAATGTGAACTTCAAACCAAGAATGATCCAAAGAGATAAAGAAGGTCACTACATACTAGTTAGGGGAAAACTTCAAGAGGAAGAGATAACAATCTTACATATATATGCACCAAATTCCAGAGCACCCAGCTATACAAAGCAAGTATTAACAGAAATGAAAAATCAAATAAGCAATAACATAATTATAACATTATAACAGGAGACTTTAACATGCCATTGACACAAAGGGACAGATCAACTAGACAGAAAATCAGCAAAGAAATAACAGAACTGAATCACATCTATGAACAAATGGATTTGATAGAGGTATACAGAGTGTTCCATCCAACAGCATCAGAATATACATTCTTCTCAGCAGTACATGGGACATTCTCTAAAATAGACCATATACTAGCCCACAGAACATATTTAAGTAAATGCAAAAGAATTGAAATTATCCCATGCATGTTACTGGATCATAGTGCCATGAAACTAGAAATTAACGATAAAAGCAACTGCTAAAACCTCAGAAACACATGGAAACTGAATAATACACGCTTGAGCAATCAGTGAGTCATGGAGGAAATTAAAGAAGAAATTAAACAATATCTACAAGCAAACGAAAATACAGACACAACTTACCGGATTTTGTGGGATGCAATGAAACCAGTCCTCAGAGGAAAATTTATTGCACTGAGTTCCCACATCAGGAAGACAGAACGAACACAAATAAACAACCTGATGGTACAACTCAAACATCTAGAAAAAGAAGAGCAAGCCAAGCCCAAAGCAAAAGAAGGGAGGAAATTATAAAGATCAGAGCACAAATTAATGCAATAGAGTCTAAGAAAACAATTCAAAGAATTAATGAATCAAAGAGTTGTTTTTTGAAAGAATACATAAAATTGATAAGCCCCTAGCCAACTTTATTAAAAAAAGAAAAGAAAAAACTCAAATTCATGCAGTAAGGAATGAAAAAGGTGAAATTACTACAGACTCTGTGGAAATGCAGAAGATCATCAACACCTATTTTGAAAACCTCTACTCTCATAGGTTCGATAACATAGAAGAAATATACAGATTCTTAGATAGATATGAGCTACAAAAGCTAGGTCAGGAAGATGTAAAACTGCTGAATAACCCAATTTCTATTAATGAAATTGAAAATGTAATTAAGTCCTTGCCAACAAAGAAGAGCCCAGGCCCAGATGGATTCACTGCAGAATTCTACAAGAAATATAAAGAACACTTAATTCCAACATTCCTCACACTCTTCAATGAAATTGAAAGGGAAGCAATTCTTCCTAAGTCATTCCTGGAAGCAAATATTACTCTAGTACCAAAACCTGAGGAAGACCCAACTAAAAAGGAGAATTATAGGCCAATCTCCCTAATGAACATAGATGCAAAAATTCTCAATAAAATATTAGCAAACAGGATGCAGCAAATCATCAAGAAGATTATACACCACAACTAAGTGGGATTCATCCCAGGAATGCAGGGATGGTTCAACATATGTAAATCAATAAATGTAATCCACCATATCAACAGAGCCAAAAGTAAGAACCACATGATCATCTCTATAGGTGCAGAAAAAGCTTTTGATAAGGACCAACACTCATTCATGATAAGAACCTTATAGAGAATTGGAATAGATGGTCTTTACCTCAATGTGATAAAGGCCATCTATGACAAACCAACAACCAGCATCATATTAAATGGCCAAAAACTGAAAGTCTTTACCTTAAAATCAGGCACAAGACAAGGATGTCCTCTATCAATGCTCCTATTCAACATAGTACTGGAAATATTAGCCAGAGCAATTAGACAAAAGAGAGAAATAAAAGGAGTAAAGATAGGAAAAGAGGAAGTTAAATTATCAATATTGGCAGATGACATGATCCTTTACATAGAAGACCCCCAAAATTTCATTGAAAGAATCCTAGATATAATAAATTCAGCAATGTAGCTGGATACAAAGTCAATACTCAAAAATCAATAGCATTCCTATACACTAACAACAAAAGCACTGAGAGAGAAATAAGAGAAGCCATATCCTTCACACTAGCATCCAAAAAAATGAAATACTTAGGAATTAATCTCACAAAAGAAATAAAAGAGCTCTACGGGGAAAAGTATAATGCCCTGAAAAAGGAAATTGAAGAGGACCTCAGAAAATGGAAAGACATCCCTTGTTCATGGTTAAGAAGAATAAACATTGTGAAAATGGCCATTCTCCCAAAGTTATTATACATATTCAGTGCAATCCCAATCAAAATACCACTAACATACCTCATAGATCTAGAGAAATCACTCCTAAAATTCATCTGGAACCAGAAGAGACCTAGAATAGCAAAGGCAATTCTAAGCAGCAAAGGCAAGGCAGGAGGCATCACAACCCCTGACTTGAAGTTATACTACAAAGCTACTGTAATAAAAACAACATGGTACTGGAATAAAAACAGATCTCAAGATCAATGGAATAGATTGGAAGATACAGCCACAACCACAAACTCACTCAACCACCTTATCTTTGATAAAGGGGCCAAACATGTTCGCTGGAAGAACGACAGTCTCTTTAAAAAATGGTGCTGGTAAAATTGGCTGTCCATATGCAGAAGACTAAAACTAGACCCATGCCTATCACCAGGTACTAAACTAAAATCTAAATGGATCAAAGATCTAAATATTAAAACAGAAACACTAAATCTGTTGGAAGACAAAGTAGGTAAAAGTCTTGAAGACAGGGGTAGGTAGAGAATTCATGAACAAGAATCAAACCGCATGGGAAATACTTCCCAGAATCAATAACTGGGACCACATCGTATTAAAGAGTTTCTGCATGTTGAAAGAGATTTCCAGCAGAGTGAAAAGAAAACCCACAAATTGGGAAAAAATCTTAGTGAACTATCCCTCAGACAAAGGACTTCTGTCTAGAATTTATAAAGAATTAAAAAAAATCAGACCCTTGAAATTCAAAGACCCAATCCAAAAATGGGCATCTGAAATGAATACACAGTCCTCAGATGAAGAAATACGAATGGCAAATAAATACATGAAAAAATGTGCATCATCATTATTCATTAGAGAAATGCAAATTAAGACCACACTGAGATTCCATCTCATCCCAGAAAGAATGGCCAGGATAGAAAAAACTACCAACAAGAAGTGCTGGAGAGGCTGTGGGGAAAAAGGAACTCTTCTACACTGTTGGTGGGAGTATAGACTGGTGCAACCACTGTGGAGGTCAGTCAGGAGAGTCCTCAAAAAGCTGGGTTTGGAAGTCCCATTTGACCCAGCTATTCCACTTCTAGGCATATTCCCAGAACAACTGAAAACATCCTACCACAGTGATATATGTGCACCCATGTTTATAGCAACACAATTTGTAATAGCCAGATCTTGGAAACAACCTAAGTGCCCATCAACTGAGGAATGAATAAAAAAGTTGTGGTGTTTTTATACAATGGAGTACTACTCAGCTATAAAGAATGATCACATTGAGATATTTATAAATAAATGGACACAACTTGAGACCATACTCATAAGTGAAATAAACCAAACTCACATGTATAAATACTGTATAGTCTTCCTAGTATGAGAATTGGTAAGAGTATATAAGATTTTATGGTAATCATGATTTCCCCATTACATAGTTTTGAAGCCTTTTAATGTTTTCATTCACCAGTTGAAATGGTTTTATTTTGTTTTGTTTGAATTTATTATGCATGATGGTATGAACAGCTGTTTTGAAGAAAACAAAACATTATGGCAGCCATTGCTGATTTAATATCATCTTGCTTTGAAATGCTACCATGCTTCTATTCTTCTATTACCATCAGTTCTATCATGTTGTGTCTTCCTGGGATTTTAATAAATGTGATAGTACAAACAAAAATTTTTTATGAAAAATGAGGTATTATAGTAGCCATTGATCATTTTCTGTTATTTGATTCAGAATGCCCTGTAATTCTTTCATTCTTTTGAATGGTTTTATACTATTTTGTTATGTTTGATATTATTGTATTTGAAACTATGCTCAATTATAGCAGAGAAAGATATTATGATAGCTACTGTTAATGTCCGGTTGTCTTGTTGTAAAGTGCTGTGTTGCTTATGTTGTTCTGTTCTGATCTGCTTTGTTCTGTCCTCTTTTGTTTTATTCTCTTTAAAATAAAAAAAAGATTATAATGCCCACTGACATCATTGTCACCTTCATTTGTGTAAATAGATAGTATGACATTTGCATACGAATGCAACTATCTCATGCACACCCCAGAATGGATCCCCATTGTTAAGTAATGCATGGCTGTAGATGGTAGTGAACGGAGGTACAACCTCCTATAATTAATTGGAGCCTATGATGATGAAAATAAAGAAATGGAATGGAACTAATGTTAAAAATTCCAGAATGAAAAATTTCCAGAAATAAAAGCAAACAATTTAAAAGGTCCAGTAAGTACTAAGGAAAATTGATCCAGGGTAATTAATGTTGAGTCATATATTACCAGAATTTTTTTGGTCTTTAACTTTTTTTTTAATTCTCATATCCTTCATGCAAAAAAGGTAAAATAGCATATAAACATAAGAGAATTAGGTGTCACTGGACTTTTAAAAGGCAACTTATTAGGTGCGACAGTGGTAAAGCAGCATATTCTAAAACTTTAGGAAGTATAAGCCAAGGATTTTATATGCAACAAGCTTTTCTGTGGTTGCCATGGCTACAGAAAAAGGCAGAGCATGGAAAAAAAACCACTCAGGGAGTACTGTAAACATGTTTCCTTCCCAGGGACTCTCCTGGAATATTGGTTTAATCCAATTAAAAGACTTGGGCATTTCAGCAAAAGGACTGACAAGGAACATTTCTTGTGTTTAGTTGGCCAGTTAAGATTAAAATGAAGTTAAGGACATAAGAATGATATTCAAACATTTTTTTCTGAGAAGGTATAAAGAATACAATTTTAAAATGAATGGAAAAAAGAGAAAGAAAGCAGAAAGTAGAAAAAGATCACTGACTGTTGCATATGTATTAGAAGTCAAACTGAGCAGATAATATAAAAGAGGCTTAAGGGAATTATTAAAGAAATCTTCTAAAATAGCAGTCAATGATACCTGTTTCCTGGGAGTCATATATTTATGTAATCCTGTGTCCCTGAGTATGGGCTATACTTAAATATTCATTTCTAATAAATATAGGACATCATAAGTGACGAGTTAATACTCTGAGATAAGGTTATTAAAACATTTAAATAAAACTAGGCTTTCTTCTTGAGCATTCTCAGTCTCTCTCTCTCTTTGCCTCCCTCTCCTGTCTCTTCTCTTTTTTCTCTCTTTCGGTTCACACCAGCTGCCACATTATAAGAGTGCACAGGTAATGAGGAACCTGGATCCACCAGCAAACATGCGAGTGAGTTTGCAAGTGAATCTTCTCAGGCTGCCAGCAGTCACCCAGGTGAGCTGGAAGGCAGATTTACCAGCCTATTTAAGCCTTGAGACGGTGCCAGTTCTGGCCAAGAACTTGGCTGAAGCTTTGTGAGAGACCGCACAATGTACCCAAATCTTAATCCTCAGAAATTGTGAGAAAATAAGTATTTGTATTAGGCTACTAAATTTTGGGCACTTCCTTACACAGACATAGATAAACAACAGAGGCACCATAAAGGGTATATTTTCAAAGAAAACTATTGAAATATAAAGATTAGTATTCCTAAATTCAAAACTAAATTTTAGAAAAAGCAGACAAGACACCAAATAGGGGAAAACAAACAACAGATGAAACGTTAATACACACAATTATTATAATATAAAATAGTACAACTGATTTGAAACCAAATTTATCAGGCATTCAAGAAAAGCAAGTGAGTTTTAACTTGTTTATCACAAGATAAATATTTCAAATGAACTTATAAAGAACAATTCATCTTTATGATGTGTACAATAGACACACCTAAAATACAGTGATCCAAAAGGCAAGAGTCTGACTCCATTTTGGAAGTCCGACTGCTTAGAGCTTCCAAGCTCCCTCATTACTCTTCTCCTTCTGCCCTACATCTGAGCAATCTGCTAAGAAGGCTCAGTTTTTCTCTTTGACATCAACAGGCAGCTCAAATAGCACAGGGGTCAGATTGCACAGGCCCCTGATTGTAGCCCTGCTTGCCCTGATAAAAGAAAAATCAGTACCCTTTCTGTTATGTCTTTTATCTAGAAGTTTCCCTAAAGCTTCATGCACTCACAAATGGGGCTTGTGGGCGCTGGCTGGGTCTAGGGGTTAAGAGCATGTGGTACCAAAACAAAACATGAATAAGCTAAATTATAATGTCTTCTTATATGATGATTGTTACAAAGTGCTAAAATCATTGTGTATAAACAAATTGTCTAGCAAAATTTTATGTAAGGACACTCAACTCAGCATTCCCACTCCAGAAATCTGTCCAAATGGTATAATGGCTGCAACACAAAATGACATATAAATAATCTTGGTTACCTATAGGGGGAGTAAAAGAATAGGGTAAAGGAGGTAGGACTGACAGAAATGTTTGAATGTACCTCACTATACTATTGACTTTTGAATCAATTAAATGTTTTACAAATCAAAACCCTAAAGAACCAAGACAGGAAAAATCCATTCTTAAGAACTGAAAGCAAACTGAAACAAATGGATGTTCCTGTGTATTAAGGTGATGTTAGAGCCACAAAGAGAAAGTAGTGACTCCAATTGGTCTAAGCACAGGATTTTGACTGTATATCCTCAGTGGTCTACAGAGAGAGAATAGCAGAGAAATCTTACCATTTATCCAGTAGCTTCACTATTGGTCATAATATTGGTAATAATATTTTAAACAAATAGTTTTATCAATATGGTTAGGGACCAAGCATTTTAGAATTAAAAAAAAACCTTTAAATCAAGGAATTTCTTATATTAAGAAGCCCTATAATTTTTGAAGATCAGGCTGAGGGCTTGAGCATGCTAAACAGATGCCCTACCACTTAGCTATACTACCACAGCCCTAGAAGTCATCTTAAATTTAAATTGAATATCTGAGTACAAACATATATAATTTTTTTTTCCTTTTTAAATAATCTTCCCAACTAAAAAGCCCAGAAGCAATGATGGCTGAGTAGAAATGATAATCCAGGGACCTAGACTGTGGTCTTTGAATACCATTTTCTGCTTAAAGGAACCACAGCCCTTGGAGCAATGGGTAATATGAGGTCAAGGGTGCAAAATATACAGCACGAACTTGGAAATTCTATTACACTGTAAAATGAATAAGTTATCAAAGGTTACCAGTTTGTGTAAAGGACCCAGGGCAATTTTAAAGAGTCCTCATTTACCCAAGACAGCTCTATGAGCATTAAAAAACTGTCTACGATGGATTTGCTTGTAAAAATTCGAGCTCAAATGATACTGTAATGCTAAAGAATACCATTGATCATCTCTGAGAATTTCTAATGCATCAAACTAATTATTTTGGAAACAATGAAAGGAAGAATAAGCTATTTATTCTTCACTTTTCTGAGGAAATTGCATTATAGGTTAATCTAATAGTTGAAAGAAAATTACTCTTCATCAAAGAATTCCAACTAACAAATGCAGGAAAAAAAATGGCAGAAAAATAACCACCATTTTGTGGTCCCTAATGAAATGCAGGATCATCAGTGCTAAAGCAATTAGGTCAGATGTTGCCAAAGAACTTCATAATGGCTCAGTCAGGCTGACAACACCTGAGCCCTCTAAATCAATCTCAACATTAAAAGAGTAAAAAGCTCTGTCTCAAAATTTTAAAAAAGGGAGATTGGAGATGTAGCTTAGTTTGAAGGCCCTGGGTTCTATCCCCAGTGCCACAAAACAGAAAACAATTTCCCCTAAAATAATAAAAACCAAAAACCAGGTGTAATGCACCTCCTGATGTGATACAGTAAACAACGCCATCTATGAAGTGCTACTAACCAGCACCTAGACCGAAACTAAGCCATGCTGTAGGAGATGGAGGAAACAGAGGAACATATATACTGTATGAATACAATGAAGCCAAGCCCGGAATATGGAAATGTTACAGGAATACAGTCTAGTTTATTCAGTAAATCAATAGTCTGACAGAGAATAATTATGAATTGAAAGAATCATTAACCAACCAAAAACAAAGGTGGATCTTGTTTGGATTGTGACTTGAAAAATGAGTAATAAATGATGAAAAAATAATTAGTGTTCATCAGACTATTTTTATTTATAATTCATTAAGTACTAGTGCCATCAAACTATATTCATTCTGAAAGGTTAGTAGTGCTGTTGTTATTTGCTATATATGTCAATAAACTTAAAACACTTTTTAAACAACTGTTCATTTTATTGAGTGGGATAATGGGCCAGTGAGTATGTTTTGTTTAAAGAATGTTCTTCATGTGTTAGAGATATGTAGGGTAGTATAGAGAAAGAAAGAAAACTCATGTGTGAGATTTACTTTAAAAATACTTCAGGAGATGAATGTGGCAGAAAGACCAGTTTGAGTCCCATAAAGGTGACTTAGTGAGTCTGGGGCTGGAATGGAGCTCAGGGCAAAGGCCCTAGGTTTAATCCTCAGGACAAAATAAAACAAAAACCTTCAGGAAAAATGCATGTGTGTGTGTGTGTGTACAGCAGAAATGACAACAATGGGACAATATTAAGAACTGCTCTTGAGGGCATGCCAGGAAGAGAACAAGTCAGTGTCTCCCCAGATCCAGCCATGTTGGAACTTGGGAGACTGAGCAAGAAAGCAACAAGCCTTTCTTCCTGGTAAGTGGCGGTGGCATGAGTGAGCAGCGGGTGTGCCAGGGAGAGCACAAGTCAGCGTCTCCCATGAGCCTACGGGGGCGAGGGCTGAGAATCATACCCCCCCCCCCATACACATGTTAGCAACTGGATGGTGTTAAGGACAGCGGGAGTTGATAGCAACTAAGGCACAAAACGCAACTAAATGCTTGTATTGTTGGGTTGATTATGCTGACCTGGGGCCAGGGGTCTGAGCATCTCTTGGGAGGATGACTGTATGCAATATAGCAAATATGGGGGATTTCCTTCTATCTTCTCTTTGAAGGCCAATATTATTTTCACTGTTTTGCTTTGTTCTGATTGTTTTGCTCTATTCAATATTGTTTTGATAGGTTTTATAATGTTCTGTTTTTGGTTTGATTTTGCTGTACCTGATTGAATGGACAACTATTGTGGGAGACAACTTCAGTGACTCTCTTTGAATCCAAAACAATTACTGTGACTTTGATTATTTCCTTATACTGATATGTAAAAAGTTGGTAATAGCCCCAAAACAATTCCATTGATATGTAAATTGGATTATGTAAATTGATCTTTCTTTATCTCTGAAATTTACGGAGATGCCAATCTTGCACCTGGCCAGCCAGCTCAAGTTACTCAGGTAATTCCCGCCATCCTCACTGTCACTCATCCCTGAGCCACCCCCTTCTTCACAAGATAATAAATTCTGGGAGAGGCTTAGGATCAGGGCCTTTGTCTGCATGTCCTCACGGGGATTGGATTTAGGACCCCTTGGCTGCCCTTCACTTGCAATTTGTCTTGGGGTTTTTACTCTCACCGTGGGTTGCATTGGTGGTGGTTGATTGAAATTAACTTGCTGAAATTCCAATGACATCTCAGTGGGACTGCAGATATAACTTTTTGGATTGTGAGGAAGACTAGAAAGAGGATTACAATACTTGGATGACTAAATGCGATATTGGGGCTTACAATAACTACTGTGAAGATAACAAGATGTAGTATGGTAGCTATTACTGCTATCTTGGTATCCTACACTGAAGTTCTGTACCAATCTTACTGCACTGTCTTGAAGTCTTTGTTCTGTCTTATTTTGTTGTGTTTTACTACCTTCAAAATAAAAATAAAAAATAAAAAAAACTGCTCTTGAAACTATACTATAATATACTTTCTAATTTTTGCATGTTAAAAAATTTCACAACTAAAAATATAATATACTAAATCTATTTTTTTATGGAAAGAGACTTCTGCTATATAAAAAATACAGTAGACACACATTCCACTATTCCCCTAACAGAGCTGAAAATCCTAGACATTGTATGTATAATAAACAAAAAAAGACTGAAAGGTTGAGAGAAGAAAACAGACCAGCCTGGACCTTAGACCCAGGGAGCGAGTTCTCACTGTTCTTTTGCCTCTTGTATCATAGACTGGGTGCTGGACAAACCAACATCCTGAAAAGGCTCACATGTGTGACGCCACGAAACCCCCATAAAAAGATGCTCCCGCCAGGCAACAAAACAAGAAAGGAGCAGCTAGGCCAAAAAATGTTTCCACACGAACTGCACCTTAGGCACACACTGGAGGAAAACTGCAGTCCCCCATCCCACCCAGCAACACAGGCAAAAGAGAAACAGATCCTCGTCAGTCATCTCCAGGCCTAAGAAGGAGATGTATCAACTGTTCTGCCAATACCGTGTCTGAAAAGGCTGAGTGAGAACAGAGGCTTCCTTATCTGTCAGGCAGTGATGATAATACTCCTCTCTCCCTACCCCATGGCGTCAGTGGGGACCCCATGAAGACAGTGGACAGCCACTATTCCACCCAGGGGTAATGAGGCTCCCTTCCCCACCCCGCACACTCACTGTAGGAGGCTTAGCAGGGATCAGATGCTCATCATCACCCACCCTGCAGCATCAGTGGGAGCCACATGGGGAGCAGTTAATGAGGCACAACCAACTCTCAGTCAGCAAAAGCCTAGTGGGGAGCCTAAGCTCTCACCCCCAACCAGCAGTAACAAGAAGTCCCTCTACCCTCACGTGTCAACAGAGATTGAATGGGAGAAACAAGGCTTCCATTTGGCAATGATGAGGCAGTGCCATTCTTCCCTATGGGAGCAAAGGTCTGCCATATGAGACTGCCATATGGTCTCCTAACCTAGTACCCTAAATGGCCAAGTTTCAAAAGAAAACCACTTATCATTTCAATAACCAGGAAAATGTCAACTTTAATGAGTAAAGATAATAGATGTCAAAACATTAGAATCATTTGACAAGGATTCTAAAGAAGTTATCCTAAAAATGAAGCAATATACAATTATGAATGCATTTGAAGCAAAAGATAAAATGGAAATAGAAAGTCTCAGAAAAATAAAAAGCTATAAGGAGAGCAAATAGGAGCATAAGAACCTGTGGGACTCTAACAAGAGATCTAGCACGCATGTCACTGGAGTTCCGGATAAAGAGGAGGAAGAGCATGAGGCTGAGAATTATTTGAAGAAATAATACCTGGAAATGGTCCAAATACGACAAAGGAATAGAATCTATGGATTCAAGAAGATGAATGAACCCCAGATAGGATAAACCTAAAGAAAACAAGGTCAAAACCTCAATATGGAGATATTCAGGAGAGGACATCGTTCTGCCTAATGCACACTTCACTGAAAACAATGCGTGAAAGAGATGAAAAGACATTTCATCAAAGAGGATATGTAGATAATAAAATGCATATGGAAAGATTTTCAACATCACTAGCCATAAAGGAAACACAAATTAATACCATGGTGTGATCATAGCACATATCTATCAGAAGAGCTAAAATAAAAAAACTAAGGACAAAATTAAGTGCTTAATAAGGATGCAGATAAACTGGCTTTCTCACTGCTGATGGAAATGTGAAGTGGAAGGAACAATCACCCTGGAAAACAGCTGGACAGTTTCTCAGAAAACTCAACATGCACCTAACATATCACCCAATAGTCATATTCTTGGGCATTTACCCCAGAGAAGACTTGTGTCCACAGAAAAAATCTGTGCATGCTTATTCATAGCACTTTCATTTATACGCAGCTGAAACTAAAAAGAACCCGAAAGGTCTCTTAATAGGTGAGAGGTAAAACAAACTGTGGTCCATCTCTACCATGGAATATAAGTCAGCCATTAAAAACAAACAAACAAAAAGACCTATTGCTATGCGTAACAACTTAGATGGATCTTGGAAAGAGAGATTTCATTTATATAAAGTTTTCAAAATGACAAAATTATACAGATGAGCAACAAATTAGTGGTTGCCAGGCTTTTAGGGATGATGTGCAGCAGGGAAATGCTGATTATAAAGGAGTAATGCCAAGGAGATGTTTATGGTGATGACATAGACACATAAAGACTGAAAGGATGGGCTGATAGAGTTAAATTAAACATCTTGAGGCTTATAGTGCTGGATTAAATAAAAGGAAATTTGCTAATACTAAGTTTTTCCCTTGTTATAAGCTACCACCTACAGATTATCATCTAACCTGTTACAGGAATTTTTTGTACCGTGATTGTGGTGGTGGCCATACATTTATATCTACATACGCAATAAATTGGTTTGGTATCATATTACTACATATTGTATCAATGATAGTTTTCTGATTTTGATTCTGTACTATAGTTACATGAGATGTAATCATTGGAGAAAATGGGAGGCGAATGGAATGAGGAACCCTTGTGTACTATCTTTGAAACTGTGTATTGCTGCTTCAAATAATTGTTTTTAATTTTTCAAGAAAGAAATATTGGTAAAACATTATTGATGAAGATGTTGTCAAGGTGGGCACTCGTACATTAATAGGTAGAAATAAATTCGTAACTTTATTGTGGTAATTTAAAAAGCTGCAATTAATCCTTTAATACATGTCATTTGCTACTATTTATCTCTAGTATGAAAAGTGAATTCATAAGCTATGCTACAATTTAACCATTCTAGTTCAATAGAATATCTTTCTTTTACCAGGCTCCAAAGGATAGTTATCTTATTAAAACTCGATACTCAGGTCTCTTTCATCAAAACTCATTTTTAAATTTTTTTTATTTTAAAGAGAAAAAATCAGACAAATCAAAAAGCAAACAAATAACCAACAACAAAGGCAAAATGACAGCAATAATAGCAATATAAGATTTCAAACCAAGATGATAGAAATTTAACAATGGCTGTTATATTGTATATTGTTATCTTCAAAATACTTGCTCACGTTACCAGATACAGGCATGTAAGATTGATCAAACAATGTAATTTCTCTTTGAGCAGTTTCTTTCCCTTTTACTATATCTATTATAACTTTTAGATCTTATTTATTTTTTCAGTTTCTTATACTAGCTAGACAATATGGTATTTACACATTCAAGTCTGATTTATTTCTTATGAGTATGGTTTTTAGTTGCAGCCACTTACCTATAAAACTCTTGAGTTTATCGTTCTTTATAGCTGAGTAGTACTCCATTGTATAAAAATACTACATCTTTTTATAGCTGAGTAGTACTCCATTGTATAAAAATACTACATCTTTTTTATCTATTCCTCAGTTGATGGGCATTTGGGTTGTTTCTAAGATTTAGCTATTACAAATTGTATTGCTATAAATATGGATACTCACATATCACTGTGGTATATTTTAAATTCTTTTGGGAAGATACCCAGAAAGGAAATAGCTGGGTCAAATGGGACCACTAATCCTAGTCTTTCTTATCTCTACACTGATTTCCATAGTGGCTGCACCGGTCTACACGCCCACCAACAGTGAATGGTTCCTTTCTCCCCACAGCCCCAACAGCATTTGTTATTGGTTGATTTCTTGATGTTAGCTATTCTTTCTGGAGTGAGATGGTATCTCAGTGTTGTTTTAATTTATCAAAACCCATTTATCTCCATAAATGATTTATTAGGTACTTTAAAATGTTTGATCATCTTCCTAACACTGATAGTGTGGTGGAATTATGGTTTGTAGTGCTTGGATCATGTTTTTGGAGTTCGAGTTTACAAGGTATTTTCCCCTAAAATTTTGCCCACATTATTTTTTCTGACTCCACTGTCCTTGCTCCACCTCTTTCTGGATCCTTTCTTGATTCTCATTTTCTCATCTAAATAATTACTGATCCTATAATCTGAAAGGGATTGTTCAGCATTTTTGACCTTCTAATTTTTCCAAAGTGCTTGAAACTTTTAGTAAAAGTTTGTGGTACTTTCAAATTCTAAAAACACTCAAATTAAGCAGTAGGGTAAAGGCTAGAGAGGACACCCTCTCTTTTCACATGATCACAAGAAATCTCCCTGTCTCCCTGGTCCTGATTTTTCCTAGCTTCAGCCTCCTCATCCTGATTCATTTTTTGCCCTTCTTGCCTTTCCCAACCATCTCATGTCTCCATTCTCCTGCCTCCCAGCCTAGATCTTATAGTTAACTTTGTCACCCAGTCTTTGCAATAATATTGTCAAGGTCCTAATTTTTATTCTTGCCATCACAGCTAGGAAAACTCCAATGCTGGGTCAGCACAACTGTTCCAGTGCTTCTCTCCCACACTCAGGCTTGGGGAGCGGTAGAGGGGACCATACAACAGCCAGACTCATCTCATTGCACACTCAGTCTCCAGCCTCCACTGGGCCCTGTGCCACCCAATCTTTCCCTTGCCAGCTCCCTTCCCCGCAGTTATTTCAGGCCTCCCTTTTATTCTCTTCTTGCAGCTCTAGAGGATTCATTCCACCCGAATCCCAGCTGAGCTCTGGCTCCACTGACTCAACTCTCTACCAGATGTCTCCACCTGGGTGTCTACAGGCAACTCCAGCCCAGTGCTTCCCTCAAAGTTGCTTTATATTTTCTGTGTTCCCTCTGGCAATGGGATCATCATTCGTACAACTGTCTGTGCTCCACACTCAGGTGCCATCTTTCTGCTCCAACTCATCATATCAGCTAAATATTTGTTAAGCACTTCTTATATGCCAGTGATTCAACAACCCAAGATGAAGGTACTGTTACTTCCCCCCTTTTACAGATAAGAGAACTGAGGCACAGAGAAGGTAAGTAATATTTCCCATTAAACATACTAGGAAAGGGAACAGGAAGTGTCTGGTAGAACCAATCACTCTGGTCTCAAAGTCTACACTCCTAAGCACATTATTCTGCCTCTACCTACTGACACTGTCTCCTTGCTTCTCTTTTTTATCATAACCATCACACCCTACCTAGATGATTTTTGGCAATTTAACTGATCCTCCTGACCCTAGGATGGTGCCTCTACTCCCACCCACCCTAATATCCTCCTCATCCCTCTACTGCAGCTGCGGCGACTTTTCTAAAGGACAACTTGGGTCATGCCATTTCCTTGCCTAATATCCTCTATTCCACAATACTCTTTATGCTTTTAGCAAGATATTCATCCCAGAATCCTGTTCTTCTTGAACTTAGAAATCAGAATGTAACATGAGCTCACACAGGTGAAATGCCTTATCACCTCCCCTTTCCTCCCACCGCAGCTAACCGCCATTAGTCTTTCTGGAATCAGCTGTAATCTTTCTAGACTCAGATTTCACTTCTTTCAGAAAGCTTGACTCCCCAAGGTTGCCCTTCATATAACATCACTTGCCCTTGTACCCAGTCCTAGCATGGTTTTTTATTCACCTCCCTCCCCCACTAGGCAGAAACTTTTCCTTTTCCATTACTATATTCCCAGCACCCACCACAGGACCTCATTGTATACGGAGTGATCAAAAGTACAGTGAATGTTTTTACATTTTTTAAAAAAATTTAAGGCTGGGGATATAGCTCAGTGGCATAGTGCCTGCTTGGCAAGTACAAAGTCCTGAGTTCAATTCCCAGTATAGATAAATAAATAAATAAATAAATAAGTATTCGTTAGAGTAAATGTCATATTACCATCTCCCCCCCCCGCCCCATACTTCCTCTCACTTCAAGTACACTTAACCCATCGTCTTGCCACTTTGTGAAGCAGCTCTGAAAGTCTCTCATGTCTTTAGGAGGTGTCATAAAAGAAATACGATGAATGCCGCTGCGGAATGCTGTCCAACAGAAAGGGGAGCCAATTCATAAACATATTACAGTGTGTCTTCATTCCGCTTATTCATCAGATCTGGCACCATTTGACTTCTGGTTCTTCCCAGAGTTAAAAATTACTAGTGAGTAGATTCAGGACATCAAAAGCTAAAGACACTCACAAAGGTGGACTTCCCGAGCTGCTTCAGAAAGTGGTAAGAATGACAGGAATATATGGGGAGCATTTTGAGGGAGATTAATGGCAACATATCTTTCACTGCAATGAATTTTTTTTAAAAAAAATGTAAACATTCACTGAATTTTTCGATCATACTGTATGCTTGTTTAATCAATCTATCATCCATAAAATGTCTTTCCAAGGTCCTCACATATGCCAGGCTGTTTTATATCTCTATATCATTATTTAGGTTCATCCTTCTCTTACTATGTCCTATCTTCCCCTATCTGCTTAGAAAACTTCTATTCACCTTATTAAACCCATTTCAAGAGTTCCCAGAAGCCAGGTTTTTCCTGTTGCATTAAGAAGTGCCAAAAGCTCAGCCCTTTTCCTATACCTCTATTACTGAATGTACCAAGTGCACTGTACTGCAATTATGTGCTTATGAGCCTGACTCTGCCTCCAAAGTGTAAGCTTCTTGATTGTAGGGGCCATGTGTCATTGACTGATAGAAGGGGCACAGTAAATAATTGTTTAATTGAATGAATATTAAATTGCACTCATTAAAGGGAATTTTCTCTAGTCCAAAACATTTCTCAGAGGAACTATTCAGCTCTTTGTTATTTTTCTTAATTTAAATGTCAACCTTTAACTTCTGCTGTTTCTATTTAACAGAGTCCAGATTAATTAAGTGTTCACTATCTATGACCTAAAATGGTTGTTCAGAGAGATATGGAAAAGACAGGAAAACGTATTCTCAATTAATACTCAGGATGGAGACACAGATCAGTTGGACTCTGCCATTAAAGCTCTGCCTTTACAGATTTGCATCCCTGGACTTTTAAAAAAATATTTGCAAATGGATACTCAAATGCAAAATTCATTTTCTGTTCAACTCTAGGAATTCATGTTCTGTTCAACTCTAGGAACTCATAAGGGAGCCAAGTCTAAAACACGTTCAAACTTAGAGTAGACCGATGCCTGGTAAAGCTGAACTGCATGGTGTATGTTATTAAACCAGTGAATTCCTCCAGCTGCTGCCCCGATGATTACCATGATCATCATAATCACACCTCCACCCCCACATCGCTATGCTTTTTCTTCATCCTAAATGTCTCAAAAACTTATTTCCTGGTGTTTTTCTTCAACTATCTTCCATTCCAAATCCCCTCCCTTACTGCAGGAAATCCAAACCAAAAATAGGGATTTTTTTGCTCCTAGTTAAATCTCAGAAAAGTGAAAATCCTTCTTAACCAGTGAATAAGGTTCTAAGATGCAAACAAATCTCAAATAACTTCAATGCCAAATAGTAGGTTTCATATTTACACATGCATTTCATTGGCCTGTATACTTATAAGCACATTTAAATAAATATGAGCTTTGATTGATAAAAATGTTTTCCCTAGGTTAAAAAAATTGTTTTCCTTTCAGAAAACAACTGTCAACAATAATAAACGAAAACCTTGAAAAAGTGTCTTGTTTCTACCAGAACTAAAAGTTTTGGAATCATCAGACTGGAGTTATAGTCTTCCTGGGACTCAGTTTTCTTATCTAAGAAGTGGTCAAAATAACAACAGAAAACCTATTCTAGTAAGTATCAACTGTCACAAAACAAATTATGCCCCAAATTAACGGTTGAAAGCAACAGTGTTAAAATTGTACTAGACAATGTTGATTATGACTTATTTTTCCACTTCCATGATTCAAATATTTGGAGGAAGCGTGGCTGGGAGATTCTGCCTTGGAATTCCTCATTAGGTGGGAATAAAAGATGGTGACCAGGGCTGCATCTGAAGGCTTGAGGAGGATTAGACCAGGCTACTGGTGGGAAGCCTCGGTTCCAAACATGAAGACTAGCTACTGCCAGAGAACACAGGAGAAATGACAGTGTCCTTTTTGACCCAGAAGCCACATACCATCATTGACACATCTGCGGCTCACATAGATCATTCTGATTCAGTGTGGGAAAGGTCACATGATTCAGTGTGGGAAGTGCCAGGGGTGAGGATAGCTAGGCACTTTCTTGGAAGTCCTCTGTCACATTTACTTCAGGCCTTTATTATGCAGATTACATGGGATAGCGTTTGTACAGAAATTCACTTTGCATAGTTCCTGGAATATAATTATTTTTGGTGCTGTTATTAGCATAAATTTTTGTTAAAACAAAACACAGCAATAAAAACCAAAGACAGAAATTCCACTCAATTAGCCTTGCTCATTGGAAGCAAATGTGAGTGTAAGACCTGCATACTCATCTTCAACTTCTGTTATACTAGAGAGAGCAAGGGTTATTTTACTGTGGGGTACTGAGAACCATTTCAGTGGGAACACATCAGATTCTTAAAAAGGAAAATACTCCAGTCAATGCAACATGTCTTTGGTTGTCTCCAGGAACTGGCTGAATATCAAGATTAATTCTCTTTTTATAATCCTGCTTCATCTTCTCATTTCCTGCCATCTCTAAAGCTGTTATGCTCCTTGGTTTTCTACTTGTTTGATCTCTTTTAAATTGGATTATTTCGGATTTCATAGGTTTCACACTGGCCTCTGCTCTCTTCCCGTTGAAATACTTCTGGAAAACAATGTGTCTCTGCAGGATCTGACTTCCTATATCTGGGGTAAATCAAAGAGAGACAAATTTCAGAAACGATGCTCTTATTTGACCATGTTGAAGAAAAGGAACATTCAGATAGGTGAAAGTTACTTTTCCAAGGTCTCAAATTATAATAAAGAGCTGCTTCTCTGTAGGGAAATATTAAGTACTAGAAATTTGTTCATACTGTAGAAGTTTCCAAGCCTGACACAGGGAGGGCAAGAGCCAAATGGTTAATTAAGGGCCATAAAGAAAGGATGTAACAACAGGAACAGAGAGAGCCTTAGGTGCAAAATGTGCTTATTGTGATTTGTGAGCTCCAATTCATACCATTTTGATGACTAATATCAAGAAGCTACAAGTATTATAGTTCCAAAATACATCATTTTTTCTCACATGAGAATTCAATGATCTTATCATTCAACTGAATAAGTACTAGGTGTGACAGTTAATTTTACATGTCAGTTTGACTGAAGCACAGGATTCCAAATACATGGCCAAATATTTCAAGAGTGTCTAAGATGTTGTTTCTGGAAGAGATTAGCATTTGCATTGTGCACGGTATAAAGTATGTTGCCCTCTCCAATGTCAGTGGGTAGCATCCAATTCATTGAAGGCAAGAATAGAATAGAAAGGTGGAGGAATATAGAATTCACTCTTACTCCACCAGACTGCTTAAATCAGGACATCAGTCTTCTCCTGCCCTTGGTGTTCCTAGTTTTCTAGCCTTCAGATATCAACTGGAATCTACACTACTGGCTCTCTATTGTTCAGGCCTTCAAGCTACACCACCAACTTTGCTTTAGCTTGCAAATGTCAGATTGTAGGACTTCTCAGCTCTCATAATCCCCTGAAGTTAACAGTTCATAGTAAATCTCATCCTGGATACAAACATAAATATAGAGATAGATATGCTTTTATTTCCCTCTCCCTAGACCATTTGACCCATATAGAACACCCACTATAGGAAAAGCACTGTATTAGTTAAACAGCATATGTGTAAGTAAATCATACTCTTTTTGAGAAGCAAAGATGAAACTTAGTGATATGACTACTACTTACTAGATTTTGACCTTGACTTCTACTTGCCCACATTCAAACTTGATTCATATCTCTAAATGGAAAGCATTGCTACAATATGATTAAGTGATAAATTCTGATTTTAGTTTCAATGAGGTGGGTAAAATATAAAGATATATCATTTAAAAATGATTTTATTGGGAAATATGCATAGAGAAAAATTAGTTATACATAACTTAAATGGACTACAGCCACACTCATAAAGGTATACCTTAATAAATCATGACAAAATGCATACCCATGAGATAATTACCCAGGTTAAGATACAGGTGTGGAGGGGCACACCTGTAATTCCAGCATTTGGGAGGCTGAGCCAGGAGGATCACAAGTTTGAGTCCATCCTGGGCTACATAGTGAGTTCAATGCCAGCCTGGAATTCATAGCAAGACCTTGTCTCAAAACAAAAACAAAACCTCCAAAACAATTCACTCAGAGTATTACGGCTATGTCTAGATGTTCCTTCAAAGCTTTACTGTGTCACAGGTGGGGATTTTGGAGGTGGGCGGATCTAGTGTGTGTGATACTGGGATCAAGGGTGTGTGATTATTAAATCAGTCCACTGATTGGTCTGGCATAGTTCTGAGCGTGGATAATGGAAAGACCCATCCTGGATGTGAGTGATACCTGCCCTACGGGTGAGTAGCCTGGACATAAGGGGTAGAAAGATGGTTGCTGCTTGTTGCTTGTTTGTTTGCCACTTTGCTGTTTTCTGCCTTCTGCTTTCTGACCTCTGCCTCCCATGACCTGTTTTTCCTCGGTGATGCCCCTCTGCCAAGTCACCCTGCCTTGGAACCAGCCAGCTACCAACTGAAACCTCTGAAAGCTGTGAATCAAAATACACCTTTTCTTCTTGAACTCTAATGTGTGTGGTGTATTTTGTCTCAGCAATGAGAAAAGTAACTAAGACACAGGTGAAAAAAAAAACACTGCCAGCACTCCAGAAAGTCCCCTCATGCTCCTTCTCATTACTAAGACCTAGGTCACCACTAAAGACAATAACTATCTTTACTTTTATAAAAAGCACTTCATTCATTCTTTTATAATTCAAACATATATCTCTGAATATTGTAATTTTATGTGGTGTTTACTACTTAGAAGGATGGAATTTTGCAATATAAACTCTCCTGTGTCTAGCTTCTGTTACTCTAATTAATGTGTCTACTTTGTTGAATGTTGCTGTAGTCCATTTAAGTTATGTATATAGGCCACTGTTTGAATATACTGCAATTTATTTATCCATTCTACCATTGATTACCATTTGGGTTGTTTCCAATTTGAAGCTACCATGAGTAACGATGCCATAAACATGTTTGTAAATGTCTCTCCTGCACAAAGGCAAGCAGAGAATTGCTAAATCTTAATATATGTCTGGGACAAACTCTTGGGTGGCCTTGGACTGACTCAGTTTTTACCCCTTTATCGCTTATGGTTCTGGAGAATAACCATAGAATGTGCTGGGAATGCAATGTCCTGAGATAAGGGCTCTGTCGTAGTACCCCACTGGAACGGGATGACCTTCAATGCTCAGCCCAGTGATTCATGTGCTTTGTAGGGTCCCTCAGCTCTAGTGAGAATCTAGTCATTCACCATGGGAAGCTTTCCTGAGTCTTAGGGGACTAGTTTGCAATGACTCCTAGGCTCCTGTGGCCCTATGATGCCTATATATAGGTAATAAACCTATTTCATGTAAGTTGTTAAGTTAGTAACCAGTGCACTATGAATCTACTTCACAGTAAGCATATCTTAAACTATGAGGGGAAACATTTAACAATTTTCCAGAGTGGTTTTATGTATTTACACTCATACCAGCAGTAGTTAAGAGATCTGGTTGCCTCCAAATCTTGCAAACACTTGCTACCATATTAGCAATCTAATTTTAACTATCTGGGGGACATCTCATTGCTGGTTTATTGTGGTTTTAATGTGCATTTCCCTGATTAGTCATGACACTGAGTATCTTTTCATATTTCTACTTGGATTACCTTTTTATGAAATGTTCAAGTCTCTTGACTTTTTACTGTCAAGTTGTCTTTTTCTTATTAATTTGTGGAAGCCCTTTATATATTCAGAATGGAAACTATCAGTTATATGTTTTTGCAAAAATGTTTTCGCATTGAATGTCTTATTACTGCATTGCAAGTGGCTTTGTAGACCTGCTCCTTTGAGGCATTCCTTTGAATTTCACTCCCAAAGAAAAAGAGATTCGCTAGGCTCCCTGTATCCTTGACAAGCAAGCCCTGATCACCAATCCTTGTCATAGTCTACAACCTCTTCCCTTATTATCCCAGCCTTTCCTTAGTATCTTTATGCATTCTCAGAGAAAGAAGTGGCTTCAAGATTGGGGCTCACCTCTCTGGGACTCTGTCCTCCCTTAGACTTTGCCTAGTAATTAATCAGCATTTTGGTGGTTTTCTAGTGTCCTGAAATAATTTTTGTTTATAATTTTTTCAGCCTTTCTAGTTGTCCTCATCAAAAAGACAGGTCTCACTAACTAGTGTTCCATTGTCTGATGCAAAAATCCCCCATTTATGAAATGAAGTTAGTATAAGACTAGTTGTACTCCATGTCTAAAGAATAACCCAAATATAAAAGGAATTTTGTTTAATTTGAAGATGAAATGAAGCACAACACAAATAATGCTCAGAACTAATAGAAGACCACTCAGACAGCTACTCAGATATTTTTTCTGGTATTTTTTATTACTACATGTTTGTAGTACATAATGTCCTCATTCCTTGTGTGGAGTTGGTACCTGTGGATAATACATCTTAATTCCTTTTTTCATCCCTTTTCCCTTTCCTCTCTCTCTCCTCCACCCATCTCCATACCTTTCCTTTCTGTTTTTAAATTTTGTACATGTTTGCAATACATCATGTTTCCATTCCTTGTGTGGAACTGGTACACATCTTACAGAACACAACTCCTTTTTTTCATCCTGTTTTCCTCGCTTCTTACCCCTCCTTCCATCTCATGATCTCTTTCTCCTTTTAGAAAGGTCTACCTCGCAATTGCCTATCATGTACAGTGGTACCTCAGCTCATGAACTTAATGTTTCCACAAATTTAGATGAGATGGTCACATTTGTGTTTGTGAAGAAAAGATGGCCATGGTCATGTTTGTCACCCAATGCAGAGTTTGCAAATGAAAATGAAATTTTTTCAAGTGCTTGTTGGTGAACCAAACTGTTCACAAACAAAAGCATTTGTGAACTGAGGTGCCATTCTATCTTTTATTTTGCCTTTTATTTACACTTTGGCTTTCTCATATAAGCTTGTGTCTAATTCATTTCACTTAAAATACGGTCTCAAAATAGAGAGAAATTCCACTTCACCCTAGAAAGAACGGCGATGGTCAAGAAACCAAACAATGACAAATGCTGGCAAGGCTGTGGGGGAAAATGGAATCCCACTCTGTTAATGGGAATATAAACTACTACAACCACTTTGGAAATCGGCATTGAGATTCCTCAAAAAACTGAAATTAGAAATTCCATTTGATTCAACTAGTCCCCTTTGAGGTATCTAAAGACATTATATTAGAGTGACCCATGCATACGCATGTTTATAGCAGCACAATTCATAATAGCTAAATCTTGTAAGTGGCTTATATGCACTTCAACAGATGGACGAATAAAGCGGTTTTTACACACAATGAAACACTACTCAGATATTTTAAATTAATCTGGATAATCTATTCCTGCCACCTAATCCAAGACCAGTAGAACTAATGTCTTAACACCTGGGTAGCTACATTTTAAATGTCAAGCTGAGATATACTTATTGAGATGGTTATTTACATATTAACCCTGAATAACTATTTGTAGAACTTCTATCGCCAAAAATAAACATTATTTTATTTGTCTACCAAGCAGGAGGGGCATTTTTCTAAGCTTCTTCTCCCTTAAAGAACCAAATATAACAAAAATCTGACAATGAATACTAAAATTGACATTTCTCAACTTTACCTAGTTTAAGCCTAGGCTACTTATCTTCCCACTAAAGCAAAAGTCTTGATCTACAGATGGCTCTGGATTACATGACTCACTCAATACACCCTCAGGATAACAAAATGCATACACTTGTCTCAGAAACTCCAGCCACTCTATTTAAATCTACTAACCCTACTGGGCCATTCTGTCTCTCCCCTCTCTAGGTTCTTAGTCTCTGTGTATCCCTTCATCAAACTATAGGGTTATTAGGAGTAAGATGCTTGGACTCTTCCGTCCCACCTCCTTCCCATGCCAGCTTAGACTCATCCCACAGACCTCATCTGAAGCATCACTTAATCTAGGAAGCCCTTCCTGAACTTCTTGACCTTCCGGACCTCACAGTAATGTAGTTTTCACATGTTTAATCTTCTTTTCATGTAACTTGATTTTTATGTCTGCTGCCCCCTCCACTCCACTCTGGAGCATGAGCTCCTTGAGGTGAGAGACCTTGAACATCTTGTTATCAACGGGATATGTGCCTAGCACAGTGACTGGCATGGAGTCAGTAAATATAGGTTGAGTGATAAAACTGGCAGCTAAATTACTAAGCTATTCATTGCATTTTCCCTCTCAAAGTTATCAACCATTTAAGGAGCATAACACATTTTTTGTCATAAAGTCTCATAAACATGGATATGTCAAATTCCTATTTATTTATTTATTTATTTAGACAAGGTCTTACTATGTAGCCCAGGCTGGCCTTGAACTTGCTTATATAGCCTAGGCTGGCCTCAAACTCATAGTGATCCTCCTGCCTCAGTCTCCCATGTGCTGGGATTACAAGCATGTGCCAATTATTCAATTTTTTGTATTGGAAATCAAACTCAGGACCTTTTTCTTGCCAGTGGGTGCTTATGCTGCTAAACTATATCCCTGGCATAGATTTATTCTTTAGAATATTTCTATTGATGGATTATTAATTTTATGAGTTTTATTATATTAAATCATGAGTGCTTAACAGAAAAAAAATAAAGTGTTCCACTTTTAATATTTGTTGTTTGAAATAAAGCATCAAATTTTTATCAGCGGGTTTTTGGTGTACATCTAAAAAAGAACAACAGAAATAAATTCCTTATATGTACTACAATGAAAATACCTGTAGCACACTACCAAAAAAACTTTACTTCAGTTACTACAGCTAAGACAGTCTGCACACATGACAACAGCACGTTCCATATACGTGCATTGCTTACACTGACAGCACATGTATTTCGTTTTCCTGGCCTTTTTGTAAAATGTACTTGATACCTTTTGTAAATGTACTTGATACCTCCCTGCTTAATCAGGAGGTTCTTATTATATTATGCAATGTGTAGTCAACAGGAACATAAAATATGAATACAATAAAATATTAAATTCTTAATATATATTGTGCATTTAGAATAAAACTTCAACATTTTACATCAGCTGTATACTTGTTTAAACAACACCTAAGAGATAACATCAGAAAGAAAACCTCCATGAACTACAATGTAACGATAAACAAAAGTACCAAAGAAGTAATCAGTTTCAACAGTCACACCCAAGGCAGTCTGACAAGTGCATTTTCCATGCACACGTCTCACGTTCACTGACAGCACATGGGCTTAGCTTTCCTTTCCTATGAGCCATTCTTGTCATCTCTCTTCCTGCTTTGTCAGGAGCTTCCTATTATGTTGTACAATGTGCACTTAGCAGGGAAATAAGATACCAAACAACATAAAAAATCAAATGTTTAATGAGTGCTTAAAACAAACATCAACATTTTTGCATCAGCTGTTTACTTGCTTGAAAAACCTAAGATAGCATCAGAAATAAAACCTATGTAAACTACAATGAAACTAATAGATCTCTATAACTAAAATAATATTTGCTTCAACTGGCACAGTCAAGACAGTCTTCACACATGAAAATTGCATGTTTCATACACAAGTATTGTTTATACTAATAGCACATGTTTTGTTTTCCTGTCCTTTCTTGTAGGGCAGAGGTAACATCTTTTTTGTTTTCCTGTTGTTGTAGTAGGCCTTTGGGAAACTGTGCATGTCTGTTCACCTGTCAGCTCACCAGTGTGCTCCACAATTATTTTGTGTAGTTATATGGGTTAGAAACATTCTGTTTTTCCTCTGCTATAAATGATCTCTTATGAGTCCCAATTCCAATATTCTAAGAAAATACCTCTATGGTATTTAGCATTTTCTATTTTCTTTGTAAACTATCAAACTATTTATGCCACTCATATTTAGGATTAAGTAAAACACAACCATTGGTCAGTGCTTTGTGTTTCAATTGACATCGTAATTGTTGCATAACTCATCAACAACATCTATTCCACTTTGGTCTTGTTGTAGAACAGTTTCCATATTAGTCTTCTGTGTTGTTGAGATTTCTCTATCAATATTTCTGTCATGGTACAATGTTGACATCAGTAGTGCTAGATTGTTTTCCTTTGCCATGTACAAGGCCAATGTAAATCTTTCTGAAATCCAAAGACTGTGTTATATAATTCTCTGTTTTAAATTGTAACATTTCATTTGAAATTTCTGCTTTGTTCCTGCATACATTTTCTGGGCTGGTCAACTTGTGCTTTGTTAGCAAATGTAATATCAATTGGAATCTGGTTAAACTATTGTTGAATGTCATGTTCCAATTAGTTTGGGAGATGGGGGCAACGAATCCTTTCACAACATCATTCAGTTTATTAGTATAGGAATAAGGACCTAGTGGCTGAGTTCCAGGATAAACTTCTAAATTAAAAACATAATTAGTCTTCACATCTACAAGGGCATAAACTTTTATGCCATATTTTGACCCATCATTTTTCCATAAGTCTTTTGCATTCCTGATATTATCATGAGAAATCCCTGCTAAGTACAGCAGACTTATGAATACTTTCAGTTCAGCTAGTGAGGTGTCATGATAAATACATTTTTAATATGGCTATTTTTGCATACAGAACCTTTTACTTAATTCTGCATTTGCGTATTTCACAGCATTTTGTAGCAATTTTGTCAGTTACAATTTCCAACCCAGAATAGCAGTGCTAGTATTCTATCCAGTACATTTAACCTTGCCAAGACCCTCACTATATTTTCAGACATAGTTCTAACATTGGATCAATTCATTCAGTTGCAGGACTATTTTGTAACATTTTGACTAATCAAGTACATCCTCAAATTGCTGTTTCTTTATTATCTGAGTCAAGGAGGTCTGCATTCCCTGTGTCTGCATCAGCTGATTCTTGCTCCATTTCACTGTTGCAGGCTATCATTCACAGGAACTTTGTTTCACATGGCCTGTGTCACAGTTGTCAACATCATCATCATCATCATCCACTCACACCACTCTTCTGTTCTGAAAACATGTATTTCATCGTAATGAATCATCTTCATCATCTATGTATGAGTAACCTGATAACTCACCTTTGACCTCCTCCAAAACTTACAGATCTGTTTTTTAATGTGCCATTGCACTGAACTGGGATACTAGTTGGTTATTTGTTTTTGTTTTTTTCAGGCAAAGTCTCACTATGTAGTGCAAGCCACCTTTGAGCTTGCTTATGTAGCCCAGGTTGGCCTCAAACTCACTGCAATCCTCCTGCCTCAGCCTCCTGAGTACTGGGATTACACACATGTGCCACCATGCTCAGCTCAGAATTGGGTTACTTCTACCAGAAAAATCAAAAGAAAACTTTTTAAAAAAACAATCCTAGAGTGGTGCAGGTGTATTATATCCTCTGTGATACTCAGGCAAAGGTACAACAAACCTGGTAGAGGAAGGATAATGTCAGTGAAAATCCTGGTTAGACACTTTTGAACACATACACATACCTTGCTGTTCATCATACCAAGTGGGTAAACACACAGATTGCTTCCTGTATCCCTCATGCAAAGGTACTGAGCTATCCAGTTGGTCACTATCATGTTAAAGTAAAAATTTACAGTAGAAAAATAAGGGATGTATTCATGGAACCTAGTATTATGCTCTTTGGGTAAAAATTTTTTTACTACCCTGTATTCATCTGCTAACACCTTTCTGGGAACTCAATTTCCCTCCTCTTTATGGGACAATACTTTGGGGAATATCCCACCTTTATCTTTATCCACTAATTACGTATCCAAACATTATACATCCATGCCTAGCCATAGTGATTGATTCAGTACAGAACACATGATCCAAGTCAAACCAGTCAAAGCCTGACTTTAGTGGAACTGCCACAAACTGCCACTGTCTAAGAAGAGGATGATGAGAGAAGCTGCTGGCAGTTACCTTGCCCCTAGGAGGGGAGACGCTATTCAAGAGTGAAGCCAAGAAAATGAGGCAGTGGCAAGAGACTGAGCTCTGCTGGCACCATTTCAGTCCTTAGATCCAGCCACTTTTGAGTTCGCTAAGCCAATTAACATCCTTTGACACAGTAACATCTGAGTTGGGTGTTGTGATCATAGTCTCTTGAAAAAGTGAATTCTTTATAAATGATTGTAGTCCATCTATTATTTGCAATGTATTACCATAGCATCAGTAACTGGAATAGGCATGCAGGCCTTAACTAGCAAAAGCAGTTTTTGATCTTCTTGTTCAATTTGTCAAATATGCACATTTAAACAGGGCAGACAACCTATTTGAAAGTCATGTTTGCCTTATAAAAATATAATAAGTTCTATTTTATACACCATTGATTATGTCACTAGCAGAGTCTGAAAAGCTGATTGGCTTTTAGACATGCACAGTAAGTATGCTTTGGTTTCTACAACTGCTATGCATTACGAATGCTCATTTGTAGTATTTGTTTCAGCACACACACACACACACACACACACATATTGGCCAAGGTAATCTATTTTATATTGTGAGAAATTCACATCATTTTCATTGAAAATGAAATCTATGATGAAGAAGAAATACTGAAATTATCATTCATTGCTAACTAAACTTCTTACTTTCAATCCAACCATCAATCAATGAAAGTTCACTCATATTTTACTGTAGTCAGTAGATATAATGACCCCCTCCTGCAGTGTGAAATAAGTAAACAAATAAGCTCTACTCCACCACTTCTTAGTGACTTCTTTGTGAAAGAAACTGAGCAAAGGAAATCTTGGGTATATTCATTTCTTTTCCTAACACCTGCAACAAGCCTTAACTGAGTTACATTTTATACAGTTGCTGTAACAGTTCTTCTAATCTATGCAATTTTCTAACATGGCCTACAATGAGTTTAGTAGATGATTTTCTCAACTCTTTTGAACTCTATTTGTCTGGTTTCAGGATTGTGTTCTTAGAAATACTGTTTAACAACTTTTAATCCCTTTTAACAAGATAGATTGCTGATGGGTTATTTTTGAATATCTGATATAATTACCTCCACTTCATTCTCCTCCTGGTAAAAATCTGCTGCCATGTCCAGAAAAGTAGGCAGACATGACCAGTGACAGCATTCTAGTTTCCTCTAATTGATTGTGAGAGTGAATAAGTGATCCTAAAAATGCCAGTTCAAATCCTTCCCTTGAATGACAGATGAACACTGGGAAAGAGAAGTTCTTTCTTTGAACTTGCTGGGCCAAAAATGGATTTAAATCTACTTCTAGTCATTTTTCCAACCACATAGAGGCATCCTTCTGTAGAACAAAGTCAAGCAGACAAAAGCAGAGAGAAGGATGGATGAGGCATGGGTGGAGGAGAGGAAGGGATAAAAGATAATTACAAGTGAATCATAGTAGGTGTCTATGGGTCATCTTTTGATACTATGAGCCAGTGTAGTATCATAACCTAATAGACTATTTATCTTGATTAAGTTTTATTGAAGTCAGTTTCTGTCACTTGAAATCTAACACTTTCTATGATAATTTCCATGTTTATAGGCATCATACATTTTCCAAAAATTTATTATGAAATGGTATGAGTTGCTGTTTCCAAGCAAGTTATTTGGTAGAGAATAAGCTTAGATTTTTTTGTACCCATATATGATGCACAGACTGATTAATCTGTGTTAAGGATGGCAACCATATTTCATAAGGCCTAGACATATGGAAATTATGAAAAATCCCTGGATATCTATATTAGGTAACCCAGGAAAATAATTAAATATACAAGTCATTCTAACCTTATGAAGCTCATATTTGAATGCACATATTTGCAAAAATATGTGCAAAAAATCTTTTTTGCAAAAATTGCAAAAATTTACAGATATCGAAAGATTCTTAATCTCCAGTTGTGTGAGTCCAAATTCACTGTGTGAGTCTAGAATGGAACAATTCATTTTCACACTCTAAAAATCAGAAAATTTATGTTTTACATGCACTTCCTAAAAGTATTAACAATTTAATTTGCAAACATTAGTAAAAATTGAACCATAAAATAATACCTGGGATTCAGATTTCCCTTCACAGAAAATGCCTAGAATCCTTTGAATAAAGCCAGATATTCAAACAAGAGCAAATTTAGATTTACTCATTGACCCTGCCATGGCTGTCACTGACATCAACAAAGAAAGGGACTAGTGCTCTCATCAATCTCACCAGCCATTAGGGACATGGCAATTCCCAGAAGCAAGAGAACAGTAAGCTCATTTGACCCTTCTCAATTGAATGCTTTCAACACTGACCAGTGCCTCGTATATCCTCACTAGTGGCCACTTGTTAAATGTTGCATGTCTAGCTTTTATTAAAATGTCAAATGAAATTCTTTTAATTCATATTGGATGGCTGTCACAACAGAATTCAGTAATGAAACCAGTGACAGAGATTGGTTACATACTATGACACTGTACTTGAGCTGTCTGGCAGATAACAGAGCCATTTTTCTTCTTTCAGTTCTCAGGTTGGTAAATATTGACTAGAAAATTCTAAGTGTGCTGCTGTCACAGGGTCTGGACAGATTGATTCTGATTAAAAGCATGAGAAATACTTGTAGCTAGCTTACATCTCAAATAAGGACAACAATAACTTTTCTAAAATTAAAGAGAACTTCCATTCGTAGTAATGGCAATAATAGCTAAACCAACCATCCATGCAAACATAACCGAAAGCCCTGGGTGAAGGGAAAACCTAATCTCCTTAAAAGGATTAAAGAGCTGTCAAGACAGGAAGTAATTACCAGACCAAACCCTAAAGGAAATCAAGCCCCAGAGAAGAAAGAAAAGCACTACAGCGCATAGCTACTTGTACCCTTCAGGCACTTGCTGATCCAGAAAACACAGGGCTTCTGTTTTGGTGGCTTCGCTGGGCAATGAGATAGAAGTCACTAATTACTGCCTGCTTGCTCAAGATAGAAAGCATAATAGGAGAACTTCTCTACCTTAGGCTAGGACTTAAGAGTTTAAGCTGACCAGTCTATCACCATCCCCAGTAAGCCACAGTGAAACTCATCGTGCTGCTGAGCAGAAAAACAAAATGAAAAGAAAACCAAGGAGAAAAGTGCTCAAGAGTTAGAATTACACCTGACTCAAATTTTCAGTCTAGGTTGGTATCACTTAAATTAGCCTAAGAACTTCAAACCATGAAGTAGGTTTAGGGTGGTCCCAGATTAAAAGATTCTGAGAGGATAAGGAGAAGCAAATATAAATCTATGTGGAAGAAGGCATCATTATCCTGGGCCTCAAAAAATTAGAAATCCCCCAAATAATATTTCAAGGACAATGAATGACACATAGCCAGAAATAAACAGACGCAAGAACTCAAGGAAAATATCTGGCCCTGTTTCTGGATGAAAAGTAGAAAAGAAAAGAAAAGAAAAGAAAAGAAAAGAAAAGAAAAGAAAAGAAAAGAAAAGAAAAGAAAGAAAAAAGCAAAACACTCCATGTTGCCTGTCTGCTGTAACATTCCTCTGAAACCCAGCTGCTCAGCAAATTGAGGTGGAGACAATCAGGGTGATTTTACCTGAGAAACAGACTTTCCAGGCATTGCTATTTAGTGCCTTTGGCATCATGGAATATTTTAAAAGAACTCAGCAAAATGCAATGTTAGGGGTAAGTTCCCATACTCTGGATAGGCCTAGTTGGTGTCAGCACACTGACTCGTTCCTAAAGCCAAGGATACAACATAGGAAGCAATGTACTTACTAAAGACATCTCTACTATGGTGCAGAGTTTCTAGCCCATCATATCTACAACCTTCAACACAAAAATATAATAATCATGACAAAACAATTGTATTAGTCAGCTTTCTTATTGCTGAACACTGGGACTGGGGATATAGCTCAATGGCACAGCACCTTACCTGGCAAGAGCAAGGTCCTGGGTTCAATTCTCATTACCAAAAACAAAAAAATGTTTTATGGCTGAACACAATACAGAATACCCCACAACTTAAAGAAGAGGAAGTTTATTTTGTTCACAGTTTTTACTCAGTTTAGTTCATGGTTGGCTCCAAGGTACAAATGGCATGGAGGAAAGGCATGGCGGAGCTGCACACCCAGCATCCAAGAAGCAGGATAAAAGGAGAAGCTGGAGCCAAGAATGCACGCTTCCAAGGCACATCCCAAGTGACTGCCTCTGACCAGGCCCCACCTCCTAACAGCAAGGCAGCTACAGTCCATCGCTGGTGAGTGCAGCACCCCCATCATGCAATCACTTTCCAAACACATGAGACTCTGAGAAAACACTTTAGATCTAAACCACAACGACAAGGCAACAAGAGCCTCTGAAAACTCTTAACTCTCAAAACAAACTGAATAGACGTGAAAGAGGATGACTTTCCAGACAACTCAAAACACGGAGTGAAAATGATGAGATAGAAGAGGCAAATAAACAGATACGTAAAACAATGAGCCTGAAACACACAGTCGTTCCTCAAAGTAAGAAAACTATCAAAGGTTATGCAATAAAAAAAAAGAAGGGCACAAAGCCAAAGTGAAGGGCTCTTCCACAGGCCAACAATGGGATCCACCACGTATACATGAATTCAAGTAAAACTAAACTCAGTCTACTTTGAAGGTTGCACTGGAACACTAATTTATTATTTTGAAGGAAGATAGATCCATAGATGGAAAAGCTAAGAAATCATCATTCTTGCTCTACATAAATGTATTTCATGGTAGCAAAATAGTAAATGAGAAAAAATCTGAACTAGAGAGAAAAATTCTAACTGGTGATTGCACAAGAAATGACAGCATTTGAAAACTCATCGCATTGCCACCTTTAGGAAAGATTTAAGTCTTTCTACACCAAAACCACTGGGTGAACTTTCAAAGGAGACTATTATAATCAGTCAGTTAGGCTGACAACACTTCAACCATATAATCAATCAGTCTTAATATCATTAAAAGAAAAATAACTATGTTATATTTCTCCTAATGTGATAGAATATGAGGTATGCACCTCCATGAATTATTCTTTTGAGAAAATGTCAGATTTAAAATCTGATAATTTTTAGATCTAATTTCAGCTTATCAGAAATGTTAAATTACAAATGATACCACAATGCCACCAAAGCACGACAATCAGAAAGTGGAAAATATGACTTTAATTCTCCCCTAAGTGTAAAAAAAAACTATAAGAAAGTGAAAATGATGAGATTAGAAACTGATAAACTAAGAGATCTACAAATTCAATGCAACATGTGAACTTAATCTTATGCTTTGTATAGAACCAACAATTAAAACATTGTGAGATAGGATTTGAGAAATGTAAATAGTGACTAGATATTTTGTGGTACCAGGGAATTATTGTTCATTTTCAGTGTGACAATGGTCTTCTGGTTGTTTTAAAATGTTCCTTACTATCTTAACTATTGAAGTTGTGTGATGGACACATGGGAACATATTATACCAGTCTAACTCAGTAGATGGTTAAAGCTTTCTATAATAAGCTAAAGAAAGTGAAAGACAAACACAGGGAATATAAACCAAATGCAATTTTTAGAATTCTTTGGAGACCAATTTGATCGAACCAAGAACATTTTTAAAAACACAAAATTCAGAGACAGGAAAATGGGACATGATTCTATTAGATGATTTAAGAAATTACTTTTAATTTGGGGGGGGTACTGTTATGGTTTTTGTCTGTAGGTCTCCCCAAAAACCTCATGTGGTCATGGGGGCAGGCTTTTTGGAGGTCACTGAATCTAGAGTTTGTGACTGGTTCACTGTCTACTGCTGGGATTGGCAGTGTGACTTTCACACCCAACTGGGGGCAGGTACCCTGCATGCAATATAAGGGAGGGAAAGAGGCTTGCTCCTCCCTTTTTCCCCTTTTGTTTATGTCGCTTTTGGTGTCTGCTGCTGCCATGAACTGTTGCCCTGTACCGTGTGCCTCTGTGCCTTGGAGCCAGCTGATTATGAACGCAACCTCTATAAACTGTGAGCTTAATAAACCTTTCCTGACTTAATTCTGGGTGTCAAGTATTTTGTTCCAGCCATGAGAAAAAAGTAATTAAGATAGGTTCTAATTTTTATTATTAAAAAAATCCTTGCCCATAAAAAGATAGGCAATCTGGAACTTTCCATAAAATGGCTTAGCAAAATTCCAAAAGGGGCAGAATACAAATACAATATTAGATGAAATTACAATGGCAATATTGTTTAAGATAGTTGATGAGTTCATGGGAATATAATTTTTCTCATTTTTGTTAATATAAATTCCCCTAATTACAAGTATGTATGTATGTACATGTTTATGTATGGTATGAACAGAATGACAGCTAAAATTGCTTATTTCTTGCTTTTAACTAAGGTGAACTAGAACAGTAAGAATAAAATATACTTTTCAGTAAATGATGTTGGAACAACTAAGTATCTATATAAGAAAGGGGTGAGGAGTCTTAGTCCTATCTTTTGTCATACACAAAATTTCAGGTAGAATTGTAATCTAAATGTGAAAAACAAAACAGAGGCTATTTAGAAGGTGACTTGGGAGAACACTTTCATTAAAGAGTGAAACATTTTTTTCTGGTACCAGGGTTCAAACTCATGACCTTGTGCTTGCCAGGTAGGTGCTTATGCTGCTTAGCTAAATCCCCAGCCCTAGAGTGGAACTTTTAAACACAGAAGTATTAACCACAAAGAAAAAGATAGGTCTGACTACTTTCAATTAGGAATTCATGTTCATTAAGCCATATGGTTATAAACATATACAATATTTATGTTTATATAAAGTTATAAAATGTATAGTTATATTTTATCAAAAGACACCATATTAAAAAAATCAAAAGTCAAGTTTCAGAATAGGAGAAAATGCCTGGAACACAGAACCAACAAATACCAGTACCATAATGTTTGAAGAATTCATACATTGTATGAAAAAAATGAGACAGCCCATCAGAAAAAAAAACCAGGCACTTTATTAGAGAATACCCAAACAACAAATAAATATATGAAACATGATCAACCTTATCAAAAACCTGGAAAATACAATTAAAATCACAGTTACTAATATACATCTACCATATGGGCAAAATTGGAGTCTGATCATTTTGAACACAGCTTTTCTGTACCATAGTAAAAAATCCTGTACACTTGCTGATGGGATGCATGTGGATAAAACCACTCCAGAAAGCAATATTTTTATTATCTAGTAAGCCTCAAGATTTACATGTCTTATCTTTTGGCCTTGTACATAGTCCAGAGAAATGTGTATATATTTGTGCAGCAAATACATGAGCAAATCTGTTCATACTGGTGTTACTCATAATAGGGAAATATTGGGAACAATCTATGTTTTCATTAACATACGTAAATTGTATTCCTATAATAGACTGTAACAAATCAATCAAGATGACATACAGCCTCACATTAATTTGAGAGAAAAATAACACAAAACATGAATATATATATATATATATATATATATATATATATATATAATGTGACTTAGTTTATATAAAACTCAAACAGAAAAACTGGAGAATATTTTTAGGAATCCATATAAACTGGTAAAACTGTGTTAGAAACCAAGAATGACTTTCATGAAAGACAAGATAATAATTACCTCTAAGCTGAGAGGGGGGGAAAGGATTTTCAGAATGTTCCCATTCTAATCTTGACCAAAGTGGATATTATACCTCTAGTTCTTTCTAAATTCTTTTTAAGATGGCACATACATGCTCCATACATGTTACATGTATGCTATATTTCACAAGTAAGATTCTGAGTTTATTTTTAAATTTAAACATTTCTTAAAACTCAGAAAGTATTAAAAATATGCAATCTGGATTTTCCTAAAGGACTCAGAACTGCCTTATCCTCCCCCAGAGGTACTGTTTCAGTAGGTTCACAATAGAACCCAGGCAGTACTGTTTCCACATAGGCATGCTGGTTTGTAAAGCCCTTTGGATCCATGTTTCAGTAGGTTCACAATAGAACCCAGGCAGTACTGTTTCCACATAGGCATGCTGGTTTGTAAAGCCCTTTGGATCCACATTTGACACAGGCGTGTGCTCTGAACCAAAACCAGCTCATAGTTTCCACAATTCCCACCCCAAAGTTCTCTCCACTATGCCGTTAGCACTGGATATCCCTTGCCTTTTGTCTCAACTCACCCTACAAATTTTTATAATTATTGAGCTTAGAGATTCAGTACATGATATGATAGAAATAGCTACCTATTGGCCAGGTTCTTGTAAGTCTCCAGTTAAATTATGCTTAATATGCAATGAATTAGCACTGACCGTTAATTTGATCCATACTAAAGTTTAAGGTTCTCCTCTCTAGCATTATGTTAGGCGCTCAATCCAACCAATAGAAACCAAGAATAATACCCAACACTTGCTGAAGGTGATCTTGGACTTGTTAATATGTTTACCTCATTTAAAGTCTCAGTAATGCTCCAGGTTCATTCATTCAGACAAGTTCATGCATACACATACATGCATATTGATGTACCATGCTCCAAAATGAGGAACCAAAATAATTTGAACTAAGTGAAGAATCTCATTTATTCCTGTTTGATAATATCTGTCCAACATTTCTAATTTTAGTATATATGTTGCCAAAGTGAGCACTATCCAACATTTCTGTATGACTGCTTTACCCAAATAGAAATACCACTACTCATATAAATATGAATTTCACTTCAGAACAAAACAAAACAAAAACCTGGGAGTGGTGACCTCACAGTAAATTGGTTAAATTTAAAGACTCATTTTTAAAGGTCATTGTCCTTTTCTGCAAATACATTTCAAATGAGCAGTTGAACCTGCCCTATAGCTCTGAGTATAATTAGCCAGCTGCACCCCTATAATAAGGTGCAGATGGTTAATTACATGAGCAAGTAACTGCTTACTTGTGGGCACAAAAGCCTGTACCTAAAATCATTGAAAGTATACTTTGGGCCTATTTGTGCTCAGGCAAACAAAACACATTTCCAAGATTTCATCTGTGAATAGACCTCAACAGGCTCCAACTCCCCCGCATTGGGGAAGAGTCATTCACACTGCTGAGATCTGGCTCAAGGGAGAAACCACTGGCCACAAAGTCCCATTTTGCCTAGTGAAATACTCTGTGGAGGTGCTGAATCTATTAAAAAATCTCCTAATGTTAATGTGTTGTAATAGGAGTTGGTAAATTCCTATTTTCTATTTTCTTTTAATAAGAACCCGATTCTATAATTTGGATCTTGAATGTCCCCCAAAGGGCGGCTCTGGTAAACAGTCCTTTAACTCTGGTAGGGTTAAAGGCTCATGTGTTAAGCCTTAGTCGCCAGCCTATGACACTAGGAGGAGGTGAAGTCTTTAGGAGGTGGAGTCTAGTGGGAGGTTTTCGGTCATTGGGGGTGGGCACTTGGAGGAAATTACAGAACACTGGCCTCTTTCATTCTTTCACCTGCCATGAGGCAAACTGGCTCTTCTCCTCCATAGGCTCCCACCAAGATGTTTTGTGCCATCATGGGCCTAAAGCAAAGGAACCTAACAGTCATGGACTGAAATCTCCAAACCTCTTTCCTCTTTTCAAATTGATTTATCTCAGGTATTTGTTACAGTAATACAAAGATGACTATACCCTGAAATGAAAGATTTTTTTTCTAAAGCAAACATGTCAAGATCAGTTTTCTGGATAAGAAAAAAAATCTAAAAGGTTAATTTTCTCATATCCTTGAGGAATTTCACACACTAGCTGAGCTCTCATAATTTAGATACCTTTATAGATATAGTACCCTTAACATTTGCGAAAGACTCTTCCAAAAACACCATTTAAAAACATATTCTATTAATCCCTACATGGCAAAAATAAAATGTGGGAGAGAAAGAAGAGAAAAATAAAGTACTTCATAAAACACACGTGTGTTTGGAAGCTCTTTGCCAGCTGCAAAGCTGAGAGTTTGGCAAGGGGTCAAGATGATAGGGCTTGGGAAACAGAATACTAATCTATTGGAATCTACACAGACCCTTTCTTCTGAAGAGCCCCCTGGGTTATGTGATTCTATTCAGTTTAATTGTATGTTGGGGAAGAGGAAAAGCTGCTTGCCATGGTTTTAATTGCTAAGGACACACTATCTTTTGTGAAACCATCTGTTTAATTGTAATTATAAACAGCGATGTAAAAACACAAATGATTAACAAGTACAGAATCCCCCACCACTAATGGTTCTAACACAACAAGCCATATTGTAGAAGAGTATGCTGCCTTTCCCTTCTCTATAATATTTCATGATTTAGCAACTGACAGCCTACGATTTATTACAGAATCTCATTCTGGTAGGGTTAAAATTATTAATTAGTATTCTTAGACTGCATCCTTCTGTTTTTCCTTTTTATTAAACCTTAATTCCCTCTGAGAGTGAAAGGGATTATATCAGAAATGAAATGCATAAGGCCCTTTCGTTTCACCTCCCACCAAAATCTTTGAGGCTTCATATAATACACATCACCTATAATTAATTACCAGGCACATTCCAAAGCACTGCAAGACTAATTTTGTCTCTCATAAACACAAATTTCTGCCTTCCTGGTTTTGAAATATGCTTACCACACTGTTATTAATTTAAAAAGCTACAAATATTGGTGTTTTCAGGCATGAATAAAAATAGCTTAACCTTGAAATTTATTTTAATTGGGGATTTTTCAGAGCCATTGTTGCAAATTTGGGTGGATTGTTTATAATAAAAACAAGTATCAACAATATAGCTGCACAGAACATGGAATAGCCAAAGTCACTGAACTTGGGCTACCATGCTGGTTTTTAAGGAAATAAAACAGAGACAGAGATGCAGTCAGATCATAATGCTATTAAAGCAACCTTACATTTTAGATAGCTTATTAAAGCAAAGAGATGTCATTCTAAAATGAAATACATGGGACTTATGAGCTGCTAGTGAAATTACAAGGGTTTTCTTTAGTTATTTCACACTAATTTTTCTTTATAAAGTCTATCGAGTTGACTTTTGGGTATTCAATTTAAGATGATGATATCCACTTTAATATCATACCCTTTTCAACAAGCTTTTCCATCAAGCACATTTTTATGTCCATGTTTCCCTTTTACCACCTCAAGCAATAACTATGGCCCTTTAAAAAAATCAGAGAACCAAAGCACTTTAAATTCCCAAAGAAATCAAAGGACCAACTGAACAGTTTTTCAGATTAAGTTGCATGACAGTCATTCTGCAATATATCAATTCCTCACTCATTCTTCTCTGCCCAGGCTGAAATCCTCTCAGCCATGATCCCACAATTACTTCTGCCTTATTTCAAGCCCTGTGCCCCTTGAAAGACATTTTGTATGAAGAACAGCCAAATGCTAAGTGTCTCTGCAGTGTTAATGAGGAAATAGATCTTGGAAGGAGTCATTTGAGAGGAAGAGTTTGCCCTTAGGAAAGGGCTGCCGCTTCTTCATTTTTAATGATGTTAAGTGTGGTGGAGCTTATGCTATGAACCACGCTCTGCAATGTGCTCACCCCAAACCAGTGACCTTTCACCTCTGTGGTCTGAATCCCCCTGGGAAACTGATGAAGAAGGTATGGACACTGTTGTTGCAAAGGTAAAATCTTAATGTCTGCACACCCAAGGTCAAGAATCTCTGCATCATCAATCCCAAATGTATACTAATCAAAACATCCTTTCACACTTACAGGTTATGTGGGGTTTTTAAAACCTGAGTAGATTTTTGCTGTGAAAATGGACACATATTCTCAAAAGTATTCCTAAAGCTTGTGACCATATCACTAATTAATAACAGCTCATAATTTCCCTCTATTTTAGGATTGCATGAATCATTCTCACACATAAGCCTGAGGTAGGTATTGTTGTCCTTTCCACAAAATAACACTAACTTAAACTCACACACAACATGTGAAATAAATAATCCCCCCTAAGTACCATTTCCTCTAGGGGTTTTCAGACATGCATTTATTTTGATATCTCTAACTGTAATAAAGAATGAAAATATTATACTCATTCTACCAAAAAAGAAAACATTTAACTCTCTAGTCTAAATGTATACCTTTTCCAGTTGGCATTTGCTGAAGCTGGATTTTTCCATCTTTTTCATATAGTGAATAATCAATACATTCAAATTACATAAAATATTTACTCTGAGGCTGTCAATAAATAATAAAATACAAAAATCCATTGGTTTCTTCTGGGAAATGCAAGTGAGAGGAAAGGAGAATAAGGAAAAAATCTTTCACATTTAAGCTTCTAAGGTGGTTTTACAAGTAGCGCCTAAGTTATTGGGCTAAAAAAATCACTTACTAAAAAGTAATATATTGTTAGCTAGGTGTGGTGGTGCATGCCATACCAGCACTCTGGGAAGCTGAGGCAGGATGATTCCAAGTTCAAGCCCAGCCTTGACAATTTAGTGACTTAAGTAACACACTGTTTTCAAATATAAGAACGTCTTGGTTATTGAAAGTAACCTGCTGAAAACAACTAGAAATACTAGTTCAAATATTACTTAATTTTCTCAAAAACATCAAAGAATGAAAAGACCATAAGGAACTACCTGCTCAACACCTGACTGAAAATAAGCACCAAGACAGGTAAGCAAGCAGGCAACTGAATCAAATCATTCACTAGACAAAGGGACCTTGACCTCTGCTTGTGGCCACCTGGCAGGTCTCAGGAGAAAGGCATTGGAGCCCATTGTCCATCCCAGAGGAGGAGACTGGATAAATCCTTTTATTATCTGCAACAGAATGCAAGGGAATTTTCCTTGTCACTAAACAGTAAAAGGAGGCTTTAAAAAAAGTTCTTGAGAAACTGGAATCCAAAACCTACTCTCCAATACATTTACAGCCCAAATTCACATCATCTCTGATCTCCAAAATGTTCAGGTGTGATTCTACTTTAAAGTAGCCCTGGATAAGTAGTTTCCCCTATATACCTAGCACAGGCAAATGCAGGTGTTTTCTGGAGGGCTGCTCCTTCATCTTAGTCATCAAAGAACTTCCTATAAATAATTTTCCAAGTAAGAAGGTAAGCAGCTCACAGTCAAACAAGCAAACTAAGGAAAAAGCACCTTGAAAAAAACCCAGAAAAAACATACTGTAAAAAAGAAACTCCAGAAGTGAAAATTATCTCAAATGCTTTTTTTTCTTTTTTTTTTATTTTAAAGAGAATAAAACAAAACAGAACAGAACAATGCAAGCAACACAGGTCTTCAAAGCAAGACAACAGGATAGGAACAGTGGCTACCATAATGTCTCATTTTCTTCAAAGTAGTTGACCATACCTTCACACACGATAATATCAAACATAACAAAATAGTATAAAATCAATCAAAAGAATGAAAGCATTATGAAACTTCAAAACCAGATAACAAGACATGAACAATGGTTACTATAATATCTCATTTTCTTCAAAAAAGTTGTCCATACTATCACACATAATAAAATTAAATAAAACACAGCAAAATAGAATCAATCAAAACAAAAGAATAAAAGCATGATAGGACTTCGACATGATGATAGGAAATCAACTATAGCTACCATAATGTCTCGTTTTCTTCAAAATAGCTGTTCATACCATCATGCATAGTAAAATCAAACAAAACAAAACAGAATCAAACCAATTAAACAAATGAATGAAAGCATTGTAAGACTTCAAAACAGGATAACAGGAAACCAACCTTTTTTTTTTATCATAATACAACCCGTTATGTTCAAAATAGCTGCCCATACCATCAGACAAAGTAAAATCTAACAAAACAAGACTGAACAAAGCCAAACCTAACAAAATTGTGAAAACAATACACGAGTTGAAGACAGACAATAAGAAATTAACAGTAGTTACCACCTTTCTCTCTTAAGTGTATCTTCCCCTATTACTTTTACAATAACTATTTTGCTTTTTGGAACCCATTAACTCCTTCTGCTTTTTATGTTAGGGTTCACTCAGATGAGTTCCAACTGTTTCGCTCATGAACATGATCTCCAGTTACATCCACTTTCCTACAAGAGCCTCGAGATTATCCTACTTTATAGCTGGGTAGCTTTTCATTGTATGTAAATACCGTATCTTTCTTATCCATTCTGTCTTTGATGGGCAAGTTACCTTTGTTTTTTTCTGGTCTCCTGTCATGTGGAACAATTGTTTTCTTTCCTTTGATTTTCAGTCTATGTGTTTCCTTTTGAGTTAAACGTGTTTCTTGTATACAGTGTATTGATGGATCTTGTTTCTTGATCCTCTCTCCCTGTTTCTTGTTACTGGACCTGAGGCCATCTACATTAATAGTTACAACCAGCATACGTTGGTTTGTCTCTGCCATGCTATCCTCCTGTGGTTGGCCCTGCACTTTTCCCCTTCATTAAATTGCCTGTCTTGTAAGGAATGAAAATTAAAATAATTAAAACTAAGTAATGTAAGTAGAACTTCTAATCTTCAAAAGTATATATTAATAGCATCAGGTCCTTGCATTTACTTCAATAATTAAAAAAAGGTAAATTCACAGGTCCTATTTTTAAAGACATTAGAGTGCTATAGAACAGGCATGGGTTAAAAGAACTACAATTACAAAAGGGAAATGGCCCATCATCGTTGGTGAGTTGAGATCACTGGGGATGCAGTTTTGCTAACCCTAGGCACAGATAGAAGATCTAGCTTGGAGTAGGTAGAGGGATTCTTAAAGTAAGAGGGAAATCAACAAAATACTTAATGGTCATGAAACTGGTGTGACACAGGTATTTAGAAGACTATGGTCAGATTTCCCTGTGGGTGGTTTGCTGAGACATGGGGCAGTGTGAGAGCTCCGGAGCTGAAGGAGAAAAGCAGTGTGAAATCTAGTTTCCTGGTGCTCAGAACTCAAGGGCCTAGTAGAGGAAAGGGCCTCTACAGACACAGTTCTTCCCTCTCTAGACATGAGAATAAGGTTCAACATCTGAGTGGATGAAGTGAAGACCTAAGCTCAAAATCTTCAGAGGCAGAACTCCCCAGGCTGAGGATACAGAGAAGGAAAGCTTGCAGTCAAAAGCTTTGAGAGAACCAGGCCTAAGGAAGAAGCCAGGCTGGGAAAACAGGTGAAATCTCCATCATCTTGGAAATAAGTCCTTCCAGAGGGAGGGAGCAAGTATGGAACTCAAGGTGTTCGTGTTTTTGAAGCAGCATGCGATGGGACACTAAAGAACTACACCCCAAACTCTGAAGGGTATGAAGGGAAGATGGAGATAATCAAAATGTGGACACTGAAACCCAGCCTTCTGTAAAGTCAATAGGAACTAATAATGAAAAGAAAACGACTCTGAAGGAAAAAGTTGAAACTAATATTTAAGGGATAAGGAGGCAAAGACTTGCATAGCTTATAATCAAATGTTAAGAAGGCCATGCTCAAGGAGCAGGGACATACTAGAGAGGGACCAAGTCTAACTAAAACTGCAGTTTAGCAATGACACAGTTCAACTTCCTCAGAGACTGTAGATATCAGCAAGCTCTTCTGGAGAAAATAATATTGTGAGTCTGTGTGTTCTTTTAAATGAAATACCTAGCAGATAATCAAAACTTACACAATGAGCAGAGGAAATAAATGTTATTGATAACCAAGAAAAAGGGACACATACATGATGCATGGGTGGAAGCAACGTGTTAACTATTTTAAAGATGGCAATAGGAAAAGATGGAAAAATAGATGAAAATGGAGAATTTTAATGGAGCTATGAAATCTATGAAAAAATCTTAGAGCTGAAATATACAGTATCTGAAAGTTAGAATACATTGGATAGATTTATCTGTAGATTGGACACAGAAGAATATGAAATTAATTAACTCAAAGACAAACTAATAGAAAGTGTTTAAAATAAGGCAAAGCAAAAAAGAGAGCAAAAAAGAAAATAAAAGAATGATGTGTGGGAGACATGTAAGACACAGTGAAATAGTCTAATCCACTTGTAATTGACATTCCAGAAAGAAAAGGGAGAAATAAGGGATGGAAATAGTATTTAAAAACTAATGACTAAGAGTTTTCCAAAACTAATGAAGCACATTACACTAGGGTTAGGATAACTGCTAAAAGAATTTATACAAAATGAGAAGACAGAGAAAGAGAGAGAGCGAGCGAGTGAGAGAGAGAGAGAATAATATGAGATCTAAGGTACATTTAGTCACATCACAGTAAAGCTGCCAAAAAATCAAAGGAAAAGATAAAATCCTAAGATCAGTCACAGAAAAAAAACATTTCTTTCCATTAGATTTATAGCTGACTTGCAATATAAACTATGAAAACCTTAGGATTCTGAAAGGGGCAAACATTTACTTAAATTTCTCTAGTGAAAATATCCTTCAAAAATGAAGGCAAAATAAAGCGCTTCTCAAAGAAACAAAAGCTGAAATAATCTGTTGCCAACAAACCCACACCAAAAGAAATATGGAAAGAGATCTTTAGACTTTAAAAAATGACCATGTCCTGAACCATAAAACAAATGCAAATCTTAAAAGAACTGAAATCATATAGGGTACCTTTGCTGGTCATAATGGAATCAAACTAGACATCAACAACAAAAGATATTTGGGAAACCCCCAACATTTGGAGTTTAAAAGCACACTACTAAATAATTCACTAGGAAAACAGGAAGTTGTAGGAGAAATTAGAAAATATAATGCATTGGAGGAATATAAAAATATAATATATTGCACTGATTTAGCTGAGTGAAATGTGTAGGGTATAGCTAAAGCAGTGCTTAGAGGGAAAATATTAACATTTTTACATGAAGAGATAATAGTTTTATTTTCCATATTTGGTAGAGAGTAATACTTAAATTCTATAAAAATAAATCTCTATCCAAATACAAAATTGTGAAACATCAAAGACCAAGAAAAGCCCTGCAAGAAGAGAGATGTGGGTGCCAGACACAGCATTTCCAAAGTAACAAGAGTCATATGGCTGACTTCCTAAAGATAAAGTAAAAGGAAAAAGAAATTGTCAGTGTGCTGGTAATCTCAATATTAAACCTGTGAATATATTTTTCTAGAAAGAAGGAAAAAAATAGTTTTCAGAGAGAGGAGATTGCAGTTAGCATACTTTAACTACAGAATCCTAAAGATGCATTTCAGGTAGAAGAGAGATTCCTAATGGAAAGACTGAGATACAGAAAAGAATGAAGAGGATGGAAAACAGTAAATATATGAGCAGGAAGAAACTAACATTGACTGTATTAAGCAATAAGTACTGTGTTTTATCTTAATTTATAAAAACTAAAATTATAAGTCATGAAATACAGATATCAATTTGGGGACATCTGATTCATGACAGTAATAGCCCTAAGGCACTGGAGGAAGTATGGACATTGTAATAAAAAGTGCTGAACAATTGGGTACCCAATGTAAATAATCAAGATTCCTTCACTACTCTATGCCATGTTTTAAAATTAAAAGTTTAAACACCTACCTCCAAAAGCCACTAAAACAAATAAAATGCCTTAACAAGGTTTCAAAACACAAGATTGATATACAAAAATGAACTGGATTTCTACACACTAGCAATAAACAACTAGAACCGAGGATTTAAAAGTGGCATCATAAGTGATAGCATTAAAAACATGAATTAGATATAAGGAAATAAAATATTGCAAAAGTGGTATGCCACAAACTATAAAACATTGTTGAGAGAAATTAAAGAGTCATAAATGAAAGGCTGTGTTGGAAGAGTCAACATTGCTGAGATTTTGATTCTCTCCAACCTTCTGATCAATGAAATCCAGTCAAAGTCTCAGCAGAACATTTTATAGGGATCAACAATTTAACTCTAAAATTCATATGAAAAGGTAAAATAACCAGAATTCAAACTATCTGAATTCAAAACTCACCATAAATAATAGTATACATTTATAGAATATATGTATATATTTCTAGACAAACATATATTTTAGGAAAATATTCTAATTATATATAATTAGCAGATAGATAGATATGAACACAACTAAATAGCTGAATAACATCCAGACAAAAGATAACAGAAACTAAATAACTGAATAAAATACAGACAAAAGATAAAAACAGGAACTTTATGAAATTCACTAAACTTATTCACCAAAGATATACTAACAAATATGCACATGCTGTTCAGTGTCATTAATCATTAGGGAAATGCAAATTAAAATTTGCATTTAATATATCATGATACTCCTAGGATAATAGCTAAAATTAACAATATTATAATCTACTGGCAAGGTTGTAGAACAAGTGAAACTTTCATACTATACTCATGGAAACTGAAAAAGGTACAGTGACTTTGGAAATCAGTCTGGCAGTTTCTTTAGACATACATTTACCATGTAATCTAGTAATCTTACAATTATTTATCAAAAAATTAATAAGATACAAAGACCTATACATGAATGTAGCAGATTTAATTATTCATCACCATCAAATTCATCATTTAAAGCAACTTGAATGTCTGTCATCAAGTGGTACATCCATTCAATGGAATAGTACTGAGCAATAGAAAAAGAATAAACTATTGTTATGTATAGCCACAAGAATAAATCTCAGAAGCAACTTGCTAAATAAAACACGCCAGACAAAAAGTGTTATATATTTTATGATTTCACTTATATGACATTCTAGAAAGCAATGAATCAGAAGTCAGATTATTTGTTGTCATGTGCTTGAGGTAAGGAAAGAGGAAAGACAACCACCAAAAGTAGGATTTTTTTGAGCTAGTAGAATTTTTCTACAATCATGGTTACCTGACATTATATTTTCAAAACCAATGCATGGAACTGTATAACTAAAACTGGTCAATTTTACTGTATGTAAATCATGTCAATAAATCTGCCTTTAAAAAATAGCTAAGAGTACACTGAAAGAAAAAATACTAATATACCTCAACATAACAAAGTATCAACAAATAATCTGACTTCTGATGAGGGATTAAAGGTGTGGACAATGGAAAGTCCCCCTCTCCCTCCCCATGTGGGTGGCACCAAACAATAAGCTTGTAGCCTGGATGGAACGTAAAGGGACCAAAAGAAGGCAGGCCTGCTGCTGCTGGTTGCTGCTTCACTGCCTTCCTGCCTGCCATGTCATGAACTGTTCTCCCCTGTGATGCCCCTCTGCTGTGCCACCTTGCCTTGGAGCCAGCAACGGTGGACATCTACAAACTCTGAGCTGAAATAAACCTTTTTTCCTTTAACTTGTGGGTGTTGAATATTTTTTCCCAGCAACAAGAAAAGTGAGTAAGATAACAATCATAACTAATAATCAGGGAAATATAAATTATATCAAAGTGATAACCATTATTTTCCCATTAGAAAAACATTTTCTAAAAAGTGAAAGGATCAAGTGTTGGTGAGTTTCCAGGGGAGGTACAATCTCCACTTTGGGGAAAAGTAAGACCCTCAAAACATTGCATAAATAGGGAGGATGACATTTTTTTTTTGTACCTGGGATCAAACTCAGGACCTCGTGCTTGCCAGGAAGGTGCTTATGCCATTGAGCTAAATCCCCAGCCTGGGAAGATTAAATTTAATTTTTTTATTCTAAAGAGAAATAAAATAAAATAAAACAAAACAGAACAAAGCAGATCAGAACAAAACAATGCAAGCAACACAGGATTTCAATACATGACAACTGAAAATCAACAGTGGCTACCATAATGTCTCTTGTTTTATTCGAAATAGTTGTCCATATCTTCACACACAATGAATTCAAACAAGACAAAGTAGTATAAAACCGATCAAAACAAAAGAATGAAAACATTACAGGTCTTCTAAACCAAACAATAGGAAAATCAACAACGGCTACTATAATGTCTCTTGTTCTCTTCAAAATAGCTGTCCAAACTTTCACACATATTGAAATTAAATAATACAAAAAATACTAAAACCAATCAAAACAAGGAATAAAAGCATTATTGGACTTCACAACAAGATGATAGGAAATCAGCAATGGCTACCATAATCTCGCATTTTCTTCAAAGTAGCTGTTCATACTATCACACATAATAAAATCAATTCTTGTAAACTCTTTAGGAGAAGTTCTAGGCATATATAAGCCTATATATGTATATCTATCCTTCCTGTATTAGAGGGAAAAACAAAACAAAACAAAAAAATTACAAAAAAAACAAGAAACAAAAGAGACAAAGAAATAACAATAGCAAAGAACCCAAAATAATAACAATATAGGTTTTCAAAACAAGATGGTAGGAATATTAAGTAAGGTTGTTATTTTGCATAGTTAGGGAAGATAAAATTTTAACTCCATTCATACTTAGCTGAGTCAGAAGACAGAAAATGAGCCTCTTTAAATAGGTGATTCTCTTTGCTGTTCCATTCAGGAAGCTTAGTGGAAGAATGAGGTGAGATGATCCTGACTATACTGGTGAGTTAGGGGCTGGAACAATTGTGCAGACTAGAGAAAACCATGGGAAGAAGTAGCCAACATGCATGGGGACAGTCTCCTCAACGTTCCCAAGGAAGACACTGAAGCAGGAATGAGTGCCACAGGAAAATTTAGAGGAACAAAGACACAATAGAACTGATCGATACATATCAATAGATCTTTCTACTAACTTGTGGAGACAAATGAGAAAAGTCTATGAATTAGAACTTTATGAATTTTCTTAAGTATTCTCACAAAGCTCTCCAACAGTTCAGTTTCTGAATTGAATTGCTGCTGGTTTATCCTCCTGGATATTTTTTACTGTATTCAACTTCGACCTTCGTTCAACTCTTATTTCTAAACCTAACATAGAGTAAAAGATGACTCAAGGTATAAATTCATCAAAGAGAACGGTCTTGTCTTGCAATTGCTTTAAGGAGTAAAGGCGAATGGGAAAGAATGGTCAGATGAAATACACTGGCTGTAGTATTCTGAAATGAAAAGGAAAAACCACAAGAGAGGCAGGGAGCAGGAAACCCCAGACAAATAGACGAGCGGGCGAGAGGACAGGACCCTGCAGCCTGTACAGAATCTGAGTCCTGTAGAAGACACTCTCTTGTCCTGACCATGCTGCAGTGTCTGAGACCAAACTGAGCAACCAGAGAGGCAGCTGGCCGTCATTATGGTCACTTCACGGGACCAGCGGGCTATGCAAGGAGACCGTACCGATGAAGTACATCTGAGGAGGTGCTGGTCAGGTGTTTGGTCCTCACCCCATCTTAAGAAAACGGGGCGATTCCCGATTTTCCTGGTAAGGAAAGATGAAAAATGACTTCTCCCGAGGCCTCGGGTAATTCGAAGTTAGAAGAGAGACCATCCCCAGGCTCTCTCTCCTGGCAGGACGCCTGCCCCTTGCTACCTGCCTGGCTGGAGAATCCAAGAACGAAAATCAATGTGAGGTCCAGCAACTTTAATAGGGGTGAGAGCACAAGCCAAGGGAGGGCTGGGGAAGGCAAACTGACAACCCTGACACTCCCTTTGACCCCCTCACTCTGACCCCAGGATCACTGGGAGGACCTCTGACCCCGGTACTTCCTGGATCTCATATCAACTCCACACCGAGTTCCCTGCCGAGACGCCGCGTCCCACTCATAGACGCCACTGCCAAGGGGCTTCCTACCCTGCTCCGGGCCGCCAGCTTTCTGTCTGCGCCGCTGGAGTCTGGAGCTGTTGCTGTCCGTTGCCACAGTAACCGCAGAGTGCCGCACAGCCTAGTAAAACGCACAATGATTGGGCAAAGTGAGCGTCCTTAGCAACAGCCGGGCAAGTCGTATCCAGCAAAAATATTTGCTTTCCAGGGACTCACGACATAACCTCTCTCCCCCAAAGCCACCAGCCACTTGCCCTAGTTCTTTAAAGGCGCTTTGTGCATTATCTCTTTGAACACTTACCTCTTCGTTTGGTATGGGGTGTACCCGTTTCCAGTTTTCAACCTGGAGGTCGTTTAACCTCTTCTGGATGTTCACGAATCATCTCTCACCAAGTTACATTCAAAAAGTTGTGTCTATTTACCCCGGTTAGATTCTCAAAGCTAACAATCACACTAGATTGTCAGGTGCCTACGACAGTCCAAGAGTATAACTTTCATACACATTAACCCAGTTTTCCTTCTCAGAAACCCAAATTATGTCTTAAGATGCTTTCTTTAAACTCTTGACCTTCATTCATTCATAGATTTAATAAATAACTATTAATCACAATTATGAGACATGGAACTGAAAGATTGCAACAGTTAAGGAGAGTGTCTCAGGCCTTAGAGCTTTACTTCTGATGTGGGGGACAATGCATACAAAAGATCACGAGCAACATAATAAAAGGTAGTCATGACAGAGTGTTGAGGGCGATGGGTCCTGCACAGAGTGGTCAGGAATGGCCTTCTTGAGGGGATGATATATAAGCTGTGACATGAGAAAGCCCTAGCTGTAGGGGGGGGGGAGAGGTGTGAAGGAAATGGGTAAAGACAGTAACGGGTTTGGGGGTTTGAGGAAATGAAAGGTTAATATGGCTGCAACAGAGAGAAAATAGAGGGCTGTGGTTAAGATACAGTCAGGCAGCCCTCACACAGCCCTGCCCCCCCTACCTCTTTATGGGACTAACTCCTCCTCCATATTCCCCTATCCCCTTTCATATCCATCATGCCACCTTCTTTATGTCCTCCATATCCCTCCTTACTTTTTATTATCTGTGATCTCTAAGAGATTATGTTATTTGAGTCCCAGTACCTACAAAACTAACTGACACTGGGTGGACACTGAGTATTTGTTGACTGCATGAATCTTCATGTCACAGTACCAAGAACTGGGCATGATTTTAAGAATATAGTGCTGAACAAGACAAAGACACCACTCTTTCAGGGAACTTAAATGCTTGTGGAATAAATGAATCACAAACTATGTGGCCAAACTAATAGTGCGCATCATTGAATCATTTAGACTAGAAGTGCTGTGGAAGCTGGTCAATGATCCCCTTGATAATTTATTATTTCAATTGTATTTCAGGTCAATTAAATAAATACTTAAAACTTGCTGTATGCCAAGCGCTTTTGTATATAGCAATCAAACAAAATAGATGTCAATTTGCCTATGGAACTTACAGTCTATTGCTGAATTGTCTACTACAGTTGACATTATATTACTGTTTACTGGTGACAGCTGAGTTCTTAATATGTGGCTGGCCCTAACTGGAATGTGGAGCAAACATAAACTGCATTTCAGAGATTTACAGCGAATAAAAAAACGCTCATTACTAGTTGCTAAATACTGTATTTCATACAGCAATTAGGATGTTTCAGATATATTAAGTTAAATAAGTTCAATTAGTGAAATTGATTTCACTCGTTTCTTTCTTTTTAATCTAGTTTCTAAAAGATGTTAAATTACATATGTGGTTTGCCTTGTACTTCTATTGGGCAGTGCCAGTCTATTGGAAGCTTAATATTAGTTGAATAAACAAATAAATTTTGCTACAGTTGTTAAATTAGACATTTTGACTGAAATAGAAATTTTCAAATAGAAGAAATATACCAAGAATTTCAAAGGAAATAAATTAGTCAACTCAACCCTTTCCTATACTGAACTTATGAAAGGGTCCAGAGTAAGTGATTAGGGAGGAGTTCCAGGGAAGATTTGTTAAAGGCGAGCTATGAGTCCTTCTTCCCAGCATCCAAACAAAAGAAAGAGGCTTTCTGGAGGCCAGCCACTGGGTGGGTTTGGAATGTGACACTTACAGTTCAGGAGTCAGGTTCAGTCTGTCTGAATCCCACCTGGAAAAGTTAAAAGGCAAGGAAAGAGCCCCCTAGTCAGCAAGCAGCAGAACTGCTTGGTTAGGAGCAGCCCACCCTTTCTCCTCTAGGATTTCTCAGGGGGAGAAATGTGTGAGTGTTCTATGGAGCACAGATGTGAGCCACTCAAGACATTGTGCAGGGCCGGTTTCAGGTCCTTTTCAAGAGAGAAATCTGGTGGGATGTAGAAACCTTAGCAAAGGGAAGCCAAGTGATGTGTACACTCCCAAGTTCACATGTTTAAATCTTAGATCCAAGGAAGGGCCTTTAAGAGGTGATTAGGTTAGAGAGCTCTTTCCTCTTAAGAAAAATAGGCATCCTTTTAAAGGCTCATGAGGAAGACAATTAGCCCTTCTTGCCCTTCCACCTTCTACCATGCAAGGAGGCAGCATTCCTTCCAGAGGCACCATTTTGGAAGCAGAGATCTGGCCTTCACTAGACAGTGAACCTTCCAGCACCTTAATGTTGGACTTTCCAGCCTTCAGAATTTTAAGAAATAAATTTCTGTTCTTCATAAATTATTCAGTCTCAGGTATTTTGTTATAGCAGCACAGACTAAGACACTGAACATATTGTTAGGTTCCTGGGAACCAAGGAGAAGCAAGAAAAAAAACAAAAAGAGAGACACGCTTGACCCCATGTCTTAATAGAGGTACAGATTCCCAATGATGAAGACACATCCTTTAAAAGATGCCAGAAAGTGTTTCACAAGCGAATGTATTACTTAATCTCAGAAGAATCAGACAAGAACTTTGTTACTATCTTTTCCTCTGCTGCCTCCTGTACCCCAATTACAGAAGGACCAGAAAACAGTGCTCTAGCTTGGGGCATAGGAGCAGAGACACCAAAAAGCCCAAATAAAGATGACTGGAAAGACACAAGACAGCGATTATGCTTCCATTTCCCATCTATAGGAGAGAAGCTGCAACTTTGAATTCAGTGAAACTTTTAACCATAACCTTGGACAGAGCATTTGAGTAACTGTTTTGAGACTCTGTTTTGACACCTAAGAGGGTTCAGAAGTCTTGCCATCAGATGGAGTTTACCCAGGAGAAGAGAAATAATTTTCCCAGCAGAGAAAATTTAAAGACGGAGTAGAAGAGAAAAATCAAGTTGCTTTCTGAATGCCATCCACAACACATGTTTGTTTGACTTAAAGGTTACATAAGAAATAGGAGCCAGGCTGTGAATGTGGACTGAAATGTCTTTATCTTGCAGGGGACAGAACAGACGATGCACAAAGCTAAAGATCAAAGTGCATACTACTGTAAGCAGGAGAGCAGTTTATACAAAGTCTCACAGCCTCTCAGCCTCAGACTTAAAATAACCCCCCATCACCAGAGGCCTTGCCTCAACCGTGGACAGCAGCAGTTGGTGACACTGCTGCTACTCCTCAAGGCCCATCAGCAACTATATAATGAAGTTCCTAGCACCAGACAAATAGGCTGGAGGCAGGCAGGCAGAGATGTAAGTCTTCCCAGGATAAAACAAACACAACAGGAAGTCACTCAGCCGGAACTGGACCTCTCACTGAAGGCTATCTAACTACAGCATTAGAAACTATACTTTGAGGATCATTTTTGTTAACATTTCCCCTAAAGAGACTGACCAAAGGATGAAGACTTCTCTACTCGTAGCAAGAACTGCCTGATACCAAGAAGTACCGTACTTAGATTGAATAAGAGACTGAGGCCAGGGCCTCATTCTTCTGCAGGTGTGAGTAGGTAATTGAGCCAGTGAGCGGCGGTAGGTGTGAAGACTGAGCCATTTTCAAACCTCAGAATGGTTAAAGAGGTCATTTATCCTTAGACACCAATCAGTCATTGCAAAGCACCTCAGAGACTGAGCCAGGTAGAATTAGAATATAATAGATCCTGAGAGCATAAGCACTGATTTTTCTGATGATTAGGATGTAGAAAGTTCTGCCACTCTGCTGTGTTTCCCTCTTCTATAATACAGGGACAACTCTCTTAAATTTAATTTTATTTTTTTATTTTAAAGAGAATAAAACAGAAGAGGGCAGAACAAAGCAGATCAGAACAGAACAACATAAGCAACACAGCACTTTACAATAAGACAACAGGACATTAACAGTAGCTATCAAAATATCTCTTTCTCTGCTATAGTTGAGGGACGACTCTTATAAAGGACTGTGGAAGAAGGCTGAGGTTTGCCAAAATTGACACTCACTTCTGTACACATTCACTGTTCTATTTTGCCTGATCAAGACTCTTGTTTGCAAAGCAGAGAAATCCATTCAAACTAGCAAATGAGAGAATTTCTGAAAAATTTGCACCAGACAGTCAAACAAAACCAAAGCAGAAATCATCTCTCTGTCTCTCTTGGGACTCAAACCCCTCCATTTATGACTTTTCCCTCTATATCAGCTTCACTTTTCTCCTTCATTTTAGACCTGTCTTCTTCTGTTTCTGTACCCAAATGTTTCTGAGTCAACCCAGTCCCCCACATGTCCATCCCCTACTTTGCATCTCTGTCTCTGAGTAAAGAGGATTGAGAAGTGGCCCTTAAAAAAAGGGACACTTCTAGATCTTAAGACCCTGACTCTGTGCATGTTATTTTCTTTTGAAAAAGAGATTTTGCAGATATAATTAGATTAATGGTCTTGAATTAACCATGGATAGGCCCTAAAATCAATGACTTTGTCAGAGATAGAACAAGAGTGGGGACACAGATACACAAAGGAGTTGGAGAGATGTAGCCAAAGAAGGAATATCAACAGTCCCTAAAGCTGCAAGAGGCAAGGAGGAGTTCTCCCCCAATGCCTCCAAATGCATCCCTGCTTACACTTTGATTTTGAATTTCTGGTTTCCAGGGCCATGACAGAATAAATCTCTGTTGCTTTAAATCTCTAGTTTGTGGTCAGTAGTTCCAGCAGCTATAGAAACTAATACAAGTCTTAGCCCCTAATAATTAAGAAAGAATCTGGTTCGTTTAGACTGACTCAGGTGCAACACATCTGCTGGTTTATCCAATCTTATCTTCTGCCAGAAAGATGAGTCACTTGAGACAAGTATGCTGCCAGGACAAATTCCTGTGTGGGGAATACTTGCATAGTAGAGGTGTACTGCACAGGAACCCCAAAACCCACCTACTGCAGAGGAATCCTCTAGTCATCCAGGCTCCAAACTTCATTTTCAAGATCTCTTTCTTCCATCTCCATATCCTGTTCTTCAACAGTTTTGGACCAGTTTTCACTTCTACATGTTTTTGTTTTTCAAAATTTACTACTACTTCCACTGTTCTTCCTCAAGCCAGCATCATGTCTTGCCTTGGTCCACTGCCACTGTTCTTAAATTGGATATTGAGACACCTCAGGGTACCAGAGAGAATTCACATGAGTGTCTTGGGAGCTTTCATGTTTTTGAGAAATCATAGTGACATCTGTTGGAAATTGTTCAAGCCACTAGCTTGAGGTAGTTCAGTTTTAGCATTAGGCTATTATACTTTTCCCAGTAATATTAACTTTGTTCAAGGTTGAGTCTATAGAAAATCAGTATGGAAGAAAAAAATAAGGGTGTGATGTCCAATAAAATTTCAAGACTTGAGAAGGCCTACAGAAGCCAACATGCACTGAATTATTTGTACATAAACACTTATTAAGCCATTTGGACCTGACTACTTAATAAGTGGAATTGTTATTTCTTTCAGCCCTGAGATGCTATGAAACAATTACTGAAATCCTGCCTGTGGCCCACCTTTTCACTCTTATTTCACTGGAAGTAGGTGATGGGACTGACTCCCATTTTCAAGGTGAGCCATGTATAACACATCACTGATGCCCTCCGGGGAAGAAGACTAGCTAGCTGTTATCAACAGAATGATTTTTGGAGATAATTTTCAGTGTCTGCATTTTTTTTTTTTTTTTTGGGTACCAGGGATTGAACTCATGACCTCGCGCTTGCCAGGTAGGCGCTTAAGCCACTGAGCTAAATCCCCGGCTATTTTCAGTGTCACAGAGAAAATGCACGTCTTTTGCTTCCTCTTGTGGGAATGTCTAATATGTCCAAGTCAATTAAAAAAGCATGCATTGAGCATTTAATAGGTGGCTAGAATAAAAACACAGACCCAAGAACAGGTTGGAGACTCAGGTCTACTGTTTATTAACGTTATGTCCTGAAGCCAGCTACTTCACCTCTGTGAACTTGAGCTTTTGCAGCTATTAAAAGGTACAGTGCATTCATTAAAGTGCATTATTTATGAGCCTACTATGTGCTCAGCACTGATTTTTCTATGAGGCAGTACTGTGAGACAGTGCTTTTGGTTTTTGAATTAGCAGTGCCCTAAGGAGTTTTATTACACATCCTTATCCTCATTATGCCCCTCACATTTTAATAGCAGAGGCCAGCAGGAAGGGAATCCTCACTGGCAATGGAGCCAGCGGCAAAAGTCATTTTCTAGCCAGGAGTTTAAGGAAAGGACAGAAAAGCAGAGCCCAGTGAGAATAGGTTATGCTGCGGTCAGAGTCATTTTGAAGAATAAATAGCACAGAAAAGTACTTCATAAACAGTAGGCTGCTAAATTATTGGGAGGAATTATTATGTATAAAATGCTCCTTTTAGACACTGGAAGCAGAAAATGATTAAGCCCTGGCTCCAAGTCTCAAAAATTTTCCCTTTAGAAAACAGTTGAAGATGCTGAATTTTGGGAAAAGGTTAATATGACCAAAGATATCAGATATCTAGATATCAAGATACACCTACATGAGAGAGAAATGTTAAAAGTGAGGAAATGATATGTATTCGGGGCATGGTGGTGCATATCTGGGAGGCTGAGGCAAGAGACAACAAGCAAGTTCCAAGCCAGGACTGGGCAACCTAACAGCTTAGCAAGAACCTGTCTCAAAATTCAAAAAGAAAACAGGCTGGGGATGTAGCTCAGTGCAATGGCCTGGGTTCAATCTCAGCAGTGCAAAAAAGAATGCAGGCAGGCAGGCAGGCAGGCAGGCAGGAAGAAGTAAGAAGGCTGTCTACCATTTTGGAAGTGTTTACTAGATTCTCTGTGCTAAGAGCTTTATGCACATAAATCTTCACAGAGCTAAGATAACATAAACCCTTGTCCCTCTCACCCTGCCAACACCAGCCAGTATTTACAGTACTCCATTTTGTACATTTGATCTTCTATCAGTGATTTCTATTCATTCCATTTGTAGAACTGGACTTCAGCAAGACATTAGACTTATGTTAAACAATGGGAAGATTTTAAATGTTTCAATTTTAGTGCTTTCATAGGGCCTATGAACAAAAGCTGCAGTCACCATGTTTGGTTACTCACTGTCTTGCTCATAGCAGGAAAATATATCTTCCTTTATATGTCCTAAGGATTAGTCGATATGTCTTAACATATGTCTGGGTTGGAAGAGAATCTTTTTTTTGGGGGGGGGGTACCAGGAATCAAATTCACGGAAAATAATTTAAAAGCGGATTTTATTATGTTTTAGAGTCTTAAAAAATTCAAATCCAAGGACTGCCAATAGGACTACACTACCAGTGATGAACTGTCAAGAGGAGGACCAGAGAGAAATATTTGTCAAATGGAGACTCTAGGCACTTGCTGAAGGACATGGGGGTATAATTTAAAGAGCAGTATGAACAAATGCCTAGGGTCAGGGATTGATTCACAGTAAGAAAGTGTTAAGACCTAAGGTTTAAAAGGGATGCAGCCAGAGGTTAGTGAAAAATCCTGCCAATCGACCACTAAGCGTGTACAGTTGTGGACAGAGGATTTAACTTTTGTTGGTAACCAGATAAAGCAAAGTTGTCTCCTACTAAGAAAGTACTTCATAATGTGCATGACACAATTATAGATGCACCACAAACATACCCCCTAAACTGTATAAATGTCCAACCCCATGATATCTGAATTGGCCTCTGGATAGGCTTAGAATCACGGAGAGTGAGGCATATAGACGTGCAAATACTGATGCATGACACACCATAGGACAAATGACACTGTGATGACTTAAAAAATATGCAATAAACGCAAACATGGTTAAGATAGGAAAGACTATAGTCAGATGGAGTTATACAGAATGCTTCAGGGGAGATTGTACTTGAGTTCACTGAAGGAGCAATAAAACTCAACCCACTCATCCTCTGATTGCCTCATTAAACATTATATTCACTACTTGCTCTACAGAAGCATCTTAGTTACTTTCTTCCTTGCTGAGACACAACATAACTCACAGTTTGTAGAGGTTTCAGTTCATCACTGGCTGACTCCAAGGCAAGATGGAATAGCAGAGGGGCATGGCAGCAGCAGAGAGCTGTTCACCTCATGGTGGATAGGAAGCAGAGAGCAAAGGGAGGAGCCAGGGGTGGAGATAAATCCTTCCAGGTCACGCTCTCAGTGACTCACCTCTTCTAACTAGGCCTTATCTCCTAACAGCAATAAGCTCCATAATCCAAACATCTTTCAGAAATTCTGCCTATGAGCTAGGAGGCTCTTGGGGGACATCTCAGTATAAATCATAACAAAAAAATTGTGCGAGCCACGGTGGGACCACCAAAAGCCCTCGGTTTCCTTCTTTTGTTTACTTAGCATATTTAACAGCTGTTCAGAGAGTACTTCCTCCTTGCAAGCATTGGCAATTAGAGGTCCAGAGAGCAGAGGCAAAGAGGAGGTTGGCTTCCAGGTTGGGAAACAACATTGCTGTAAATTTCTTACCTGGGTTCACTCATGATGAAGATGATGATGGTTTTTCTGAGATAAAATTTAATCTTAGATCCTTGGAAATAAAAAGCCTGAGAATGACAAAGTTAAGAAGTACATAAAAGGAGAAAAATGGAGGTAAACTACAACTTTGAGTTTAGAGAGAAGGAGGTACAACAAAAAGATATGTGAAATGTCCAGACCAGATAATTTAAAGCAGAAGGAAATGACTGATTTTTGAGTCCAATAAAATTCATTTGGCTCTGATAATTGTAATGTCCTGTTACAGAGATAGAAACAATATATAAGAATTCATCCATGGATTTGTACAAGCACACACCTCTCAGATAGCCAGGCATTCAAAACCGTATCAACCTTGTCAGATACAGGGGACAGAGAGGAGGATCCACAGTTGGGTACTTTCTAAGCAAAGTAATTCCCTGTAACTGTGGCAGAGCCACTGTCCCTAAGAAGTTCGTCTTTATATCCACCCCATTTACAGCTGCCATCATAAAGTAGGTCATCCTTACAATCTACTTGAGAATTAATGTAGAGCAAGTGAAGTTAGTTCCAGTTTAAAGATGGAGAAAGTGAGATCAAGAACTTAGCCAAATCCTAGTGTTATTTAGGAAGGGAGCTCAGAATGGAATTTGCTGTCTGCAGCCAGGAGGTCAGCCTGCTGCACATTCCCTCATCTTTAAATAACACTTGTTGCCCAGGATGCCTTGGGGCCAGAAGAGGATCCTAACAGCCTGATTAATGGGATGATTATAACTTATTGAGCACAGCTTTGTCCCACATGATGCTGGGCTTCAGGTCACTCCTTTAAGTGGAGCTTAATGGATGTTCCCAGAATTATGGCTTTTCCTTATTAACAGGGGGAAAAAGAAGCCAAGAAAAGTCACTAGGGAGAGAGGTATTGAGAACTGAGATGATGCGCTGGACATGGTTGTGCCTATTGGCAATCCCAACTCTATAGGACAATGATGGCGAACTTTTTAGAGACCAGTGCCCAAACCACAACCCCAAACTCACTCATTTATCACAAAGTGCCAGCATTGCAATGAAACCCTGAGTACTGAAGTTTTTAATTTAGAAAAAAACAACTCACACATTAACATCTTTTGTCTTAGAAGAAAAACAAATAACACCCAGGCCATTAGTTCTCCACTACTTCTACAGGAGGATGAGGCAGGAAGATTGCAACTTTGAGTCCAGCCCAGGCACCTAAATGATATAGTGAGACCTTGTCTCAAAATTTAAAAAAAAAATTTAATGAGATGAAAAGAACAACAAAACATTTGTGAGACATGCTCATGCCTGAGTCACTGCGACTGAATCAAAGGGGCCTAAACCCGCCCTTATGGGATAAAACAATGGTGGAGGTGCCTGCTGGTACATGGCCCCAGTCGCCCTTCAGCCTCAGCCTGGAGGAAAAGCAAAAAAACCATAATAATTACCTTTCCATGTGCTTTACTATTTACACAAGTACCTTTTGACAAGTTTAAAATCTTGTGGGCACCACAACGGGGAAGCCCTGAGTTATCAGAGGTATCCTTCTTTCTCTCAGCCAAACAATATTATGTGTTTTTTTTCCCTCAGTACTGGGATTGAACTCAGAGTCTTCATTCTGAGCTGCATTCCCAGAACACCCGCTCCATCTTTTTTGATTTTTTTATTTTCAGACATCTTGCTAAGTTGCTCAGGCTGAGCTTAGATTTTGCAGTCCTCCCACTTCAGCCTTCCAGACTGCAGTGCTTACAGGGATGTACCACCACACTCAGATTTTTGAGCATGTCTGAGTCCCAGGCAGTGTAAATTGCCCAGAATATACAAAGACTAATAAGATATAGGCCGTGATGTAATAGGTTGAGTTCTGGACCTTGAAGCTCTGCTCTGCTACTTACTAGCCAAATCATCCTGGACAAGTGATCTGGCCTCTCTGACAGTCTTAGTCTATAGTTCTTAAGTCTATAAAATTGGTCTAATGCTATGGTATCTGCCTTTCCTGTTCTAAAATGTTCTTGAGTTCACAGGAGGTGGTGGTATGAATAAGTTACAAAGCTTTGTAAACTACAGAGCTCCTGCCTGGCACTCTTGCCCCATGTGACATTGGGGATCCCCAGGTTCATTACACAGATATGTGATGCCTGTGTGTGACCCAAGTCTTTTAGAGGAAAGGGGCCAGAAACTGAGACAGGCACTATACCAGTAGTCTTTCCTAAGCTGAGGGCTGAATATCAGGAAGAAACCAGAAAGTTAAACTTGAAAACACCCCATCACCTTCATCTTGCCATCAGACCAACCCTGACGCTTTGGGGAGTCCTCAGGCCCCTGACCTCATTAGACAAGCAGATGGACAAAGGACAGGGGTTAATGGCAGCCGGAGATGACCCTGATATGATTTGGTCCTAGTGACTAACCCTCTGGAAATGATTATGACTTTGAAAACTGAAGGGCTGACTTTTGGTGGGACATGAGCTCAAAGTCAAATCTAAAATTATGTCTTTATAGAAGCTGGGAAAGGAGAGAAAAATTAAAAATAGAGTAGTATCAATATTGCTATTAAGTCAAATAATGACAATTGCAATCATACAGGTAGTCATGGCATGGAGAAGACACGAAAAAGGAGCATTTTGAAGTATTCGTAGCATTTCCAGAAGTAGGAAGAGCACTGGGGCTAAACACATATGCAATTCTACTTTATCCACAGGAGCTTAAAGTCACCCTCTTCTTCATCCTGGCCATTTAGAAATATACATGCACAAGTATGTACGTGCTTCACTCACACACTCAAGGATCAGCTACTATTTCACTCCACTAAGGCTCCCAGTTTCCTGCTTCTGAGCTACTGTCTTGGTCTGTCAAGGTCTACCCTTGCTGCTAAGCTCTTCAGGAACAGTTTTTACTTCTGCTGTTGGCAACTCTAACTGCTGGAGTTATCAAGAGTCAGGTTAAGATTGAAATGCTCTATACCGTGGATAACTGGGATTCCCAGAGTGTGAAAACATCAGTGGTTTGGTCACAGCTGCTGCTTCCATCCGATGATCCATGAATATTTCTCAGCTTGGAGTAACAGTTCCTGTCCCCTGCTCAGAAAATAGTTTCATTATTTAGGCACTCAGGAAATAAAACAGTTTCCAAATCAGTAGTGACTATTTCTGCACAGTCTCTGGCTAGCACAGCTACATTGAGCTGCTAAAGGCTCAATATTCATAAATATGCAAAGGAAGCATAAATCTTTTTGACTGATCAATCCAGTGATATTTATCCAAACCCATGCTTGTGAGCACTCTTAGAACCATAGTGTCTGTTCTCGCCTCTTGTTTCCCTACCTCTTAGCTCTTCCTTCCATCTGGCATTGAGCAGCAGATAATAAATAAAAGGGGCTCTGGTCTAGACTGTTTCTGAATTCCTTGGCAGCTGTCTATGAGAATCTCACAAATTTATCATGCACTTTTAAATTTTAATAATGAAGATTGTAGACTTATGTGAACAAGTGGCAGATGGAATTTGAAAGCCAATTTATTTTGTTCATTAAAATTTAGGACAGCCATATTACACAATCAAGCCCAAGGGACACTTTTCACATTTAATGAAAAAGACAACAGAGCTATCCCATGCAAGCAAGAATTCAATTTTACATTTAAACGCCATCCCTGGAGTATGCAGGGGCTCTCTGTGTCATAAAAGTTTAAAGGAGATGAGGTTTAGCTGGAGAATTTTTGAAAGTGTTTGTGATCAAAGTGGAAAAACGAATTGAGAAGGTGACACCTTGCTGGAGAGGAACCTTGTGAGAAGCCCTCGGCCGGAAGAGCCAGGTCAGCTCCCGCAGGTGTCCTGACCCATGCAAACAGCGAGATCAGAGATGCTCTTGTTTTAAGCCACTAAAAAGAGAAAACTGAATCAAGATTTTGTTGAACACTTGCACATATTTCTGGGAAAGTACATTTCTTCCTTACTTTCTTCCTTCCTCTCATCTCTTCCAGCTTGGTACAAATGCAGCAAGTGGACAGGGACTGGCCACCAGGCTCTAGGCCATGGGTAGCTCTTGTACCAAAAGCCATGACCCATAGAGCAATAAGAAACCCCATCTAGGTCTGCACATCCCACACACATGCAATTTCACTGACTCCTTTGGAGAAAAGCTTTGAGGGGAACGCCAGTTTCTTTTTGAGGCAAATATATTCCCATTAGTCATTAAATATAAAATAAGGGTACTAACATTGACCATAGCAAATGAAAGCATTTGGAACCAGCTCTGGAATAGCCTTGGAATTTTGCCTTCAAAAATCTGAACGTTATTGTGTAAGTGACTGGGAACTATTCTGAGATTTCTGAGGATGGAGTTGATGTTAAACCAATAGTTAACTGATACTACTAGGAAGAATTAAAAGGACAGAAAAAAAATAATATAGGGTTAGGCAGAGGTGCTATGGAGGAAGGTAGGGGAAAATAACAGTGCTCCCGGGGCAGTGGCTTCTTAGAAATTGATGACTAGTTGAATAGATGATGAAGAAGAAAGTAGATGCAATTTCTAGACATTAACTGTGGTAGTGACTGGTTATGGTGGCACACGCCTATAATTCCAGCACTCTGGGAAGGCGAGGCAGGAAGATCACAAGTTTCAGCCCAGCCTGTGCAATTTAGAGACTTAGCAAGACCCTATCTCAAAGTACTTTTTTACAAAATAGCTGGGGATGTAGCTCAGTACAAAGACCTTGTGTTCAATCTTCCATACCATGAAAACAAAAATAAACAAAAAAACAAAAAAACCCTTATGTAATATACAATGTATAGATGGTTTGAGGAATTGGAAAAAGTGATCATACACTCACATTTTAAAACTTTCCTTATCATTTTGTGTACCATAAATTTCCCAGAGAGCTGTAAAAGAAATGCCTAACTTCGAACTACAAGGGGAGAGGAGTGACATACTAAGGACAGTCACACTTGGAGAGTAACTGAGTTCATCAGAGCTTCCTAACACAGAGACAGATGACTTGCAGTCTGCAGCAGCACCACCCAAAACTCCAACCCCCTGTGCTAGGCTACTGGTTTTATAAGGCAATGATTAAAACAATAAAAGCAGGATCGAAAGTAAGAAAGGTTCCTAGGAAAAGCTGTGTGTATTCCACTTGCAGCCCTTCTCAGGAAACACCGCTGGTCTCAGTAAACACTGCCCAGTGCAAATGGCAAATGGCTTTGTGGTGGCTCGCAGCTTGGCAGCTTGGCTGCTTGGCTCGCAGCCTCAGCAGCTGGCACTAGTGGCAGTGGGGAACAATATGGAGTTACTTTGTCTGGGGCTTGGAGAATGATTCTTGTCATGCTTTGGTATTAAGTGAGGGAAATGCCACTTTGCCTTTAGATCTTCTTTTCACAAACCCACAACCCTAGTCCATTCATGAAAAAAACACCAGACAAATCCCAATAAAAGGCATCCCACAGTAGACTTGACTAGAACTTACTCCTCAAAACTGTCAAAGCTGACAAGGAAAGTCTGAGAAACTGTCACCTCAGAGAGAAACCTAAGGAGATATGACCGCTACATGTCATGTGGGATTCTATAACAATAACGGACATACATTAGGCAAAACCTGAGGAACTCTAAAGAGATGGTAAATCAAATACACGAATAGTACCACAGTGATATTTGTTCGTTAGTTATAACAAATGTATCATAGTAAGGTATTAATAACAGGAGAAATAATGAGAGATGGGGACATGGGAGGAGAGAACTGTCTACTCTCTACTAGATTTCCCTGTAAACCTACAACTGTTCCAAAAACTAAAGACTACTTTTAAAGAGTTTGTTTTAGCACAGCTTTTGATATCCCCCCAAAACCTATCGTGGGAGCTGGAAGACAACAAGACAACGAAGATAAACAAGCTCTTGTTCCTTTCCCATAATCACTCCACTAAATGTTAGATTATGGCCAATGATATAGGATAACTCTATCATCTTTTCACTCCCTCTCTGGGGAAGAAAGCCGACATGGAGGAAAGCACCTTGTTTGCTACCCTCAAAAGCTGCAGTTTCTGGTGTTGATGTTGATGACAAGAAGAAGCATGTGTCAGGGAGACGGTCATGGAATGACAGGGGGGAAATGGCTGGGGGAAGGGTGGCTTCTCAGTAGCTGTACCATGAGCTTATGCAGCAAACCTCTGCTTTGGGGATTCATCCCACAAACACTTACTCAACACCTGCACAAGCCAGGTACTGCCAGCTAGAATATGAGGATGAACACGGCTCAGCTCCTGCCCATAAGGAACTCACACTTGACTCTGGAGACAAGACAGCAAATGATTACAGTAGATCACAAGTGAGGGGCTGATGTGTGTAAAAATGAATCGAAGTGTTTCAAGAGTGCTGAGCAGGGGACAATGAACTATAGGTGATACTAAGAAGAAGGCTCTTGAAATTGGCCTTCAACAATAAGTCAGCTATTGCCATATTAAGGGAGGAAAAGGTTGTCTAGAGAGACGATAGCATTTTCAAAGGCATAGTGACATTTAGCAGCTGTCAGGGAAGTGACAGCTGGAATCAGGCAAGGACTCATTCCTTGGAAGTGGTGATAATGGTCCAATAAAGAGGAAGCGAGCTGGAGTTGGTAGTGGGCTGCAGTACTGATTTAGACTGGAGAGGATGAGACTCTGCAGTCATGAGGGAATAGTAAACAATGCCCAGACCTACTGCCTTCTCATCCCTCCACCAATGCATTCAAGCTAAATATACTCCATTCTCCCATCCACTGCCCTGGGTAATGCAGGAAGCAACACAAACCAGACGAAAGCAGCATCCAGATTCCTCCTTATTACAGATCTAAGGTCCAGGCTCTGCCCATTTCAGAGCTCGCTGAAGAATCCTATTTGCTCAGCCACTTGCTTGTTGGCCCCAGCTTCTCCCAGTGCAAGTCCTCCCAGCCCCAGCTGTTAGAAGGGAGCCATGCTCATGGGCTGCCTAGCAGCAGTTTCTCATAGCTTCTGGTGTTGAAGTTGAGAAACTGCAGAGACTATTGATTAACAACCACTTTATTTCCAAGAAGACATTTGGCAATGATTAGGACAACTTATGGCACCTGGTTTGTTCTGAAGCCAATTGGCCACATGAAACCTCAGGCAGTTTGGTCTCAAAATTGTTTTTGACAAGGTACATGGCTCAAGGAACACAAGCTCTGTGACCAGGAGCATTCCTCCCATGACTTTGCTGTTCTGGTTGGCACTAAGAGGAGGCAGGCCAAGGGCAGATTCTGCAGCACCCAGACTTGACTTTGAATCCTGGCTCCACCATTACTAAGTATGACCTTAGCCAAGTTACTCTATGTCTTCATTTCCATTTCCTCCTTTTTAAAAATGGGCATAACCACAGTACTTATTGCAAAGGGCTGATGTGAGGATGATTGTCCTCAAGATCACATTAATGACACAGCCTGGCACATGGTGACCAAAGTCAGCTGTAGGCTCCTTTTGCAGGACTATCCTGAACCAGCTCTACCCTACCCCCCTGGGGGTGTTATGGCAGCACAAACCTCAAATGCCTGTCACTCATATGGCTAGTGGTGGGGTCAGAGCACATAATGGTGAAGGGTTAGAACTCAACTGCCACGTTATGAATCCCGGCTGTAGAATTTTCTAGTTACCTTTCACAAGTAACATCATTTTTGGATTCTGTTTCCTCATTTGTGAACTGCAAGCAATAATGGAAACTGTCTCCTCGGATTACTGGAAGGAGTAAATGCGGTTGATCCATAATGTTACATGTAGTTGGAGTTCATTTATTCTTGTGGCTATGTAAGATTCCATGTTACAAATACATTATGATTTATTCCTCCAGTCTACTATTCATGAAGATTTGGGGTTTTTTCCACTATGGGGCTATTACAGAGTGCTGCTATGAACATCTTTTATCTTTTGATTACTATGTATATACAATTTCTGGGTTGATTTCTGGGTCAGAGAGTGCAAGCTTAGTAGATACTGCTAACCAGTTTTCCAAGGTAGTTTTCAATTTGAACCCCTATTAGTAGTGTATGAGAGTTCAGTTGCTCTACCACCTTACCAGCACTTAGTATCTTCTAGGGTTTTATCATAGCCATTCTAGTGGGTCTATATCACTAGCGTGTTGTGGTTTCTTTCATTTGCATGTCCCTGGAGCAAATGCTGAACAGCTTTCCGTGTGTGTGCTAAACACAGCATCTGGTATACAGTAAGTATTCAATAAGTGTTGGCCATTACCATTATTCTTGTTCTCAGGTCACTTAAATACAAAATTTTAAGTGGGGACACAGGCAGAGATTTCTGGAAGCTCTGGAGATTTTTAAGCTCTCTTGGGCTGCATTTTATCCTTCATGTGTTTCTTTTCTGCTGCCCACATCTCCACAGATTTCCTGTAGAGAATGCTCCTCCCTCTCTCCCAGTCTAGACATGTCACAGAATAGGAACTAAAATCCAGGTGGGACTTCTGACCTCTATCTCAAATGGGTTGCCATTCATGCTCATTTCTGAGAGATGTTGCTTCCCAGATGAGAAGTATCATGTCCAAGAGACTCTACTAGATTCTAAGATTCTAGATCACCCGATTCTCAACCACTTGACCCCCACCTCCCTCTGGCTTCTTCCTGATGAATGGCTTTGACAACTTTCTCATTATTACAGCTTCTAGTCCAAACCTGACTTGAATCTTTAATGCCTTTCGTTGGAAAGATGCATTACTTGGTTTTTAAGATGCACACACAATTTCTCTTTCAAAGCCAGTATCCTGAGGGGTTTGTTAATGCATCAAGACACAGACATCTTAGGAAAATTCCATAATGTCCCCCAAACAAGAAAACAGTAACTCTACCTGCCCCACACCCCAAGTTTAGCTCCTACTAGTGGGCTTCAGGAGAAAAGAAAAAAGATGGCACTGTGTAATTAGGGGGTGGAGTCACATCTTTTAGGTTCTTTGGAAAGAGAGAAAACAAAGGCGACTTAATTCCTAAACCAGGTCAAGCATTTTTATCTATGTTTATATAAAATATTTCTTCATTATGTAATGTGATAAATATAATTGCATTTTCTAAGTGGCTGGGTTAAGAATTTCTTTTAGATTGAGACTTACCTCTTTTGGGAAAATTTCTTGGTATATTCACATGGATTAAAATGTGAGACCTCTGTTACCAGGGCCCTTGAGGAGCAGAAGTGCTCTGGAAAAGACAAAAGAACAAATGTGTTGATTGCAACAGAGATTGAAGGGAGGAGAAACAAACAGAGGGTTGTGAAAGCTGACTAGATGGCTAAGGGCTGTTCACTGGAATATGTGACCCCTTGAGTCTTCAAGAAAGCTGCTTACTTTATTAAATGCAAAATAGTGCAAATGCAAGTTCATGTTTTGCAGAAATCCTTCAAGGAACTAAGCTCAGCTTTCTGGTCTGTCTTAGATAAAATTAAGAAAACCTAACTACAGGAATCACAAAGGAAAGGACAGAAAAAAATAAGCTGTTTGGAATCCAGGTTCCTTGTCATGGTTTTTCAAGGTCTTTTCCAGGGTTCGCACCAAAAGTCTCACATTCAAGACACTCTTCTGTCCCAGGCAAACTCTAGCTCAGCTTTACATGATTGAATGTTTGAGTTTGTCTAAATTTCCTAAGACCAGGTAAGTCTCAGTTGACAATTACAATTGAAATAGCACATATACTGTTCAACTTTCTACACACATACATATATACATATACATACATATACAGACACAGACATGTGCCAAAAAAATAATACACTAAAATGCTAAGTGCTTTCTGATAGGTTAAATGCCCTTCCTGATCAAGAATTTCAGCTTTTCTCCATGGTTTGCTCGAGATTTTGCTTTCATTTATGCATTGATGAAGAATCACAGCTTTGCCAGATCCTGCTTAAATCCTCGCATTTGGCAGCCTTTCCATTGGAGGACATGTTCTCATCCCAGACCTTTGAGAGGGAGACAGTAAACAGCAGATCAAGAACTCCTTCTGGGGCCCCTCCATGGCCTTCCCCTGTGCATGTAACATGAGAGAACTAATCTAGAGAAGATGTAGATTAAGAGGCTGGATCCATGAGGTGTGATGGTGCACATACACACAATCCCAGCTATCTGAAAGGCCAAAGCAGGAGGTTTGCAAATTCAAGATAAGCCTGGGGAATTTAATGACTTAGCAAGACCCTGTCTCAAAATTTAAAAACTTAAAAAGGGGCTGAAGATGTAGCTCAATGTGAAGACCCTGGCTTAAATCCCTAGTGTTATCAAAAAATTAAAATAAAATAAAATAAATCCTTTCAACAAGGATTAAGTTATATTTTCAATACATTTAATTCAGATTTTAAATTTTGTAATCTTTGAAACTAGTAGGAATAAACTATTCAGAATGTGATCTTATCTCTAGACAATTCACTCCATTCATGGACTCAAATTAGCATATATACTTTCCAAGGGTTGGGTCAGAATTATGTTTTCAGATTAATGGAATTTCATTAAGGTAGTAGAATCTAGGTATGTTTTAGAGTAAAACATGCTCAGATTTTAATTTCACACTTGGTAGAAAATGGCTGTATGACCTTGGGCATATTCCCTGTAATCGAAGGCATAGATGCTATGGGTAGAACAGGTAGAAAGAAAAATCAAGAATTCGGTACAGGATATATTAAGAAGAGAGCTCTCAATTGGAGATATAAGTGTGGGGTCTCTGACACTTGGATGGTATGTAAAGCTATGGCCAGCTAAGAATAACAGAGTAATGGCAGAGAGAAAAATGTCTGTGGCCAGGGGTTTGCTACTAAGCTGTAGCTGACTGGCCAATATTCCCTCCTCTACCTATACTCAATCAATCCATTGAAATTGGGCTTACAAAGTAGGTGTAAGACAAAAAAATTCAGGCTTAGAGATAGAAGAGGGCCTGCGGTTCAATTCTGCCACTTCTGAGTTGTGTTCCTTTAAGCAAATAATTTAATTTTAGCGAGCCTCAGTTTCCCCATCTTTAAATTACAGATGATATTACCTCCCTGTCTGAATTCATTTGGGCTGCTATTATAAAAATATCATTGACTGGGTGAAAATATTTATTTCCCATAATCTATATAGTTGGAAAATCCAAGATCAAGTTCCCAGCAGGTTCAGTGGCTGGTGGGGACTCACATCCCGGGTCACAGATGTCCATCTTCTCACTTCTCATTCCTTGCACAGCAGAAGGGGTGAGCAAACTCTCTGGAGTCCCCCTTTTTTTAGTACTGGGAATTAAACCCAAGACCTTTTCCCTGAGCTGCATTCTTAGTGTTTTAAATTTTGTGACAGGGTCTCACTGAGTCATTGAATTACCCAGGCTGACCTTGAACGCGAGATCCTCCTGCCTCAACCCCTGGAGTGCTGGAATTACAGGTATGTGCTACCATGCTCAGCTTGGAACCCCTTTTATAAGGGCATTCATCACATTTATGAGAGCCTTAACCTCATAACATCCCTTACTTCCTAATTACCGTCACATTGGGGCTGAGGATCTCAATATATAAATTTTGGGAAATACAAATAAACATTAAGTCCACAATACTCCCTTACTGAATATCTATGTTTGTCATATAAATTCAATAAAAATACTTTTAAAAATACTTTTTATACATTATCATTTGTCTCATTGTAATCTCTGATAATTGTACGTAGAAAATGTGGTGCTTCTGTTAGTGAATGGGTATAATGTAGATATAGATGTATAGATACAAATATCTATTACTACTTAAAATGCATATGGCATATCCTTTGATATAGCAGTTTTAACTCCTACAGATACAGTTGCACAAATACAAAGACAAATGTGTTAGGCATTGGTAATAACAGGAAAACAATATATATCCATAATAGATTGGGTAAATTAATCATGGTACATTCACACCATAATTGGTAGGATACTAATTATTAAATGTAAGGAGAAAATTGATGTGTACTGACATCTTGGTGCCCAGGATATTTGTTTACAATAATAAGCAGGTTGCAGACAATATACAGAGAGTGATAAAACTTCTATTTTAAATCTTCTATATAATCCTGTTACATATCTTGGTAGTCACATAGCAAAAAGACCAGAAGGTTATTAGAAGGATACTTGAAGACAGTGTGAGTGAGAGTCGTTACTAGGGTTACTGTGTGTGACTTCAGGGTTCAGTTACCCCTGGGGAACGTGACTGGCATTAGAGAGAATGTCATTCATTGCCTCCTTTATATACTTCAGAATTCTTTGAGGTTTTATAATGAACAATATTTTAAAGATGCGCTACACACCAATTGTGCTACACCCTGAGATTCTTAAGGAATAAGTGTACCAGGACATAAAGACTACTTCCAAGTTCAGGAAAGTGGCCATGTTGGGTTCCCAGCTCTATTTCTATTCTGTGAGCCACCAGTAATTGGCCCTCCCACCAATCCACAGGGCCACACGGTAGCAGCAGCCCAAAGAGGGGAAAACAGAGGCCCCAAGAAAGGGCCATTTGGGGAAGAAAAAGAAAATGTAAATGTGTTCTGAAGGCAGATGGTGTCTAGAAGAGAATGTGTGTTTGGCAACAAGAAGGGAATCACAGGGGAAAGAGAAAAAAAGCAGCAGAAAAGAAACAGCCAAAGGAGGTGGTAATTAAGTGCAAAGCTGAAGATTTCCAAGGGATTTTTCGCTTTGGCAAGATTCAGGCCTCTGGACAATTCTGTGGAAGCACATAGACATTGTTTTTCATTTCTTTTATTAAAGTATTCCACTAAAGCAATAGCTTTGAACCATGATAGCTACACACTAATTTGTGAGCAATGTTCCAAGCTGAAGTTTTCAAATAATTTTGCTTTTCTTAACTATAGTTAAAGAAGAGCTGAGAGGCTCGCCCTCTCCATAGCTGGCATTTGGATATGCTTTCTGGAGTGAAGGCTAAGTCACAGGTAATATTTCAGAAGTTGTTTACAACCAGCAGACTATTTGTTTCACCACTTCCCAACATGGTCACTCTTCTATGGGTTCTGGTGCTTCCCAGGGGTCACTGGTAGGGGTAGGCAGGACAACCATCATGTTAAGTGATCCCTGTAACAATCAAGAGTCATGCCATTTCTCAATCCCTTCCTGGCTTTAACCCAGGAACTAATATCTGAAATGTTTAATAACAAAGAGATTAATCAATACATTACTTTGCACTGAATTGCTTACTGTTGAAACTGCTCAGGACGTTAATGAGCATCTCAGAAATTATGGCTGTTTGAACAGGAAACAGCTGCAGAGGCTGCAGGCCAGCTCCCACATGCAGCGAAGGACAGCATCCTTATGTCTGCATTGATCCCTCCAGTGATACCAGCAACAGTTCATGGACAGAAGTATTGGAGGATAGGTTACTCATTTGATTCTACAAGTAACCTTTCAATGTTGCATCAACTGAGCCAAAGCCAAGAATATATTATAAACCAGGTGTGGTGGTGCATGTCTGTAATCCCAGAACTTGGGAGGCAGAGGCAAGAGAATCACTGTGAGTTCAAGGCCAGCCTGGGATAGAAAGTGAGTGCAAGGCCAGCCTGAATTATACAGTGAAACCCTGTCAAAAAAAGAAAAAACGAATATGTTATAATGTCCCCATTATCTGTTCGTTCTTTGGGATAAGATATATACCACATATAAAACTGAATATCAGGAAATGAGTCATCTCATCAGGAGATAGTCAGAACTTTCTAGGACTTAAATTGGGTTTGGAATACAAATCTGTTTTAACAGGGAGATTTTAGATTAAATGAACTCTAAATCTTCCATGAAGCTACTGACTCTGCAGATATTTTATGCCATGCTTGGGTTTAATGTCAGACTGATGGGTAGAATAGAGTATAATATATACTTATGGAATAGTAAATGAGTCCTTTCTAAATAGGTTATATCTCATTTAAATATCTTGAAAGCAGAATTTTTTAATTTTAAAGATAGTGAAATCCAACAACAACAACAACAACAAAAACAGAACAAAGCCAATCAGAACAAAACAGCAAAATTGGTACAGAACTTCAAAGCAGTATACTAGGAAAACAATAGCTACCATACTATATCTTGCTATCTTCACAATAGTTGTCCATTCTATCAGGTATAGCAAAATCGAAACAAAAACAAAACAGAATAAAAATAATTAAAACAGAATATTGAATAAGGCAAAACAATCAGAACAAAGGAAAGCAGTGAAAGGAACATTGGGTTCAAAAAACAAGATAGAAGGAAATCCCCTATATTTGCTATATTGCATATTGTCATCCTCACAAGAGATGCTCAGACTGCTGGCCCCAGGTCTGCAAAATCAACCAGACAATACAAGCATTTAGTTGCTTTATATACCTTAGTTGCTATCAACTCAGCCTGTTCTCTGAACCAGCGGGTTGCTTATGGGGAGGGGTGAGGGGGTGGCAAGGCTCACGGGAGATGCTGACTTTTTTTTTCCTAGAGCTGCATGGCTTATGTGGCTTACCAGAAAGACCGGCTAGTTGGCTTCTTGTTGGATCCTATCAGTCTCAGCATGGCCAGCTCTTGGGAGGTGCTGACTTTTCTCTTTGAAAGTAGAATTTTTTTATAAGTATGTAATTACCTTTCTCAGAAGGGGTTATTTAAAAACATAACTACAATGTCTTTGTCACACATAGAAAAATTAATAAGTCCTTGATATCATTTAATTCTCAGTTTATATCAAATTTTCTCAATTATCTCAAAATGTCATTTTTTGTACTACTAGCTCATTTGATCCAGAATATTGATAAGGTCTGTATATTGCATTATACATACATATGTTCTTCATCCATTAACACTGGAAAGGTGGCATGGTGGTATGTTTACAACCGCAGCTTGAGTCAGGATGATCTCCATAAATGTTTGAGGCCAGCCTGGGCTTCATAGTGAGTTCAAGACAAGCCTGGACTACATAGTAAGATGCTGTCTCAAACGAGTGGAAGGGGTCTGAGTGCAATGATACTGCAATGGTAATAACAACTAAACTTGGTTTCTAAATTCTCTTCTCTCTGAAAGTAACCATAGATCAATGAGAAAATGACTTCCTCAAGGGTTGGAATAAAGAAAAGTACCAGATGCATTTGAACATACTGAGCCAGAAAACAAGGGAGGACTTAAAGAAAAATAAGTATACCAAACAGCACCAGACTGACATACTAAAAATAAGGAAACAAACCCAAACTGAAGGCCAGTCTACATAGTAACTGCCCTGTAATTACCAGAAATGTCAAGGTCATGAAAGTCAGAGGCTGTGGAAATATTTAAGAATGAAAGAGACTAAGAGAAATTTAACAACTAAATCCATGTGATTCTAAACAGGATCCTTTTATTTAAGAGATGGTATTAGTATAGCTCGTTTGTCAGTGTTAATTTCCTAAATTTGATGACCATTATTGTCATCTAAGAGACTTCCCATATTTGTAGGAAATTCACACTAAAGGATTCAGAGGTTGATGGGGACCTCAGCATGGTAACTTATCTCCTTGGCTCAAGATTGGAAGTTTTTGGTATTATACCTGACATTTTCAGCAAGTTTGTTTCAGAATAAGAAAAAGTACATAATAAAAAAGAGGAACTGTCTTCATCAGCTATTTTTCTCTAAAAACCATGGGTGATTAGAATCTATGGTCAGTGTTTACAAATAGAGTTTATTATAGAAAAAGACACACTGCCATCACTCCCCCTCAAAATACTCCATCTCACTTCAAACACAGTTATTCATTATTCTGGCCACCTTTTTTATTTTAAAGAGGGTAAAACTAAATATAACAAAACAGAACAAAGTAGATCAGAAGAAAACAATGTAAGTGACACAGATTTCAAAGCAAGACAATAGGAGATCTACAGTGGCTACCATAATGTCTCTTGTTTTCTTCTAAAAAGTTGTCCATATCTTCACACACAGTGAATTCATACAAAACAAAATAGTATAAAACTAATCCGAACAGAGTGATGAGGGTATTGTAAGCCTTCAAAACCAGACAATAGGAAAATCGACAAAGGCTAACATAATGTCTCTAGTTCTCTTCAAAATAACTGTCCATACCTTCATGTATGTTGAAATTAAATAATGCAAAACAGACTAAAACCACTCTAAACAAGGAATAAAATCATTACTGGTTTTCACAACATGATGATAGGAAATCAGAAATGGATAGCATAATGTCTTTTTCTTCAAGATAGCTGTTCATTTCATCACGCATAATATAATGAATTCTCATAAACTGTTTAAGAGAAGTTCTAAATATGTTTAAGCCTCTATATGTATACCTATCCTTTCTGTATTAGAGGGAAAAACAAAACAAAACAAATTACTAGAAAAACAAACAAAGACAACAATGGTAAAGAGCCCAAAACAATGATGACATAGGCCTTCAAACCAAGGTGGTAGGAGCACAACTAGGGTTGTTATTTTACATAATGATCTTCAAGAGTTCCACAAATCACCAGTCCCTAACATGCAAAATTGTTCCAGTCCTATGAATGCTAACTGTTTTGTTCCAAGAAGTTACAGAATTTGTAGCAAAATCATCTTAGCTATCCTGTGTGTTTATTCAATTTTAGATATTTTTTCTTTTCCCTTTCTTTTTCTTTTTCCTCTTTTTCCCTGAGATATTATTTTTTCCCCTTTGAGTAGATTCTTATTCTTCTCCTGTATTTATTGAGCATTTTGTATCTTATGTACTCTTATCACTTCTTACACTAGGGAGACTATACGGTATTTACACATGTGAGTTTGATTTATTTCACTTAGGAGTATGGTCTCAAGTTGTGTCCATTTATTTATAAATATCTCAATGTGATGATTCTTTATAGCTGAGTAGTACTCCATTGCATAAAAATACCACACCTTTTTTATCCATTCCTCAGTTGACGGACATTTAGGTTATTTCCAAGATCTGGCTATTATAAATTGTGCTGCTATAAACAAGGGTGCACATATATCACTGTGATACGATGTTTTCAGTTATTCTGGGAAAATGCCCAGAAGTGGAATAGTTGGGTCAAATGTGACTTCCAATCCTAGCTTTATGAGGAACTGCCAGGCTGACCTCCACAGTGGCTGCATCAGTCTGCACTCCCACCAAAAGTGCAGAAGGGTTCCTTTTACCCTATAGCCTATCCTTCATTTGTTGTTGGTAGTTTTCTTTATCCTGGCCATTCTTTCTGGAGTGAGATGGAATCTCAGTGTGGTTTTAATTTGCATTTCTCTAATGACCAATGATGCTGAACACTTTTTCATGTATTTATTTGCCATTTCTATTTCTTCATCTGAGCACTGTATATTCATCTCAGATGCCCATTGTTTGATTGGGTCTTTGAATTTTGGGGGTCTGATTTTTTTAATTCTTTATATGTTCTAGACAGAAGTCCTGTGTCTGAGGGACAGTTGACTAAGATTTTTTTTCCCAATTTGTGGGTTTTATTTTCACTATGCTGGAGATTTCTTTTGACATACAAAAACTTTTTAATAAGATGTGATCCCAGTTATTGATTCTGGGAAGTATTTCCTCTGCGGTTTGATTCTTGTTCATGAATTCTCTACCTATCCCTATGTCTTCAAGATTTCTTCCTATTTTGTCTTCCAGCAGATTTAGTGTTTCTGTTTTAATATTTAGATCTTTTATCCATTTTGACTTTAGTACATGATGATAGGCAATTGCCATTCTCCCAAAATTGTTATATAGATTTAATGCAATCCCAATCAAAATACCACTAGCATACCTCACAGATCTAGAGAAATCATTCCTAAAATTCATCTGGAATCAGAAGAGACCTAGAATAGCAAAGGCAATTCTGAGGAACAAAGACAAGGCAGGAGGCATCACAATCCCTGACTTGAAGTTATACTACAAAGCTTTTGTAATAAAAATCAGTATGGTACTGGAATAAAAACAGACCTGAAGATCAATGGAATAGATTAGAAGATACAACTACAACTACAAGCACAGTCAGCCACTTTATCTTTGATAAAGGGGCCAAATGTGTTCACTGGAAGATAGTCTCTTTAATAAATGGTGCTAGAAAAATTGGCTATCCATATGTTGAAAACTAAAATCTTGCCACTTTTTGAAGCACCTCTGGAAGTCCTCTTTCATCAGTGTATTTACAAGGTGTGATTTAAAAAGTTACTGCTGCCGCCAAGCACCACCTAATGGAAAAACAGGCTCATAAACACATAGTGTGTCTCTGCCCACCTTATCCACTGAATATGGTACCATGTGCTTCTGATTCTTCTTTGAAGTCAAAATGTCCATGAAAGGTGAATGTTTTGAATTGATCCAAGACATTCAGAAAGTCATAATAGTGCAACTAAAGACACTCACAATGAGTATTTCTAGAATTGCTTCTGAAAGTGGCAAGAATGATGGGATGTGTGTTTGAAGCAAGGGGGATTATTTTGACGGCAGTCAATATCAATTTGTCTTTAAACTATCAGTATGAACTCAGATATTTTTACATTTGATATGCTTTAATCAATTATTTGATTAGCCTTTTTGTTTCTAAACTATTTCTGTCCATCTATGTCCACACATCTAGTAGTGAGTAGTATGTCAGTCCTTCTTTTCTTTTCTTTTTTTCCTTCCTTCCTTCCTTCCTTCCTTCCTTCCTTCCTTCCTTCCTTCCACAAAGGGCCTCAGGTTCATTGTTTACATTTCTTGTTTCAAATCTGGAATCAGTTTTTGGACCTTGAAAAACTCAGAGAAGGCCTTCATTCCAAAATCACTTAATTCCTTTTAAAACAGGGAGAACAAAATTCAGAATGACTTGTTTTCTCAATAACTTTGATGAAGTTTGTCCCTTTTCCCAACTCTCACACTATGGATGCCTAAGAAGAATTCTAAAACAAAGAGAATACCCCAAGCCATGCTGTTGGCATTACAACTTCTTAGTATGGAGATAAGGTGATTGAGGAGGAGTATCTACTCCACTTATTAACATTCTTGAGTCAGAAATGGCAGACAAGGATTAAATATTATTTCAACATTTTTTATTCTAGGCATTCTAGGCATTAGTGACAGGTCTGCAAGTTAATGTGTTTATTTATGCAGTAGAAATAGTTACAGTGGTAAGCAAGTGAGTTTCCAGAAGCCTCTGATTTTAAAACTAAAGTTGACCAATTGTGTTTTTATTGGTCCTTCCAACCTCCCAACAGTGCAAAAGGGACAAAGCAAGCTGGAGATGTCCCTTAAACAGCCAAATGGAGATGTCAAGTATTTGGCTGAATATATAGTTCTGAAGTTTGGGAGACTGGTGTAGGTGGAGACACACATTGTATTTAGGCATTGTGACAGGCATATTAGTGTTCTTCCAAAGATGTACATACTCTAATCCTCAGCACCTGAGAATATATTACCTTACACAGCAGAAAGGATTTGCAGACATGACTACGGGTATACAATCAGTAATGGGATGTACTAAAATGTAGACCACTTGACTTTGACTGGGAGATTATCTTCAATTATCTGGATGGACCCAACCTGATCATATGGTTTCTTAAAAGTAGAGAAATTTTTTCAGCTGTGATCAAAGAAAGATCAGAGAAATAAGACTTTGCTGGCATTGAAAAAAAAAGGGGCCACAAGCTAACGATGCAGGTAGTTTCTATGAAATGGAAAAAGAAAGGAAAGGAATTCTCTCCTAGGGCATCCAAAAAGGAATGGAGCCCTGCTGATAGGTTGTTTTTAGTACAGTGAGAGCTGTATCAGACTTCTAACCTACAGAATTATAAGATCGTAATTAGTGCTGTCTTAAGTCATTGAATTGATGTTAATTTGTTTCAGCAGCAACAGAAAATGAATGATGGTATCATCAATATGTAATATACTGGGCCAAGGATATAGCTCAGTGGCACAGTGACTGCCTGGCAAGCACAAAGTCATGAGTTTGATTTCCAGCACAAAAAAGAAAAGATATGTATATATATGTATATACATATATATATGATATATACATATCTATCATACATATATGATACATATATACATATGTACACATATATGTATATACACATATGTGTATATGTACATATATATCATACATATATGTATATATGTATCATATATACATACGATACATATACATATGTTTGTATACACACATGCATACATAGATGCATACATGTGTACACATACATGCATGTATACGTGTACATACATGTATACATATATACATATATGTGTATACACATGTATATGTGTCATATATGTATATATGATATCATATATACATATATATATGATATTTAAACCCATAAAATGCAATGTCAGTCTTGGGACAGAGCCTTGGGGTATTTGAATATTAAGTAAAGGAAATGAGGAAAACCTAGTAGAGAAGACTGAAAAGCCAGACAGGAGAATAGCAGGAGAAAGTGGGGTTGTAGACATCTAGTGAAAAATCTGTGTCACAGGGTCAAGGAGGAGGAAGATCAAATTAGAAAACAAGACAAACAGAACATAAGAAGCCTTTCCACAAAGGGAAGAGAGTAGACCCCAGCACTAACCCCTCGAGCCATAGATATGAGAGACACACTAAATGCTATCTGCATAAAGTGCTGACTTCTTCATATACAAGAACTCGGGTCATTAGCAAACTTGACCCAACTAGCATCCTGGAATACTTCCAATCAGATTGGCCATTTTCCCTTGGAGAACAGAGGGTGTGAAAGTTGGGAAGAGGGAGAAGGGATAAGGAAAGAGAAACAAAATGAACTCTAAACTTTCTCTTTCAGACCCAAATTGTTGTCTTTCCTTCACCACTCAATAGTTTTAACCTTCTAGGGTTCTAATTTATTAAAGGTCACATGCCCTAAACCCTAGAGAGTTCACGTTATTTAAGACCAGTGTTACGGCTAGATGTCCCCCTTAAGCCTCATATGGTCACAAGTGGGGAGTTTCAAAGATGACTGAATTGGAGTGTGTGAATGTGAATTAAGGGTGTGATCTGGGATTAAGGGTACCCCACCCTAGATGTGGATGGCACCAATACATAGGTTTGTAGAATAGATGGAATATAAAGAGACAGAAAGGCGGCACACTGGCTGCTGGTTCTACTTGCTGCTTTGCTAACTTCTACCTGCTTACCAGGATAATTGCTCTCTTTTGCAAAATACCCCTGTACTATTCCACCTTACCTTGGAGCCAGCCAACTATGGAGTGAAACCTCTACAAACTGTGAGTGAAATAAACCTTCTCTCCTTTAACTTTTTTGTGTGGAGTATTTTGTTGCAGCAATGAGAAAAGTAACTAAGACACCCAGGAAATAGTTTCTTGAGAAGAGAAAACATGACCACATCAAAATTATAATAAGCAGATATGCTCCTGTGCACCTGCTGCCATCGGGATGTTTGCTTCCAGTGAGCAGCCAGCAGTGGTAGAAGAAACAGCAAAACCTGCCCCTGTTTGCCTTCCACAATCGAGATGCTGGCTTACCTCAAGTAACCAGCACAGGGAGGGAGAAACAGCCATGCCCCCATGCACCTATAGGCCACCACTGGAGATGCTTGCTTTCCATGGACAGCCATTGCTGGTCAGGAGAATCACAAAAACACTCCCATGTGCCTGCCAATATCAGGAGAGTCCCCAGTGTAGCCACACAGTCTGAGGGAAGAAGCAGCCCTGCTACCACGTACCCATGGCAATTGGAGAAGCCTCAGAGTAGCTGCATGGGTTTAGAAAACCTGCCCCACACCCCACTGCCTCCCTGGGAACCTGAGTTCAGAGAAACCCAGATGCCTGGCCCATTCCCCTGCACCATAGAGGGGCAGTCCACATGGTAAGCACCTGTACCCCACAATCAACTTGTCAGTAGGAACTCGGGAAAATGTCAAGTCAAAGGAGCAAAAGGCAGTATCAGACCTCCAGCCCACACAGAACAAGTCTGGGAGGTGTAGACATAGAAGAAAATGGAAGTCACACACCTGAAATCACTGAAAGGATAGAACTGAAGTAAATGAACAATTTCATGAAGCTGTAAAAGTAATCAGATCAGAAATAGTATCTCAGGTAAAAGAAGAAATCACTAACATAATGAAAGAATTGCTGAACATATCTAAAGAAGAAATAGATAAAAATAAGAGCATAGGAAAATGATGGAAACCTTGAATGAACAATATCGAAAGGAATTACAATGCATGGAACAGATTCAGAGAGATATTCAGGAAATTTAAAAATCCATCAAAACCTGGCAAAACTGCTTGAAAGAAACCAAAGACAGACTTTCAGACCTTGAAGACAGGATGGCAGCTAGCAATCATGAAAGGAAAGATCTCTTAAAAATAACAAGGAATCAGGAAATAACAATTATGGCAGCAAGATGGCTCAAAGAAAAATAATGTAAGATTGATAGCTGTCAGTGAAAAAAGCAAGTGTTAACACAAATGACATAAAAAAAGAACTTCCCAAGCATGGGGAAAAGACCTGACATACAGATAAGTGAGGCATATAGAACTCCAACTAGCCATAACCAAAATAAATCTACACTCAGATATATAATAATCAAGATCCCAGAAATTTGGCACAAGAACAGAATTTTGAAGGCTGTTAGAGAAAAGAAACACATCGCCTATAAAGGAAAACCAATCAGAATCATGGCAGACTTTTCAACACAAGCAAACCATCAAGGCAAGAAGTTGGAGTGAAGTATTTCAAGTCCTGAAAGAAAACAACTTCCAACCCAGATTGATTTACCCTGGAAAACTATCTTTCAAAATTGATGAAAAAAATAAGATACTTTCATGATAGAAAACAACTGAAGCAATTCATGACCACCAAATTAACCCTACAAAGAGCACTGAAGGATATTCTAGAGAGAGATAAAAACAATCACGAATCCAGGAACAGCAGCAGAGGGGGATCACCAAACAGAGCAGGCAATGGAATGAAGGGGGGAAATGAGGGGTCAACAGCAAGAGAATATCACAGCAGAGATGAGTCAATGCATGCCAGCTGTAACCATTAATGTAGACAGCCTCAATTCATCAATAAAAAAAACACAGGGAGAGTGGACCAAGAAACAAGATTCATCAATATGCTATATACAAGAAACACATTCAATTTGAAAGGAAATTCATAGACTGAAAGTCAAAGAAAACAATTGTTCCATGCAACAAGAAGCCAGAAAAACGCAGGAGTAGCTTTGCTTATAAACTTCAGAATGGATAAGATATGGTATTTTTATACAATGGAAAGCTACTCAGCTATAAAGGATAATCTCAAGGCTCTTGTATGTAAATAGATGCAACTTGAGGTCATGCTCATGGGTGAAATTGTTCAGACTCATATGGGTGAACTTGTGTTATCTGTCTAGAATAAAAAACTGAAGGAGTTAGTGAGATCCAAAATGTACAATAGATATTACTGTAGGGGAAGAAATGTCTGAAAAAGGAAGGTGGTAACTAACCATTGTTAATTTCTTATCATCTTGTTTTGAATTCCTGCATCATTTTCATAGTTTTGTTAAGTTTGGTTTCATTCTGTTTTGTTTTGTTCGATTTTATCCTGTCTGATGGTATGGGTGGCTATTTTGAAGATTAACAAGATATATGATGGTAGCCATTGTTGATTTTCTATTATCTTGTTTTGAAGTCCTATAATACTTTCATTGTTTTATTTTGATTGATTTTATTGTTTTGTTTTGTTTGATTTTATTACGTCTGATGGTATGGACAGCTATTTTAAAGAAAGTAAGAGACACGGTGGTAGTCATTGTTGATTTCCTATTATCCTGTTTTGAAATTCAGCATCACTTTCATTGTTCTGCCCTGATTAGCTTTATTCTGTTATTTTGTTGGTTTTATTCTCTTTAAAATAAAAAAATTACAACAAGCAATCTTCTAGTACCTGGCATTTCATACAGGCAATAGCTTCAAACAGCTTTTGGTGTTTTGCCTTCCTTTACTTAAAACTCAAGTGTTAGACAGATTGAAGTCATTATGAAGAGGATTCCTGCAGTCTGAGACAAATATAGCCTTTGTCACACTACCTCCCACTGATTCAGTTTTTGTTTACCTGTTCTTCTCCACTAGATTTAGAAGTCATCAAAGAAGTGAGACTGTGCCCTTTTATCACTTAATTATAATAACAAAATTATAATAACAAAAACTCATGAGTTTCCCATTCATTAAACCTGTCATAGTGTCAGACATGATGGTAATTGCTTTTAGGCATTTAATCTCTATGCAAGCCTACAAGATGAGTATTGTTTATTCCACTTTTTCAGATAAAGAAATTGAGATTCAGAAAGTTACTTTATTTACTGAAGTCACACTAAGTTAGAGAGTTACACAGCAGTCCATTGCACAAATCCACGCTGAATAACAGCCCCCACAAAACACTCACATCCCCATTCCTAGAATGGTGGATGTTATCTTACGTGGATAGTGGATCTGTGCAGATATGATTCAGGGTTTTGGGATGAGAAGACTATCCTGTATTACCCCAGTGGACATAAGGACCCTCATGAGAGGGTGGCAAGAGATCAGACTGGGTAGAATATGTGACAAAAGTAGAACTGAAGTGATGGTGAAAGGACCATGAACCAAGAAATACAGCAACTGAAAATGATGGGTTCATAAAATCTGAAAAGCATAAAGAACCAGATTCTTCCCTACCTCCAGAAAGGAACACAGATAGCCCTGCTAACCACTTAGACTTCTGGCCTTCAGAAGATTAAAACAATCAGTTTGTATGAAATAAACCACTGAGTCTGTGGAAATTTACTGCGGTAGCAGTAGAAAGCTGAGGTATTGCTCTTCGCCTCTGTCTTTCCATGGTCTTTACATCCCAAGACCTAAGGCAGTGTCTGACACACAGAGAACTCATAGATGCTTGCTAAATGAGTTATTGAAGGAGATTTTCCCATAAGGCTTTCCTCACCTGAACTCCTGATCAAGAAAATGTAGCCTACCTCAGAGACAGGCAGGCCTCAGCAGTCTGGAAACATCTGGGGTGATATGTACCACCTTACTGCTAAACTGAATGAATGAGCCAGTCATACGCTGATACTTATTCTATACCAGTCAGTGCAACCCTGGAAGGCATGGCAAAATGCAACCCTAACATAGCTGTGATTTCAAGCATGGGGAATAGAGGGAGGAAGGAGGAAAATTGGCTTACTTTTTTGTGAACAACTTAGGATAGTGATGGTGAACCTTTTAGAAATGAGTGCCCAAACTGGAACCTAAGACACACTTATTTATTGCATAGTGCCAACACTGCAATTAAACCTGAATACTGAAGTTTTACTTTAGAAAAAACAACTTATATATTAAAATCTTTTATCTTAAAAGAAAAACACAGTAACACATGCACCACAGGTCTGCCACTACTTACTTAAGATCTTTTGTCCATTCCCTGCAGCAATGTATAATGTATCACAAATCATTCAGCTGAAATTACAGTAAAAAACATGCACTGATAGCATATTTTACAATCCAATTGCCTTACAAAATTGCTTTGTGACAAACTGGAGCAACAAATAAACATGCTGCAAATGCACATAACGCTGCCTTCTCTGAAACCATCATGGCCTGCGCTTTTATAAAGGAAGATAATGTTTTCTTTATCACTGTCAATAAAAGGAATATTTTCCAAATTAATAAAGTTCATATACCCCATAGTTTAGATGCTTAAGAAATGAAGAACTGGAAATCAGAAAATGATTTAGGTTTCACAAGTGGCTCATTATCCCCTGAAAAGTTATTTCTTCTTTCAGTATTTCAGTTTTTCTAGGAAGTTAAAAAACCTACATTATGAAATTTCAAAACAGCTTTGATCTTTTAAGAACAAGTACCACACAGCAGAAAGGTGGCTAAAATCCATCTCAAAACAACCACTTAAAACCAAATCGCAAATTCATGTTTGTAATCCATAATTATTTGCAATTGACCAAGAAGGTATGATAAATTATTGAGTAGGCCTAAGATCAGTTGATGCCCTTGGTCTAGACCTTCTGATTATATTGGCAATTCTCGTGGCATTCCCAGCTTGCCCAGTTTGGCAGCCAAGGCCACCAGTAATCCTAAATAGCTTTAGAATCTGAATAAATCACATGTATTAGGGGTCAATTGAGACCACCAGAAACTCAATTTATTTGCAGCCTGAGACAGGATTTTATTGCTTTCTCAGATTAACAGTTTAAAATGTTTTGCTTTTCTGCCTCAGGGGTGTTAGCTTGATATATGAGGCAGGGAGATTATTAAATCTTCGGTGCCTTCCAAAGATGTAAATTAAACTACAGCACCTCCTTAGCCACCTTCCTGGTACAAGCTGGAGATTTATTATTAACTTGTCACTCTTCTGTATTCATCAAAACAAGTAGCACAATGATTAATCACTCCTATTTATTTAAGGGTATTTGTCATTCCAACATTTTACAGACAAGGTATTATAGTCTCCTGATATTTTTGCATGCATGTAGTATGAGAACTTCTAGAGGACTAATAATTTCTATGGATATATTAGAAAGAAAGGTGGCACACATAAGTCTATACTGTTCTACCAGTTGTAAAGGAAGCTGCAATTCATTTTGGCTTCACTAGTCACAGACATCATGTTGGCTGAATCTGTTCATTTGGACATCTTCCAAAGACTTTGAAAAGGTCCAACATTACATGGACATAATCTGTAAAATTATCTTCTCAATTGTGTTATAATTAAACAAAGACAGTATTAGGTTCCTTCTGACAAGCAGCAAATGTGCAACATTCATTTACTTCTTCACATAGACATACATTCATTCATTTCTTCATACAGACATATATTCATTCATTCATTTTTAATGTTTGCTATGTGCCAGTAATGGTACTAGGCCAAAATATGAATAGTTCTTGCTCTCGTGGGTTCTGCAGCCTTGTTACTTCCCTTCTTGAAGCATCTTTCCCCTAATTTTATGAACACTAGAATAAAGGGACAGTGAGAAGCTGGGCAAAGAAGGGGAAAAGCATGGCGCCACCCCCCCCCATAAGTTTGCATGAATAGATTCTAAGTGGAGACAGGTTTCATGGGACATCTACCAGGTCCGTCCCCCATTCCGACCCATTGTGGACTGAACTGCATTGAAACCACAGCATTGTACCTCTCTTTACCCTTTTGTACTGACCATCTGATAGATGATCTAGTTTACTAAATAATCATGGAAGCAGGAAGTTTTCAAATAAATTTTGTGTGCCTGGCTGCCTGCCTCTACTCTGCCACAAGAAAATGTTAGGTTACCAGTTCAAATTGTAAGATAATAATCCTAAAAGATATGTTTATGATAATATCCTTATCTCCTTTTAGATATCTTAAAATAAATCCCTGCCATCACACTATTGCACTTCATCAGAATGTACCCTTTAAAAAATAAAAATTTAAAAGCAAATCTTGTAACTATAGTATCACTGCAATACCTAATAAAATAATAACAATTCTTTAATATCTTACAATCTCTAGGCCTTGTTCAAATATACTTGATAGTCTAAAAGATAATCTTTTTGGAATAAAAAATCCAAACAAGGTCTGTATTAGACTTGTTGATGTATCTTTCAGGTATACCTTTCTCCCTATGTCCTTTTGATTACCACCAAAACAATCTTCAATATTTGTTTATTATCTAGGACCAAATCTGACATTTGCTCCTGGCTAAACTTCATTTTGTAATATTTTCAAAGAAAAAATGACCAATGGACAGGATGATCACAGGGAAATTCCTTAAAGAAGGTATTATAACATTATACTGGTATGAACCATCCAATCCAATACTCACTCATCCAATAAAAGATAGTAGGGGTAGAAAGAAAGATCAGGTTTCTAGATTCCACTTGGGAACTGGAGAGCTAGAAAGAATGTCCTTCTTAACATTACAAATTTTAAAAAATGTTGAATTGTAAGTTAACATCTCTCTTAGATGCATCAAAGATTGAAGTTGAGGAAATACTATCCTGAAAATCAGAAGAGAGACAAGTGACTGCAGGGAGACACAGGATATAGGCACTTCCTTTCTTGGGACGGGATAATCTCTAAGGACAATCACATGGGGCTGCTAGAACATGGCTGCAGAGGGACAGGCAGTTCAGACCATGCACAGGTTTCTCTCTACAGCCCCTAGTGAGTTCTCACAGACAACATGGCAGGAATCCTAAGAAAACTCTCTGTGGAGGGCAGTGGCAGCTGTTGCAGAAATAACATGGAACTTTGCTTAGGTACTTCTCCCCATTTTCCCTATTTAATAAAATAAAACTCAGAGATTCAGGAAGTAAGGGCAATACATACCCCTGGGGCCCTGCTGAAGTGCCACTGCTGCTTTGGGAAGAAAATATTATGAAGTATTTACATCTCAGGGAAGAAAATATTATGATTTACATCTCAGGGCAGAATATATGATAGGCCCAGAACTATCACTTGGGAGGCACAAGAGCACTAAAGTCACACTTCTGAGATCCAGAGATGCGACCTGCTAAGCACTGAGGCATAGTCAGAACAACAGAGAATATTCCCTCTACCCACCAGGAGCAGGGTAAGAAGCATCATGCGATTACAGAAGACTTCCACTGAGAGGGGCCAGATGGAGGAAGAGCATGCAGAGAAGTCTGAGTTAGTGTGAAAAGGCAAGTATAAAGCCAAGGATGGGTTGCGCATTGAGAAAAGCCTTCATGGTAGATAAGCCCGCCTCCATCTGAAACACATTTTGCTGGAGGGATCTGAAGCCTCTGGCATACTGAGGATAGTTGTAAGAACAACAATCCCAAATTCACCTCAACTCCTGTCCAGATTGACTCATAGCCTACGCAAAAAGTCTAGAAAAATTAACAATGTGTCTACTTGCAGAGGTGAAAACTATTCGCCTCAATCTCTGCTCTCTATTTCAAATCAGTATGGAAATTCCTTAAAAAACTAAAACTAGAAATTCCATTTGACTCAGCTATTCCCTTTCTAGGTATTTATCTTCCTAAAAGAATTAAAGACATCATACTACACTGATATATACATACTCATGTTTATAGAAGCATGATTCATCATAGTTAAATCTTAGAAGCAGCCAATATGTCATTGACAGGTGAGTGGATAAAGAAAATGTGGTATTTACACATACTAGAGTACTGCCTTGCTGTGAAGGGTAAATGGGTATGGTGTGTAGGAAAACAGATGCACCTTGAGACTATAATGTTAAGTGAAATAAGTCAAACATACAAACTTAAGTATTATCTGCTTTCTCTTATATGAGAATCAGAAATACAAATAAAACAGCAAAATAAAGGATACACAGGAAATAGGGAGACAGCCTTTTCTAATGGAGGGAAACCAAGAGATGGAGGTAAGGAGAGGGAGAGGAGGGGAAGGGGGTGAAGAAAGAATTGGGATGTTATGTATGTGTACCAACTCCCCAGGAGGAAATGTACCATTATGTACTAATGAAAATAATTGAATAAAACATATGTGGTATACAAAACATACAAGAAGATACAAAATTCCAGAGTCAGGCTCTTCTATGATACTGATGTTGTAACTATCAAAGAGACAATTGTAAATTATTATAAAAATATGCCTGTCTTCAATAAAAGAATTGGACAGCACTCATGGTCAAAAAGGTAATTTCAGCAGAGAAGTGAGAACTGAATTTTAAAATACCAAATAAAACTTCATTTAACTATAGAATGAAGACTAAAGGGTAAAAGGATAAAATGAAAATATATGTTGTAAATGCTAAAAAAAAAAATCTAAAATGGTGAAAGACGCAGAGAAGTATATAGAAAGTAGAAAAACTTGCTGGCTGCTTTAGAAGGGTTAATAAAGAATAAAATGATAAAATTTTAAATGCTGGAAGAACAGGAGATACAGAATAATAGGTTAAATCTAATTGTAACACTGTTTATATAATATATTAACAGACAGGTGCCAAAAACTTAAGAGTCTAAGTGTATTATATAAAGATATTAGCACAAAGGTCACTGTTAGGATCATTTGCACATTCGTTCTAAGTACTGAAATAAATGAGAAATTGGCAATAAGGAGAAAATGAAAGAAAAGAAAAATAAAACAGTCAAAATAAAAACAGACCACATAGTACATAACATGAGAATAACATTACAGAATTAACAAAAATAAATGCAATAGATTTCATTCATTCACTAACAATATATTGTCAGATTGACTTCCATGTAAAATCCAATTCTTTGTTATAAGATACCTAAAAGAAAACTATTCACACCCTGTTTTTCAGCAGCCACATTGTTCTTAGTAAAAAACCGCACCACAGCACAGGTGCTGCCCTCAGCAAACACAGGACAGGATGTCATACAGAAGAGATAAGGCAAAACATGGAATCCTCCCAGCACCAAGACATCTGATAACATTCATATAGTTGCACCAGATGCTTTGAGAACTTTAATCATGGATGTGCTGGACACTCTGAGAACTTTGACTTGTCCCACTCTCCACTTTTTTCAAGTTCCATAAAAAGCCCCACTTTTCCCCCCGTTTTTGTTCCTCATGGATGGTTTTTTGTCTTCCATTTGTCTGCACCTAGGTATATTAAATCTTGTGCCTCACTGCCTTCATAGAAGCCTTTTGGGTGGTCTCTGACTTGATTGTTCATTACAACAACCACTCAAAGAGAAACATTTTGCCATGAATTGCAATCTGATATTACAAAATGTTCCTCTTTTAAATGCCTACTGTGTGTTGTGTGTGTGTGTAAATAAGAATCAAACTGTATAATACATATTATGAAACAGGAAAAGAATGTTTAAATGGAGGAGGAGAAGAAACAAGGGAAAAGAAAAGAAGAGAAAAAGGAAAAAATGAAAACAAAATGTTTGTAAATAAGGAGGGCAACAGGAGTTGAGGGGAGGGAAGGAAAATGGGGAAAAGGAATCAAGATATATCATGGCAAGGTACAAATTCCTTATGATGAATGTAGTCATTATGTATGTCTAAAATGCACCAATAAAATTAATTTTAAAAAGAAAACAGAAATCTAATAAGCAAACCAAAAGGCTGGCCCTCTGAAAATGAACCAACAAAATTGAAACACTTGAGAGGACAGCCAAACCCTAGCCTCTCCCCATGAGTCAGTGCCATTTGTGGACTGTGGGGGAAGAGAACCAGAATTCTCTTCCCCCTTGCTTATAAGAAGCAAGCCCTGCCCATGAACCAGCACCATGCATGGGCTGCCGCTGGTGGAGGAACAGCCAGACCCCAGCTCCTTTTGGCATGCAGACTGGGAAACAAGAAGAGCCAATTACCCCCACCCATCAGTGACTGGCTGATCCAGAGAAACACAGGCTGCGATGATAGCTATTCAGTTGAAATGCAATTTGATGCTTGTGGTGTTTGGTTTTTCAATGACTTTGCAGGTCTAGCGCTGGTAGTCTCATCTATTCAAAGGATAATGGTATGCAGTGTGGCATCTATTGGTGATCTCCTTCCAAAGGTGGTAGCCATTGCTAATTCCCTATTATCTTTTTTTAAACACCAAATACATTTATTAGAAAAGAAGAAAGTTATGAAATATCCTATCTTTCCTTAAGAAATTAAATATAAAAGAGAATAAAACCAAAAACAAATGGAAGAAAATAAAGATCAAAAAACGCAATCCTTTATCAAAATGCCATCATTTTTCATAAAAATCGACATTTTGATTCTTATGTTTCTATAAAAATACAAAAGACAGACTAATCTAAACAACTTTGATAAAGGAATAAAATTAGAGCTTCAACCCTCCTCAATCCGACATCACAAAGTTACATCAATCATGACAAAATGGTATTGATATCAAGATAGACAAACCACCAAAATACCAGTATCAAGTTCCAAAATAGACACCCATATAACAGACAATTGATTTCTGGCAAAGATGCAAAAGCAATTAAGTGGAGAAAGGATTTTCCTTCAATAAATATACTGGAACACCTGGTTATCCACATGCAAAAAACCCGAACTGTATAGCACATCAAAAATTTCTTAAGGCATCCAAAAGTCAACTCAGAATGGCTCACAGTGGGTTAAAGTAAAGGCAGGTGTGGCCTGAGTCATTGCTTTGGCTAAAGTCATTCTCTCTGGGACAAAATACATGTTTTTTTCTTTCAGCTTGTAATTCCCTATTATCTTGTTTTGAAGTCCTGTGTCATTTTTGGTTTGATGGGTTGGGTTTTATTGTTTTGTTTTGTTTTGATTTTGTTATATCCGATTGCATGGGCAGCTATTTCAAAGATAGCAAGATATATTATGGTACCCATTTTGGATTCACTATTGTCTTGTTTTTGAAGTCCATTATTACATTCATTGTTTTGTTTTTACCGGTTCTATTCTCTTCTGTTTTGTTTCATTTTTACTATGACTGAAGGTATCTGCAGAATACAAGAAGAGGCATTATGGTAACCATTGTTGATTTTGTGTTGTTTTGAAGTCCTGTGTCACTTACACTGGTTTGTTTTGATTGGCCTTATTGTTTTATTTTGCTTGGTTATATTCTCTTTAAAATAAAAAAATTGAAATACTTAATTTTTAAAAGACGTAGAATTCACAAGCACATAAAAAAGCTCAAAACAAAGAAATTATCTTTGAAAAAAGTAAAACAGTCTAGATTAAATAACATTTTAGGAATACATGCCAGAACTGATGCTAAAAAAGACAAAGCTGTAAATAGATGAATTTTAAGAAAAATGAAATATAGGAAGTTCTAAAAGAGATCTCCTGCCAAAAAGACATCAGGCTCAGCTGTTTTCACAAAGAACTCTACCAAATATCTAAAGATCAGATGATGTAAACACTAAGCTATTCCAGAGAAATGGGTAAAAAGTCCAGATTATTTTATTAGGTCAATTTAACACTGGTTCTAAAACAAAAGTTTGCATGACACATACACGAAACAAAACTATAGCTCAATCTCATAAATACTGACAGAAATATTTTAAACAAATGATTAGCAAACAATGTAACATCCATCATGATCAAATAGTACTTAAGACATCAAATTAATATAGTTAATCATATTAATAGAACTAAAGCAAAGAACATTCTTCTCTATAGATTTAAAACCTGGAAAACTTTAAATACATATTTTTGAAACCTAAAAATCAAGAATTAGTATCACTGTAATATAGTAAATGTAGCTCATATAAAGGGGAAACACCAGATCAACAGTTCTGAGTGTGGCCCATGGACTCTTTGAAGGGTTTGCATACGATAAAATGATAAAATGAAGACCTTACTGTTTCCTTTCATAATGTTAATAGTCTGAAGATGCAAAAACAGTAATGGACAAAACACTGATACCTAACACAAATCACGATAGTAGCACCAACCTAACAGGCATTACATTTATCATGTATGCTCATAGTGGGAGGAAAGAGCCTTGTTACATAAAAATGTCCTCGATAAAACTGCAATAAAATAAAGTCTTAATTTCATTGTCTATTTGCAGTACTAGGGATTGAATCCAGGCTTTGTGCCTGTCAAGCAAGAGTTGTACACTAAAGCATACCCTCCAGTTTAATTTTATTAAGCCTTGACCTTGAAGGACATGTGTTTTATATTCCTGGTAAGGGAGCGGAAAGTACATAAAGCTTCCGCTGCAGAAGAACAGCTGTCTCCAAGGAAAGGCATTTGTGCAACTGGGTCACAAATCCAAAGTATACAATTCCATGGAATACCATTTCTATTTAAAAGAACATCTGGCAGACAGTCTATATTTACTCAAGCTTGAGTATTCGGTAGACACTTTATCTAAAATGAATAAAGTGAATTGTACCTTCAAAGAAAACAAATGTCAGCATTTGTTGCCATGATAAACTTCGAGCATTCAAGTAAAAACTAGAATTTTAGAAAACTTGCATTTACCACCCTGAGCAATACTTAAGATTTTTCTGATGATATCAGTGGTGATATTTGAAAATGTGATTTTCTTCATACTGTATCATCAAATATATCAACATTTGCAAGATCTGCATTACTCAGTGAACCAATATTTGCAAAATGATGAATCTGTGGTGTTGAAAAAGGCATATGGGTAAATGATCCATCCAAAGTGCAAGACAGACCAACGGATTTTGATGTAGCACAGTAGAAAAAGTTCAATTGTATAGCTTAAGATTCTTCATTACAACCAACTTTTAAGAAGATACCTTCTGTCAAGTTTTGATGTAGCATCAAAGAATATCCATAATTATCTAAAAAGATAATTCAAGTTACTCCCCCTCTTTCCAACCACATACCATGTGAGGACAGATTTTCTTAAGTATTTCAACCAAAATAATGTATTGCAACAGATTGTGAAATCAGATGAGAGTCCAGCTGTCTCCCATTATAAGGACATAAAAGATTGCAAAGATTTAACCAATGCCACACTTCTCCTAAATTTATCCTGAAAGTTATTTTCCTAAAAATGTTATTTATAACAACATAGTTTATCATTATCTTTAAATTAATAAAATTTAAACTCATTCTCTACTTCTAATATGAAAAATACCAATAAATATAACTGCCACAAAAAGATTCAATAAATTTTGTGAATAAAGCTATCCTAAGACCAAAAATTTCAAGATGTACTACCCTATAGACATGTCCACTGAAGTTAGGATGATGCTAGCTGTATAGAGAATATACAACATGAAACTCACATAAAATGTGCCAGAATCATAAAAGCTATCAAAGGCTGTTGAATTATGTTTAAAAAATGACACAGGCACCAATATGAAACATCCCTTCCCCTACTGACATGAGCCAACACTCAGTAATTTGAACATCAAATAAGAACAGTAGTTGTAATTGATCAAAATTCACTAAATGTGTAACAACTCATAACCACCTAATTTATAACCCATCAACAACCCCAACAAAAATTCTCATTGGTCATCTTTTGAGGTTGCTGAGACACCAAATTATTTTTCAGAAAACCAATACATTGCTTTTAAAAATTAACTGAACAAACTATTTCAGAATAGCTGACAATTTCAAATACACCTCCATAAAAGTCCAGTAAACACAAAAAAAAATATGGTTAGAAAAACACTACTCTACAAACACTAATAAATGGAGCTAGTTGTCAATACACAACATGTGATCATTAATTGTGATTTGACAGCTTGACTTGAGTAAAAACCAGCTACCAGATTAGTAAAGTTCAGATTTTGTCTGGATGATTGACATGTAGATGCAAACTGAGGAGGGAAGACTTACCCCGGATGTAGATGGCACCAACCAATAGGCTTAGGGCCTGGATAGAATTAAAAGGGGAAGAAGTATGCCCTTTTCTCTAAAGAAGGTGTCTTTGCCATTGCCTTCAACAGTTGGTCTCCAGTTCCTTCAAGCTTCGAGCAAGACTCTTCAGTCATTTAACACACTTTTTGGCCTGACGCAGATTCACATCAGTGACTTCACAATGAGTTTCCAGGCCTTTAATCTTCAACTGCTACTGGGTCATCTGGCTTTCTGGTGCACAGATTGTCATTTTGGATTCTGCTTGATTCCTGTAGCTGGTCTTCAGATTCTTCATCTTCTGATCCTGTAAAGCTACTTAATAAACCTTGTATAATTATTTATATTTTATATTGATTCTGTTCCTCTGGTGATACATTATGAATACTAAATTGATTAAGTGAAAGATAACTGATGGACTGGGTGATGTCCAAACTCTGACCAAACTTAATGTCACTGAAAGAGACTATTGGCCATTTTGTATTTAACAAATTGATAAGGCAACATGTTGTTTAGGAAGTATTGTTGTCCAATGTAGTCAGTTCTCAAGGTCTAACTACCAAATTATATGTAGAAAAGCTATGGCATAGAATTACAACTAAAAAGTAATCACAGGCAAATAACCAACCACATCCAGAATGTAGAAAATTGGACAAACAACCAGTTGGTTAGCACTTAAAATACCACAGAAAACGTTGGAGTGAGGGTGTGAGAGGAACTCTAATTCTGAGAGGACTATTAAGTAAGTGTAATATATATAATTTATTCAGATCCTTATTTGAACAAACCAATTATGAAAGGGCATTTCTGAAACAGCATGGAAAATTTGAACAAGGTTTGGGTATCGGGTGGTAATGAGTAATTTTGTTAGGTGTGAATAAGTGCTATTTGTTACAGACATTTGGACATGTATTTCATGAATTTAAAGTACTCTAATGGGAAAAGGTGTAGAAAGACAAAGCAAGTGTAGCAAAATACTGATAGTTAACAGAACTTACATGAAGACACATGGGTATTTGCTATGCACTTTTAAAATTTTACATTTAAACATTTTCTATGAATAAAAGGAATAATAAAATAGCACTCTAGATACTTATGTAGATGGTAAGGCACACAAAATTCTTTCATGTGTTCAATGAGTTTATAATCTTTGAAAGAATGAGAAAATGAAGTCAAGTATTGCTTAAGAGAATAATTCAAGCAGTAAGTGCAATTAATCGATGAAGAGTTTAATACTACTAGTTATCAGATAGTTGCAAGGATGATGTTTACCTTAATAAAAGAAAAAATCTACTAGAAAATATTTATGCTTGTTTTAGGTTTTCTAAGTTCATCTAACATACAAACTGATTTTTAAATCTGGACACAGAATATAAACTCCTAAAACTATACACAGAAAAACATGCCTGTCTTGGCTAGAAAAATACTTGTAGAACCTTAAAATAGCAGAGATAAAGAAGCACATAAAATATGTTTATCCAAAAAGATCCATAGAATCTATTCAACCTAATGACCATGAGAACAGACTCTACAAGTGCTTTCCTTAAATTACAACAATCAAATGTAAGCCATTGAAAAATATGATTATAATACTAGATCTTAAGCACTATTAAAAGTCTGGCAACAGGCTAAACTAATGCCACTGCACTTGCTATAAATGAACTTAGATGGATTACACCTACTTGATCTATTAAGATACCTTGAAAAGACACAACAGTCATTTCAAGAAAAGTAGAGAAATATTATAATGGGTACAATTTGTTAGTATAATACCTACACATGAACAACAGCAGGCTGAACTTTAAAAAAAAAACCTTTTAGTTGAGTGAAATTAAATGCTAACCATGCTTACTGACAGGTAAGTACTAAATCTCTTCACTCATAAAGACCAGCTGCATCCTCACCAATCCATGGTTATTAAGAAGCTTCAGCTCTTTCCAAACCATTGCAGTATAAACCTGTACTTACGGAAAGATATCTTCAATGTTAGTACTGCTCATAAATAATAAAAAGCAAACACTAAACTTAAAATCAGAGCATGGGGAAAAAGAATACCTTACTTAGAAGCCTGAAAAATGAAACAACTCACTGTATATTTGAGGATGTTTTTTATCAGGCTTTTAGTTTGCTATTTAGGGCTACCTACTGGTCCAACCCTAAAAATAACGTTTGACACCCTCCAAAAATCCATTTATATATCAATATTGAAGTATGAAATATTTTATCTCAATATGAAAAAATGTGTAGTTCTATTCCTATAACCATCCTGAAATGAATTTTATTCAGTAAAGAAAATGGTGAGAGGTCTATTATCAAATGATTGCGTTTCAATAGCAAACACATTTTTCAGTCAGCTCATGCATATATGTACAATCTGTATATAATGTCATCATTTTTTATTTTAAAAACAAAGAGAAATGATACAAAATTTCAAAAAAATAGAAAATTAAACTAGTTAATATATTGTATATCGTTATCTTAGAAGTAGTTTTTCAGGTTACAAGATTTAGGCATAAAAATGATCAAGCAAACAATGAAAGCACAAACTGTTCTTTTTGATGAACTTACAGTTTTAATATGGAATATTTATTGTGTACAACCAAAATATATTTGTTGTAGCTTAGCATAACTGGTGCCATCTTGTGCCCTGTATTTGATTCCTGCCCTGTGTTTGACCCAGCTAGTGAAAAATTACTCAGGGTAATTGAAAAAAAGAGAAAAGCAGAATGAGCTGCACCCACAAGAGAAAAAAATTAACCTCCTCAACAAAGAAGCAGGATACCGGTGTAAACCAAAATTAATGTAAGATTCTAGCTAAACTGTTTCCAACTGGATGTCTTGCTTTGTGGTTTTTTGCTTTAAATGCCCTGTGACCCTTTAGTTCGGGGGCAGTCATTTTGACTCTGAACAGGGGTCTATGGGTGGTTGCTGAGCTCAGCCAATAAAATTCCAAATTTATCAATTTGGTTGCTTGGATTCCTGTATTGTTTATGAACCTACTTCAATATTAAGCAGATCACAAAGGAAACCTAAAAGCTAACTGCCTCAGTATATTTAATGTCCATTTTTAGAACATAAAAATGAGCAGAAATTGCAGGGCGTGATGGTTCAGGCTTATAATCCTAACACTTGGGAGGCTGAAGAATGAGGATTGCTAGGAGTTCCAGGCCAGCCTGGACTACAACACCAAAATCCTGTCTCAAAAAACAAAACCAAAAAAAAGAAAAGAGAAAAAATTTGTGCTTGGTTTAAATCGTTGTAATAATGTAGTTTTCACAATGATAATCACGTATTGCATAAATGTACTTTTTTTTTTTTTGGTAGAGTCTTCCCACTGAATTATACACTGACCCTATTTTAGAGACAAGGTATCACTAAATTGTGGAGGTTGTCCTTAAACTTGCAACTTGCAATCTTCCTTCAGCCCCCTGAATAGCTAGGATTACAAGTGTGCGCAACTACATCCAGCTTACTTTTATCTTAAAAAGCAAAAAATGAATACTAGATAAAATGATGTAACAAACATGGTATTTAAACAGATTTGGTTTGGATTTATAATCAACATTTTCATTTCCAAAAATTTAAGGGATTAACTGACCTTATATACTTAAGTGTATCACTGCATTGTAAATGATTTAAAAACTTCAACTAATCATTTCATCTGGAAATGAAAGACAAGGTTTAAAAAGTTATGTACCACATTTTGGTCAACAACAGGCCACTTATGTGACAATGGCTGTAATACATAACTTAAATGTATATACACTATGTATGTTTGTGTAAATACGATGATGTTCACACAATGACAAAATGCATAATGACATTTATCCCTAAGTGACACATAACTACATCTTTAAAAAATTTATTTAAAGAGAAAAAACAAAACAAAACAAAACAAAATAAAGGGTAGCAACAATACAGAATTCCAAGGAAAAAAGGAAAAGAACAACAACAAAAAATTCTAAGAAATTATTACTTGACAAATTACATACTGACTTCTTGGAAATAGTTGTTCAAATTACCAAGTTAAAACATGTAAAGTAGACATTCAAACAGTGACACTGTTAACAGTTCTGCTCCACGATCTGACAAAACCAGCAATATGGTCATCCATCTTACCCACTGAAATATACATGCAATTATATCAAAAGGGTAAAATTAAACACAACAAAACAGAACAAAGCAGATCACAAGAAAGCAATGTAAGAGACATAAATTTCAAAATGAGACAATCGGAGATATTCACCCTCCATCACACTGACTCTTGTTTTCTTCCAAATAGTTGTCCATATTGTCACATACAGGGAATTCACATGAAACAACATAGCATGGAATTGATCCGAGCAGAACCAGGAGGGCACTTCAGGTCTTCAAAACCAGTCATTAGGGAAGCCAAGAATGGCTGTCATAGTATTTCTCATTCTCCTCAATACAGCTGTCCATACCATCATATGTGTTGAACTTAAACAAGACAAAGCAAGCTAAAATCACTTTGAACAAAAAGTGATAGTTTTGTTGGATTTCACATCATGACATTATGGAATCAGCACTGGGTATTGTAGTGTCTCTTTTTCTTCAAAGTAGTTATTCATTTTAATATGTGTTATATAGTTGGTTCTCGTAAACTGTTTATAAGCATTACACATGCATGAGTCTCTACATGTATATCTATCATATCTGTATTACAGGGAAAAAGAAAATAAAGCACGATAAAACAAAACAATTCCTAGAAAAGCACGAGGCAAAAAAGTCACATAAAACCGCAATACAAGGTAATCTACAATGGTTACCATGATGTCTCAGCAGTATATAACAACACTAATAAAAACGAAGTATTGGAGACATTTTAAGACTTCAAAAGCAAGTAATAATCAAACCAGACTGGGTATCTCAGTGAATCTTGTCATTTTCAGTGTAGTTGCCTATACTCTTAGACTTGATGCTATCAATCAAAACAGATTTAAATAAAATCAGTCAATACAAAGTAGCAATCTAACAAACCAGATTCAAATAAGATCAGTCATAATAAGACAGTATAAGTTATAAAGGGCTTCAGATTCAGTTGATAGGAAAATTAGGGATGATTGCCATAATATGTCCTCTTATTTTTGGGATAGCTGACCATGTCCTCAAGTCTAGCGTAAGTAGACAAACTGGAACAGCACGTAATCCATCCAAGCAGAGTCATGAGAATAATGTAAATTTTAAATCTTGTTACCCAATTAACAATATCCTCTGCCTCCCTTTTTTAGACAATTCCTCCCCTTTCACTCCCATGGGGTGCACTGCTTGTTTTGGGTCCCACTGGCTCCCTATATAGAGCATCTCAATGGACCCTATCTCCTGATCTACTCTGCCTGTGTTTCTCTCTGTTAATATTTCAAGGCCATCTATACTAGAGATTACAGCCAATCTTCTCTGCCTTATTTCTGCTATTCCATTTTCCTGCCATTGGTTGTCTATTTTTCTGTTCCACTCCACTATCTGCTCCGTTCACTGAGGCCTCTCTGCCACTGTTCGTGAAATGCTTGTATTCTTGTTCTCTCTCCCTAGAATGTCCTTCAGTATTTTTTGTAGGGTTGGATTGGTGGTCACAAATTCTCCTAGTTCCTCTTTGTCATGGAAGCATCTTGTTTCTCCATTAATTTCTAGAGAGAGTTTTGCGGGATACATCAATCTGGGCTGGAGATTGTTCTCCTTCAGCGCTTGAATTACTTCACTCCAAGCTCGTCTTGACCTGATGGTCTGTGTCAAGAAGTCTGCTGTGATTTTGATGGGTTTTCCTTTATAGGTGATCTGTTTCTTTCCTCTGAAAAAAAAAAGCGCTTGCTTTTAATATTCTGTTCTTATATTGAATTTCTGGAATCTTGATTATTATATGTCTGGGTGTAGCTCTGTTTGGGTTGTAGGTGGCTGGAGTTCTGTATGCTTCTTACATTTGCATATCATTCCTTTTTTCTATGCTTGGGAAATTTTCCTTAATAATTTCTGTGAATAGCCTCTGTAATTCCTCTGTTTTGATTCCTGCTTCTTCATTCACATGCTTTATTCTTAAGTTATAGATCCTCTTGTCATCTTCCAGTCTTTGTATCTTTACTGCCTGCTCCCTTGTTATTTTTAAGAGATCTTCCCTTTCATGACCCCACATTGCAAGTCTGTGTTCAATTTTTGATAGTCTATCTTTGGTTTCTTTCAAGCAGCTTTGCCAGCTTTCTATGGAGTCTTTAGTTTACTGATAATCTCTTTGAATCTGCTTCATGAATTCTAGGTTTTTTCTGTAATCTTCATTGAATTTTTCCCTCCTTTTGTGTTCCTCCATTCTTCTGTCTGTGTCTTCTTGAGAGGTGCCCAGCCTTTCTTTTATTAATCTACTTATCTCATTTAATTTGAATTAATATTTCAGTTTTGGTCCCACTTATGAGGTCCTGAAGATATCTCTTTATGTCTGCTACTGCTGTGTTTGATGTTGCATGTTTGCTGCCCTCAATCTCTTTTGTATTTACCGCTCCTGGATCAATGTTCTCAGGGTTGGGGGCTGGGGTTTTTTTCTTATTTCTCCCTTTCGTCATGTTTTTGGTTCCTTCAAGTGTACAGTGTAATTCCCAGACCCTTTTCTTGTTGGTTAAGGCTCCTCTAGAGAGTGCAGGCTAGGAGATTTGCCCACTTCAACAGGCTATCAGAGATTAGAATTCACAGCATGGGCAGTGTGCGCTGGCTCTTCCCCTCCAGGCAAGTCAACCTTTGCAGGCCTTCACTGTGTCAGTGTGTGTCGATCTCAGGGAATTAATTTGTAGTGACTCACTGGGTCCCCGCCAGGGGCGCGGCCTAGTCCAAGCAGATTCCACCAATCCACTCGGCGAGAGGAGCAACCAACTGAAGCCACTTCCTTATGGAGTTAAGGCTGTCCTGCCCAAATCTAATATGTCGTCCAGTCGGTTTTCCCTTTCCCGTGGGAGGGTCTTATTTCCATCACTCACCGCATGTTGATGCTGGTCCCTGAAAACTGCTGGGTTCCCCGACCTCGGACTTCAGCGCGGCTGCGGTGCGAATTCACGGTGCCTCTGGGTGGGTCGTGTGCAGGGCTCCGCGCTCCAGTGGCTCAAGCCAGTGGCTTCGGCGCAGATCGCTTGGATTCAGGCCGCTCGAGGAGAGTGCTGCGCTCACTGATCTGAGCTTCTCTGATGGTAGCCCCAAGACCTCATATTCTAGCGGTTTTTTGCACTTTAGTTTCTTCCTGGGTTGTGAAAGTCCATCTCTCTCTGTTTGGGTCTCTCCAGGGTGTTTTATTCTGTCATTTGAGCTGTCTCTCTCAGAGAGGGTCCCTCTCCTGCTACCTACCGGTCTGCCATCTTTGGACTCCCACATAACTACATTTTTAAAAACCTGGTATTCTCACCAAAAATAAGTAAAATAACAATAGTATGAATATACATTTTTCATGTTTTCTACTATTGTAACTTTGCTTCTTTTATTTCATTGAAGATTGTTAGAATAGAAAAAAAATTGATATATATCAGGCCAGGTATTTAGCTTAGTGGCACAGGCACCTACTTGGCAAGCCTGAGGTTGTGAGTAAAATCCCCAGTTAAAAAAAAACAAAAAAATTAATATGTATCTCTTTGAAAACAATAGCAAAAAAACAATTTTAAAGATGACAGTTAAATTCACAAATTAGTGTTTTAAATTTCTTTCAGAAAAGCTATTTTTACTGCATTTAAATATTTAAATGACATTAAACCAAAAGCCCAACGCACAAACTTTCCTCTTAATGCAAACAAAAATAATGAACAAATTAAAGTTTCCAGGAATCACATTTGTGAAGTTTAAATTTTTGGCTAACAAATATTTTTAAACTGCTTCATATCACATTTAAAAAAACCTCAAGACCTATGGAAAAAAATTTTAAAAAGAATAACTTGTTAAGCAACACAAGCCTTTCACATTTTACTAGCCTTCTTTACTTTTACGTTGTTTTTGAAAAGCATTTTTCCTCCCCTTTGGTCAAAAAGCAATTCTAGTACATGTCATCTACAACCAGTTCAATCTCAAGTCATTCATCTCACCTCTACAGCAAATCAAATCCCACAAATCAGATGAACAGTAACCAATTTCAAAAGCCATGTTTAAAAACAAAATATATTCTAATATATTCACTGTTACATATTCCAGTGAAATTTAGTGGAAAAAAAAAACTAAGCATTCAATATTTATTTAAGGAGCTTAAACAAAAGTATCAGTGCCTGGACCCAGGCTTTCAATTTCATTCTTACTAAATGGTTAAAATAAGATTATTACTAGCAAGGTATGAAAACTACTGCATGCAAAATTATTTTCTAAGAGTGTTTTTCTTTTTCCTTTTGGTAACCATTTCTACCAGCCTTTCACCCTCGTACAACTAGAGCTACTTTTGTAAAATCACCAAGAGAAAATTAGATTTTTTTTCAAAATTGTACCTTTAGGCCTCTGCACTTTCCCATCCCCAGCTCCTTAAGTACTTAATTTCTCTCGTAAGTACATCTGTCATAAATATTCCCATACATAAATATAACAATCGTCTTAGTTACTTTTTACTTGTCACTGAGACAAAATACCTGACAACCAAAATGAAGGAAGGAAAGGTATATTTCTTACAGTTCTTGGAGGTTTATACTCAGTTGGCTCCAAAGCAGGGTGGCAAGGCAGGGTGCAGTTCATGGCAGCTGCAAACAGCAAGGCACCAACTGGCAAGAGACACACACCCACTTCCTGCCAATACATCATATCCTGGCTCCAGCCCTGGGCGGGTGAAACACTCACACCACCAATCGAAGCACTAGACAATGAACAAATCACAAATACGAGATTTGGTCCAGTCCATAATTCATGAGGCTTGGGGGCCACTGACATAAACCATAACAATACTAAGGAATCAATTTTAATGAATACAAGTCAAAGGAAATGAAGAAATATTCACTTCCATTCAAAACTCCTTTTAAAAAGTGTGTCTCCGGCCAGGGGTTTAGCTCAGAGGCGTAAGTGCCTGCTTGGCAAATGCAAGGTCGTGAGTTTGATCCCCAGCACAAAAAATAAATAAATAAATAAATAAGAATGTTTCCAAGTTATATTTTTAATTACCCCATGATTTTCTTTTAAAAAGATGAGCACAAAATTTTTCTGTTAAACATTTTATTCATGAATCCATAATAGAATTAAAAATAGCAAAGAACATGAAAAGTTTTCAGATTAGTATTTACCAACTAAATACATCAGAGAATACTACTTTTCATATAACAAAAATGCCTAAAAATGTACATCTGAGAATATAAATATTCTCTACTTTGTGGAATAATAAAGGTAGGTAACAAAGAATTGCTTAATACAGTTTGCCAGAAATATTTATTACATGATTAAATACACACAATTCAAAAAAAATCAAATTTAACTAATAAAATAACCATTTCATAGCTAATCTTTTTGGTAAAGTGCTATTTTCATATTGAAAAATTAGTAAAGGCTAAAAATTTGAAATAATGAATCATCATTCTGAAATATTAAAATTTTTCTTCAATATTCACTATGTTCATCGCATTCACATGTCCTCACTATGAGACCATAAGTGAAACCTTATGACTTAAAAAAAAACTTTTTACTCACTGATTATTTCTTAAAAGTTAAAAATGACTAAAGCATTACTAAATGAAGCTTTTCATGACACAGGAGTGAAGCAGGCATAATTTTTCATTGTTTTAAGAATGATCTAGGGCTGGGGATTTAGCTCAGTGGCTTAAGCGCCTGCCTGGCAAGCGCGAGATCATGAGTTCGATCCCCAGTACCAAAAAAAAAAAAAAAGAATGATCTTTAGGAGGGAAAAATGATCTTTGGTTTGAAGCTGCCTATTTTTTAACTGGATGGTTATAATTAGTAAAATATTCATAAAACAGCATATGTTTAATTTGAACCATGAAAGAATACTGGGATAACGGTCTAAAGGCAGTGAATGGCATATATGAGTTTGAGGATGAGTTCCCTGAAATCTGTAACTGGTAACATCAAGGGCTACAAGAAAATGTACTAAGGAGAGACTCTCTTTCATGAAATGACCCTCTTATCCACTCATTAACAGCATTAGCCAGTGAGAAAGCTAGTTGAAAAAACTCTGTATAAAGGCACACAGGTGTATATCTGAAACATAAATACGATCAACTGAATTATATATATGCAAGCATGAGTGTAAGTACTCCAAGCACTCACACACACAGGTTCAGTACCATTACTGCATAGATAAACTCTACACCTATGGCTGTAGGTAGCCTAGAGATCAGAACTACCTGGTAGTTTTCCAGAACAGTAAAATTTTGAATGACCCAAAAGTTTGCTTTTCCTCAAAATGAAAGGTGTTAAATTAAGAGAGCAAACATACAATAGGACTGGAAACTATCAGTCACAAAAAATTGAACCTCAGAAAGGACATGCTCAATTCGTAACAGAAGGTTGCTAATTTCATCTCTCTCCTTGAATAATCAAATGCAAATGCCTTTTAGCAATGGCACCATTCAAATCCCACAAAAAGTCAAGTAGTGCACCCTTAAGGAGCAACTCCATTGGCACAAACTGTAAAACCTGCTGAGGTGCATTAGAGTTAAGCAAAGTGCTCAGTAATTCATTCATATTCTGCAGATACTGGAAAACTGGATTTGGAAGAGTCTGATAACCAACACACAGTAGGACTGCACAGGTCCTCAGGGGCTCAGAAGACATGGGACAAGAAAATGTGATGAATCTGAAACAACTGTGGAGTATGAAGATCAAACCAGCCATGAATCTTGTTAAGCAAGAGAGTACAGGCAAAATCATAGTGTCTCCTCTATGAAGCTGCTGTAATGAATGTAGAAGGCAGTCCAAAAACAAATGCTGGTAATGTGGGTCTCCATCATGAAGCAGTGAACAGCTAAAAGTTGTGAGTTCAACAGATTCCAGGATCTGAACTTCCAATGGTATATGCATTTTGACATCATGGAGAACTGGTAAACCCACAAACAGGCACTTTATTTGGTTGCTGGATTCTACAACCTCCTCATCCTGATGGCGCTGGGTAAGACTAAACAACTCAGAAAGTAACAGTTCTTCGGTAAAAATGTGACAAGAACAGTAATACTGCTGTTGTGGCCTAAACTCTGAACCCAAGTTCAAAGCTTCTCCTAAGGAATTTTCAATTGCTTCATTAAGAGCCTTTACAATTTCACCATCACAGAAAGGAGAGCACTTTACCTTTGGCAGTTTCTTTCCTTCTATAATATGCCATAAGTCACAATCAAGATTGCAAGCTGTCCCTTCTAAAAAAGAATTTTGTCCAGGATGATACACAGTATGTTCTTCAGCCCAACTATTAAAGTATCCTTTGGCTACTTTATCTTTCCATGATAGGGTTTCCAGAATCTTCCTTTCATTATAGGTTTTAAAATATCTGTTTCTCTGCCCAAACCACTTGGTATTAGTACTACAACCAATGTTATATTTTTTTACTAGCCAGTTATTTCTGGAAAGAGGCTTAAGTTGAAACTTTTGCATAAAATATTGTACTGCACAATCCCTTAAACTGTTCAACTTCATTCGTTCCTCTTTTCCCATGCATTCAAACAGACGAATGTTCTCAGAAATAGTCTCTAACTGATACTTATGAAAAAAAGCACAACATTCTTCATGTCTTTTAAGAAAAGATTCAGGAATCACGTAATGGGGAAAGAGAGCTTTCCTGGTCATGTCGTTCCCAAAATTCAGCACCATCTTAGACAACACAGGATGGATGGCTTCTCTTCCCTTGTACTGGAGACACACCACATAGACTTCTGAGTTTCCTGCCTTGCTAGTTGCAGGTTTGAAGACACGGACTTGGTCAAAAGAACAGTTTAACAAGTACATCAGGTTTATGGAACAATGTTCAAACAAAGTAAACATCTTTAGAACAAAAGAGCCACCATTTCCAAGAGTTGTCAGAGCAGTAACAACTTCACAGTAATGCAAAGAAGAGACTAAAGCTTCTTGTTCACCTGGGTTTCCTTGGCAATCAAAACTCCCATCTGCAGTGATCAAGTGAATGGTAGCCGTGCTACTTAGGAAATTCTTAAGTCCAGTCAGATATTCTATAGTCATGATATCACCAGTGTTATCTGGACCAAAGTACCACCAATGCAAGGTATTTGCAATGAGCCGGTCATCCATGATCATTGAAAGATTATCATTTGCTTCATTGTATGGATTCAGAGTATTAGCTACCCAACTCCAATCACAAGGGAACTGATGAGATTTTAAGTAGTGGTTGAGACTAGATATAAAAGCTCCAGGAGCTTCACAAAGGTGAAGAGAATTCAGTTTTCCATTCTGAAAAGCCTCCTGTGGAATAAGTGGAAAGCTACACAAAATCTCATGGAATTTACACCATGCCTGAGTACAAAGTTCAGCATTCACAGATTTTTTCACATGAGAAATTATTCTTCCTGCTTTATTAGTAAAAGCAGTGTGCTCATGCCACTCATCCAGTTTCTTATCACTCAAGAGGTTTTTTACTTCATTTAATGAGTTCTTTAAGTCAAGAAATGCATTAAATTCTGTGTGGTCACAGATGAAAATCTCACTGGGGTCTGGTAACTGCCACTCATTATTAAGTGGCTTGCCATATGCAAAGTTCTTAGCAAACAGTTCAAAAATATCATCAAGAACATCTGGGCTGAATGTCTCAAGACTTGCTAACTGCTGAACTGGTGGCTTTTTGCACTTGCTCATTTTCAAATCCAATTAAAATCTAGGCAAGAAAAGCATAAAATAAAATGTATTAGTGAATGGAGTATCATCAACGATAAATCCAGTAACACTCATAATAAACCCCATAAAATAAGGCTAATGATGTCAGCACAGTCTGTTATAAAAACAAGGCAATATAAAATAAAAAAGAATAATGGCTTCAATGTCCAATAGATCCGAGTTCCAGTTTTGCTAATTACAGCAAAAAAAGGGAAGAAAGAAAAAAAGGAAAACCCTGCCACGCCTTAAAAAAAAAAGGATAAAACACATTGGCATATCAAGAACATACACCAAAGAATGTTCATCAGTGAATAGCAGTGAATAGTAGCTTTTATCATAATAACATGTCTAGCTCCTCCCCAAAGCTCTCTACCTACAGCTGTGACACCACCTACATGGCTACAAACACCCTAACATTTAGAAATTCATCCCTGCATGAGTTTGGTCCAATTTTAACAAGCAACTTTTAGCATTTTTTAAAAATTCCCTTTAAACCTCACCTCTTTTCAGAGGGAGCATCCTGCACCTGACTCTCATACCTAACTCTACTAAATCAAGCCCCTCTGCTATCAAGCACTTACCCATCGACTAGGACTGCTAAATACAACTTTTGTACCAATTTCACTGAGTCATGCGTTTTGGTGGTTATCAGTCACCTATACAGGTCACCAAATCACATTCACTGGTACAGTCTGGATCTGTAATGTTCCCCCAGAGGTCCACGTGTTAAAGCCTTAAACCCTAGCCTGTGCTGCTACTGGGAAATGAAAAAAGCTTTAAGGATGAGACTTCGTAGAAGAAAATTAGGCATGCCCCTGAAGAGGATATTGGGGCTTAGGCCCTTCTCTCTCTCTCTCCCACATCCTGATTACCACTGGGTGAACAGCCGCCCTGCTCCCTGACACCTGACAAGCAGTCAAGTGACAATGGACTGAAACCTCTGAAATTGTGAGCCAAATAAACCTTTCCTACCATAAGCTGTTTACCTCAAGTATTTTGCCACAATAATGGAAAAGTGGCTAATATATTCATCACAATACTTGCAAACTGTGTTGCACTTCAGTGATAAACATTTTCCTGCTTACTGCTGAACCTGACCATAGTTTTCCCTGGCATGTCTCTAACTTATAGAGTCTCACCTCAAATACAATTGGCCATACAGCTCCATGCTTGCATTATAATGTCTCTTTATTTCTGCTTGCCACTAAAACTTGAAACACTTTGAAAGAATAATTTTAAAATTTTTAAAAAAGCCTTACCAATATAATTACAAACACAGTTACTGTAAAGTTTGTGTTTTAACATTGCCCAAGAAACCAAAAACTTGGTTTCTCTCTCCTGGAAAGAGAAAAAAGCACTGCATAATGTTGGGAAAGTTCTAAATTCCAATAAAGCAATGAATATTACAAGGCACCTGTTAGTGCGATTTAATAGGAACTTTCACTCAGGAATTCTGTACTTAATTTAGCATATTTAATGCATTCTAAAACTAGTTTTGTAAATACCTAAATTTGTTAAATGTGAAAAAACTGACAACTAAATCACCATTTCATAAAAAGCAGATGTTCAAAGATTAAAATAGGAAACAAAGGTGAGCTATTGTCATAAGAAGTACCATAATACCCAGAAGACTTCATTCTATTAGTTTTTACTTTGTACTGTTCTTTTGGCATACTGTTTTCATCCTTTTTATGTTTGAATTACAAGTTCATTGACTCTACGACTTTATAAGCTCCTTGAGACTACAATGCTATAAGCTTCTAGATGTAATGGGTTCTTTATAGTCATTTCTGTTTGCCACAGTGTATTTACAAATTACATGTAAATATAATTAACAATAACAAGTAATCGACATTTTTCCTACCTTAGATCATTTTTTAAAGTAAAAAACTATAAACAAATCTGAAGGCAAAAAAAAGTTGATTCTGCATTCACTGAAGTGCTATGTAAAGGACTTAAAAATTTATTGCGAGCTCTTCTGTATTAATTCACACTGTGCTCACTAAAAATTACAATCATGTGTAGGTCTCAAATACATTATATTTTAAGTCTGATTTCAGTCATTAATTTGACAAAGTAATTAATGGCTGCAGTTAAGCTGTAAAATCTCACCTAAACAGGTAATTATCTTTACGTGAGGACAATTAGAAATTCAAACACTCTACTGTTCTTCTTAACTATACTTCAGCTATGCTACCCGGCAACTTTTATTTCAATCCCGTTACTTATTCCACTCTGGACGTGCAATCCTTCCACTGAAGACACCATGCACTTTCCAAGCCCAAAACCTTTGCATGGGCTGGTCCCTCTATCTAGAGGCTCTTCCTCAGTTATCTGCAGGACTGATTTTTCTCACATTCTTCTAGTATTTGCTCAGATGTTATTTTCTCTGTGACATCTATAGGCCCTGACTTACTTAAAAATGTAGGCTGCATTCTCAATGCCCCTTACCTTGCTTTCTTTTCCCACAGAACTCATTTTCTTCACTTAACTTATTTATGTTTACTGTTTATTGTCTTCTACAAACTAGAATGTAAGCTAAACAGGGAAGGGTTCTTTGTTTTACTTACTTACCTATCATGCTAAGAAGCTGGAACGTACCTACCTAGTACAAAGTAAAGGCCTCAGACTGGGGATTTAGCTGAGCAGCCTAAGTGCCTGCCTAACAAGCATAAGGTCATGAGCTCAATCCACCAAAAAAAAAAAAAAAAAAAAAAAAGTATTTACTGAATATCTGGATATCATACATTGCACAAAAGGCTCTTATACATTTTATTTTCATTCCGTCACTTCAACATCTGACAAAATGAGGCAAAACAAAAACTTGTAGTTTCTAGACTGCATGGAAATTTTTTCCAGTATGTAATCTTTGGTCGCTTTCATTAAGCTCTCCACAGAGCTTTGCGGCATCATAATTCTGCTAGGTAGTTCAGCATTACCATTCTTACATTGCAGAATCGAGTAAGAAATTCTCTACAGGGCATATTTGCCGAATTTGGAACTTAACACAAAACCTACCAGATCTCAAAAGTTCGTATCTCTTCACATAACACAAAACAGACTTAAAAAGTGTTTCTGACAACTCCGAGGAACTGTAAGAAGTGTTATCCAGCCCTTACTTTCGACCAAGATTTCATACCACTTTTGTTAAAAAAAGAGTTCCAAGCCCTCCACTGAACGACCCATCCTCTCCCTAAAAGGCAACTCAGTTGTCCTTGCCTCACTCTTCCGGAAGTCCAGACCCAAACTCACAACCGGGCCTGGATCACCTTCGCTCACGCCCACCTGGGCCCTGCGCTCTGGGAAGACTGCGCTTCACTCGCTCTCCTCAAGGGAGCCATTCTCCACTTCCCTCCATGGTCTGCTTCCTGAGCAGGTCGCTTCTCCGGGTCTGCGGCACCCCCAGCCACAGGGGGGAAAGGTATCGCGGCGTAAACCTAGGAAGACTGCCCGGACCCGCCCTCTTGGCACCTGCAGCAGAAGTCTTCCTCCAGAATTCGTCCCAGCCGCACTCCTGCCTACGGCAGCCCGAAGGCCTTAACAGAACGACTGCGCACGCGCCGGTTGGGCTTGCGTCACGTACGCTGACGTCACGCTTGCCAGCGACACTTGAAACGTAGACCCTTGCGTTCCTTGGGTTTTGTTTTTCCGCGAGATACTCGAACTGTGAAACGCCAGCCTCCCGCTGCCCGGGTGCTATGGCAACCGAAGCTCTGCGGGAGTTGTCAGCGGAGCGGTGGGGTGGTGGGAGGGACGGAGCTGACTTGCTCGGAATGTGCTGGCTGCGGCCCTCTGGCTGCTTTCTACCGTTGTTGAGCGGATGTTAGTTCCTAGCACAGACCGGATTGAAACTGAAGCTCGATACACGTCTTTAAAAGCCAAACTGTGGAAACCGCGAGATTATATTTTACATTGTTATTATAAGTAGGCAGATAAATCTATCTGTATCATATATAAAGACCAACAGTAGAAGAAAAATGAAGATTTGAATAGACAGTCCAAAAAAACCAAATAGTCAATAAAGATATACACAAGATTATTTTACCTATTGTTTAAAAAAAAGAATTGGGAGTGTTTCATTTTGCTTGGATTAAAAACATTAAAAATGGCCTCTGATGGTGAGACTATGAGGAAATGTTATGGTTTTTTTTAGCTCGATGTTTCCTCCAAAGTCTCATGTGCTCATAGATGGGGTTTGGGGGATGCTGATTAGATCATGGGGATGTGACGCTTATCAGTGGACATGAATTTATAGCTAAATGTGATTTGGGAGGTGAAGCCTGCTTGGAGGAGGTAGGTCACTGGGTCCTTGGCCTGGAAGGACTTATTTCTCTCCCTTCACTCTTGAGATTCTGTCCTCTCCCCTCCCTCTCTTTTCCTTCCATCTCTTTCTTCCAATCTGCCATGCCATGAGTTGTTTCTCCTCTGCAATGCCCAGCTGCCATGTTACCCTAGCTTGAAGCCAGCTGACCTTGGACTAAAACCTTTTAAAACTGAGGCAAAATAAACCTCCCTTCATTTCAGTTGTGGGTGTCAGATATTTTGTCCCAGAAACAAGAAATGGACCTAAGACAGTAAAAAATAGTATAAATCTGCAGAAGGCAAAATTTAAAATAGGAATACATGTTAGCAATTCCTAGCAATTTCCAAACCTGGCAATTTACCCTTAAATAAATAACTGACTCTTACTTTGGACAGAAGGCTCATTTCAGCACTTTAATAACAACAATAAAAGAGAGCAATACACGTTCTACTTAAGAGAATTAAGTTATTTATGATGCATAATACGAAAGTATATGGAGTCATATAGGCTTGTCTGCCAACTGTCACGTGACAACAGAATACAGAGCTGTGTGTAGGGTTTGAACCACTTATGTAAATATATTTTAAATATAAATTATTTTTTCGAATTTTCCAGGACATCCTTCAGTGGAAAAAAGATTATCTTTCCAAAAAACTGGTGCTAGGTCATTTTGATGTTGATATGAAAAAGAAACCTTATGCTTTCTTCACATGGTTAACAAAAATATGCTTCATTTGGATGCTACTTAATAGTTTAAAACTCAATAATCATAAGAAAACATCTTTGTAATTTTGAAGTTGGCTAAAATTTAATAACTGGACACAGAAAGCACTAACTATAAATGAAAAGTGAATAATTGGACTAAAGAGTGGCCATCAAAACACACCATCGAGAGTGAAGAGGGAATGTGAGAAATATTTTACATATATATGTATATTTTATATACATAATTATACATATGTATATGTAAATGTATATTATACATATTATATCTTTAAGTGTATATAAGTATGCGTATGTATATTGTATATACATACTCCTACAAAATATCACCAGTAGTTGTTGCCTGTTCAATTTAACACAAAGAAGAACATTAGTTTCAAGTTGTGTTAAATGTGCATTCTCAATTCCATATTTTAGAATGTGTAACTCCCACAAATAAATGAGACATCCCAACAAAAAATGGGCAGATACTTCAAAAAAATAGTATCCAAGGGGCCAATAAACATAGATAATATGATCAATTTCATTAATCTTGGAGGGAATGCAAACAAACCACAAAATGTATTACCCTCCCACTAGAATGACTAAGATGGAAAAGACTGAAAGCATAAATGTTGGAGACCATGAACTAGGGGATAGTAGAAAAAAATGACCTTACATACTGACCAGTTGATTGCCTGTGTGCTCTCCCTCCCTTCCTTTCTTCTTCCCTTCCTGCCTTCTTCCTTCCCTCCCTCCCATCTTCCAGTAAAATGCTTGGATCATAAATGTTCTATTCAGCCACTTAACAAACAATTATTGAATATTCTAGCTTTCCAGTCAATCTCCCACCTTCAAGAAGCAACCACTGATCTACTGTTTATTGCCATACTTTAGTTCTGCCTTTCCTGGAATTTCATATAAATTCAATAATTACAGTGCATATATTTCTGTTTCCAGCCCCTTTCCATTTGGTGTAATTTTAAAGATATATTAATTAATGTTGTTTTATGTACATGAAGTTTGTTCCTTTATTGCTAATTGTTTTTAGATTGGAGAGATTATCAATAAACTTACTGTGGGCAGGCTAGCTAGTGTGAGACATTTTTGTAAACCTATATTCTTTTTACTTTTGAATAAATGACATAGATGTGTAGAGGCTGAGTTGTTGGATAGATCAGAATTTCTCAACTTTAGTGCTGTCGACACTCTGAGAATTACTAAGGCAGATGGATATATAATTTTTTTTAATGTTTTGAGATAGAGTCTCGCTATTTAGCTAAGGCTAGCCTCCAACTCACTATGTACTCCAAACTGGGCTCAAATTCAAGATCTTCTTGCCTCAATCTTTCAAGTGCTAGGATCACTGGCATGGGCACCAACCCGACCGGATGTGTAAATTTACAAAATCTTTTTCTAAAGTTTATACATGGTGATACTGGGAAAAGTGGCTATCTACATGTCAAAGCATCAAACTAGAGCTGTATCTCTCACCCTGTACTAAAATAAAATCAAAATGAATCAAAGACCTAGATATAAAACTGAAATACTGAGACTGCTAGAAGATAAAATAGGAAAAAACACTTAACGACATGGGCACCAGTACAAGAAATAGCACAAGAAATAACATCAAGAATGAACAAGTGATATTATATTAAATTAAAAATTTGTTTTTTGGATTGGGCCATTTGTGTTTTTTTGGGGGGGGAGGACTAAAGAAAACAACAGAAGAAAGAGACAACCTTCAACACAGAAAAAAAATATCATTTACTCTTTGAGAGAGGTCTAGTATCTAGAATAAAAAACTAAAAAAATTAGATTCCACAAAATGGCTGCATAAAAAAAAACAAGCAAATGAAATGAACAGATACTTCTCAGAAGAAGCACAAATGGTCAACAAGTACATGAGTATATCTTTGACATTTTTAGCCACTAGGAAATTGCAAATCAAAACAACACTGAGATTCCATTTTACACAAGTCAGAATGGCTCTCAAGAACACAAGAAACAACAAATGCTGGTGAGGATATAAGGAACGGAAGCCCTTCTCCATTGTTGGTGGGAATGCAAACTAGTACAACCACTGTGGAAAACAGTATGGTGATTCCTCCAAAAACTGAAAATAGAGATTCCATTTGATCCAGCTCCCCTGGGTATTTTCCTGAAAGAGTTAAAGACATCATACTATAGAAATACATGCACACTCATGTTTATAGCAGCATAATTCACAACTGCCAAACTATGGAAGGAAATTAGATGCCCAACAAGAAATGAATGGATAAAGACAATGTAGTGCACTTATACAACTGAGTATTGTTTGACTATAAAGAAGGATAAATTCACGTCATTTGTAGGAGAAAGGATGGAATTTAAGAACACAGTGTTATCTGATGTAAATCAGACACAGGTTATTGCATAGTTTCTCTTGTATGAGAAACCCAAAATGAAACTAAAAGAGTTCTTTAAAAAAAGAAGATATAAAATAGGGAGATAGAGTTCATGGAGATGAGGAAGGGGGCAAAGGGAGGAGGAAAAAATATATCAAAAATTATGAAAATAGGTATATATGTACTAATTTCCCCAAATGAATACAATGGTTTAGAGCAAATATGTACCAATTAAATAAAAAATAAAATTGAGAACAAAATTGATGCATTATTATGTAGTCCTACTATCCACAATTCACTAGAATTCTGGTTGTTTCACATTTTTGTCAACTTCTTATACTGTAAGTCATTTTCATTTTGGTCATTAGATGGAATAAATTGCTTTGTAAATGTTATTCTTAACAAAAATGTAACTATATGAGTATTGATCTTTTGGGGACTAAGGAGTAGATAAAAGAGTATGTAATTTCTTTTTTTTTTTTTTGTACTGGAGATTGAATTCGTGACCTTGCACTTGCCAAGTGGGTGCTTATGCCACTGAGCTAAATCCCTAGCCCTGTAATTTCTTAAACAAAATCACTGTGTTCCCTGTGTTCATAAATATTATTAGGAACCAAAGAGCAAAGCTTTTACCAAATCAACCCTGACAAAAATTAAAACATTAATTAAAATGGAGTATAAAGTATATGCTAAGAACTGTGATACTTTGCTAACTTTTTAATCTACTTAATTCTATGAAAGAGGTACATTTATCATCTCCATTTTATAAACAAAAGAAATTAAAGATCAAACTGATTAAAGAATTTACTGAAGGTCCTGCAACCAGCAGGTAGCAGAATCAGATTTGTATTTATGTCTCCTTGACTGAAAGGCCAATCAATTATATGGAGAATTCCTATAAAATGCATCCAGTAGTCTAAAGATATTTTTATTTGTCATATTCATGGCCACAAATATGTTAGTAGGCTGATAATTTTAAAAAGAAGTGAATGTAATTTGTCATAGAAGGAGGGAGAGTATGTTGTTGCAATGTTTTGGAGAAGATGAGACGTTATGCAAAATTAAATTAGTATCTAACACATTTAGTTTTTTGTTTGTTTGTTTGTTTGTTTTGTTTTTGGTACCAGGGATCAAACTCATGACCTTGCGTTTGCCAGGCAGGCACTTAAGCCACTGAGCTAAATCCCTGGCTCTATCTAACACATTTAAAAGCCGAAAGAAAATAACTCAGCCTTATGCTAACAGATTTGCAACTTTGGATAAAATTTGCAAGTTTGGTAAAAGCATTTAGTGTCAACTCTTAAGTACATATTTAAGTAGATATATTTTAACAAAATACATATACAGTGTCTTATTGGAAGCTAGCTATAATTCCTTATGCTTAACTGGCAGGACAACAAAACTGTAAGTAGTATACAAAAATTAAAGTAACTGGTTGCCAGCTTTTATTTTGATTCTATTTCTCATCAAAGCAAGAGAAACTTAACTGCTTCTGTGGTTATCATTAATCAACTTTCTGAATCTTTACTTACATCCTCAGATTCTGTTATGGGTTGTACCTAGATGTCCCCCCAAAGCCTCATGTACACATACGAGGACCTTTTAGGAGGTAGCTGAATCATAGGTGTGTGATACTAGGATTAATGATGTGTACTAAATTAGTCCATTAATTGGTCAGCAGAGTTCTGATTATGGATATTGGGTGTGGGTATGGGTGGCACCAACCAATGGGCTTATAGCTGGAATGGAATAAAAGGAAAAGAGAGAAATATGAGAACTCTTTCTTAAAATTTATTTCTCAGTAACTCATGTTTTTTCTTACCTATCTAAAGTTAACCAGTATGCAAGGGGAAAAGCTTAAGTGTATTTCATATGTCACAAATATCATGAAAATTATATTTTGAATTAACCTTAAGATTTATAATGTAATTATTAATAATATGTTCACCTAAAATGTATTTTAATTAAAATAACCTTGGTATAGACTGCACCGTGACCCCTTAAAATGTGTATGTTGAAGCCTTCTCAGTATGACTGTATTTGGAGACAAGGCCTTTGTAAAGCAATTATGGTTAAATGAGGCCGTAATCTTGGAACTCTAGTCTGATAGAGCAAATGTTCTTATAAAAAGATGAAAAGATACCTGAGGCACACACAGAGGACAGACCGTATGTGGACACAGTGAGAAGGTGGCTCTCCGCAAGCCACCAAAAGGGGCTTCCCCAGAAACCCTTCCTGCCAGCACCCTGATCTTGGACTTCCAGCCTGCAGAGCTGTGAGAAAATGCAGTGTTGCTATTTAAGTCTGTTATGGGAGCCTGAGCAGACTAATACACAGTTCTTTATTTTCTTCCGTGTAAAAAATGACCAAAATGACTTTAAAAATGTAGGAGTTTAAGAGAGAGTGTGTGTTATTGTGAGATGGGCTTGGGAGCTTTCTCCTTTCAATGTTGGGGAACACTGGTACATAGAACACAGTAGGAGACACGGAGTTAGGTGAGAACATTAGTATCAACTCTTAAATACATATTTTGCAGCTATTTTTGAAGACTAAGATATCATTGCATGCATAAGATATTAAAAAGTAGTAACATTGTGCAACTAAGTGTGATAGTTTGTGCTACACATTGTTGTAGGACTCCAAAGAGGATTAAATTAGTAGCAAGAGTATGGCTTAAATTAGGGGGAAAAGTGATTTTTTTTTGTCTTAAATATTAATGTTATCTGGAGAGAGGGAGTGCCATCCTCACTCAGGAAATAACTTGGGTAAAAAGTCAAGAGGAAGGGTAATGTAGATTCCACAAAAGGGATAAACAGTTAACAATATCAAAATGCTACATAGGTAGTATTTTAGTCAGTTAAGGTGCTGTAACAAAATACCATGTGGCTTGCACAACACAAATTTATTTTCTCACAGTCCCTGAGACTAGGAAGTCTGAGATCTGAGCTGTCTAACTTGCAAATAATCAGCTTCTTGTTGTGTCCTCATATGGCAGAGAGAGAAAGCAAGCTCTCTGGTAACTTCTTATAAGGGCACTGATGCCATCATGAGGACCCCACCATCCTGACCACGTCTAAGCCTAATTACCTTCCAAAGATCCATCTCCAAATACCATCACATGGTGGATTAAAATTTCAACATATGAATTTGGGGGTAGGGGAGACAAAATTTAATCCATAGTAGGCAGTAAGGAGCCAGAGCATAGAGGACCATAGAAGTGAGGCTTTGGCACCAGATCCACTGCAATAGGAAATGCCCGAGAGAGAAAGAAATCATTACTTTTGCTTCTTACAGGGCTAGGGACAATAATGGAATAGTTAAAGGGAAATATTTAGGAGGGTTAGAAATTGATGGGTGGCTGAAATTCAGATTTTAAAACAAGAAGGAATAACACTCAACCTTTGAGAATTTTCAGGTGAGTATTTTATCATTATTTATGATGAGCAATCATTATGACACATACTTTCTAAGTGAAGTCAATACCCAAGCTGTTAAAGCACTAACCCTGGGACCTCTTCTCTCACTTCACACTGTGGCCCAGTGGGATCAATTTGGCTTCTCAGTTTTAATGGTGAAGTACATCAGCTCTGGTATCTAAGTGCCTGGACCAAGCTCTCCACATACGAGCTATGTGGCCTTGGCCAAGAAGACCTATCTAGCGTCTCACTGAGCATTACCGAATGAAAGCAAAGGTCTTAGCACAGAGTCCTGCACCTAGCTGGTATCTGGTAAAAGTTAGCTGCTTCTGAAAAAGTCTCGATTTTTTTTATGGTGGGGGGTGCTGTTTCTTTTTATATTTAAAATCCTAAAGACAGCTAAAAAAAAAAAAAGAGAAAGGAGTTGAAAGAGAAGGCAAGGGGGAAAAAAAGGCAATTGAGGCCAAATGATTTCATATCTGCTGCTGAGAAGCTGTCAGATGTATCTGCTCACTGTCTTCAACAATTTGGGCTGGTTTCAAAGAGTAGAAATACACAAGCTGCAAAATGAATGAACACATGCATCCACATGGCAGTGTTTCAAAAACAGAGTGAAAAGATAAAGGCAAGTTGCTGGGCAGTTTTACATTTCCTCAACATTTATGTAATGTTTTAAAACACATAAATAGTTCTGTTTAGTGTATATTAATATAACAGAAAAAACTTGAAACATAGGTGAGGCAGATACATGCCAGCCTCTAGAGTGATATCCTGTGGTAAGGTCAAGGGAGTTAGGGATGCGAAAGAGGTACCAATGGACACTAACAGATCTGTAATGTTTCTATTCTTTGTTACTAACTTGGAGCAATGGCAAAATGTTAGTACTTTTTAAGTCTAGGTAGCAGCTACATGGGTGTTACATTTTTCTCTCCACTGAATGCTTGAAATATTTCTCAATTTTTTAAGCATACAAAAGATACTACTACCCCCTTCTTAAATCCATCGAAATTCCTATGTTTTAGAAATCCTTTATTTGCTCAGCTAACTCATAAGTACAATGATTTTTCAGAATGCTCATGCATATCAGATTCAATTTGAAAACAGTATAGTGAATCTACTAAAAAATATCTTATACATTTATGTTACATTCACATTACCAAAATATATTTCAAATTCTGGAACATCTGGGTTGAATCACTCAATCATCTGGGCTGATGTTATTTCATATCATCTTAGTAATGATTGATAGTAATACCATGATCCATTTGGAGGATGATTTTTAGTTAACAAATTGCTGGTACTATGTATGCATTAAGATAGAGAGGATAACAAATAGGTTTTATCATGGGGTCAGTTCCAACTGATGGATGGTGGCTGCCCACAGTACTCTGTTGAGACAGATTGTGAATCCATATCTGGACACAGTGGAAAGGTAATGATAGGCTAGAGAGGGGTAAGGGCAGGGTGTTGGGGGTGATATCCTGATTCACCTTCTGCCTCTCTCCTTGCTCTTTTTCCATCACCTTTCGCTTATCCCTTCTATCTTGATACCTTCCAAAACTGTCCCCTTCCCATTAGCTTTGGTCCGTACTCATGCCACAACAGTCACTGGCTGATTTCATTCCCAGCCCTACTGATGAGTCCTTCCCGGCCACATTCAGCTAGGTGCCACCCCTCCCCTGCAGGCCCCCTGTGCACACACAGCATTCATCTCTAAGCATTCTATTTGTTTACCCATCTGTCTCTGCTATTAGACTGTGGGCTTTGAAAGGACAAGGTTAGGTCTTATTGATCTCTGCACACTCTAATTCTGGCATATACTAAGCAATCAATAAATGTTTGCTAACTGAAAGAATGATTTAATGAATGGTGTCCTTGTTTTGCAGAAAAAGAAACATACTCAGAAGTTGAGATTTTTCACAAGGGTATCCTTCCTCCAAAACGTCTCTCTCTTTCCTCTAGAACAGAGATTGACAACATTTTCTCTAAGGGACCATGGTGTGGTTTGTCCTGCTGGGGTTCATGTGGGAATCTTGGGCCCTGATGTGGTCATAGCAGAGATGGTGAGACCTTTAAGAAGTGAAGCCTAGTGGGAGGTTGTTAGGCCATTGGGGAAGTGCCTGAAGAAGGGTTTAAGGTAGTTCTCATGGGAACCCGAATTAATTACTGTCTTGGTTACTTTTCTCTGATTGCTGGAACAAAACACCTGACACACAAAATGTAGGAAGGAAAGGTTTATTTATCTCACTGTTTGTGGAGGTTTCAGTTCATAATCAGCTAGCTCCAAGACAGGGTGGCATGGCACATAGCAACACTTCAAGGCAGCAGCCAGCAAAAGCAGCCAGAGCAAAAGGGGAGGGGGGCGCAGAGCAAGCCGCTTTCACTCCTTTACTTGTACACAGGCCACCACCCCCTCCAGAGTCCTTGTGGCACTTACAAAACCTCCTTGCCCTCCTCTTGCACAGGTGGGGGATATTTACAAAGAACTCTGGCTCACTGCTGAGTCTCTTAGTTAAATTTCTAAATTGCTCAGGTTAGCTCAATTCCTCATAATAGCTCTATCTCCCAATCCTGCTGGTTTCCTGCTTTGCCAGGTGATGGGTCCCTCTTGCATGGTCTTTCACTGCATGCTCTGAAGGCAGGAGAGCCCCTGGCCAAAGTCACTGCTGTGCTGTTTAGATTGTCAGCTTCCAAAACTGTTATACATTTTTCTTTATAAGTACCCCACTTAGGCATTATATTACTGTAATAATAGAAGACAAATACAAGTCAGATAGTAAATATTTTCAGTTTTTGCAGGTCAGTCAATTCTGATGTTACTGCAAATAAAGTATAGGTAATGCAAAAACGAGGGAATGTAAATATATTATAGTAAAACAAGGCTACAAAAGTAGGCAGCAGATTTGGTCAGTGGGCCATAGTGTGTGGATTTTGATGCAGGATCCTAATTCCATTCTTTCCAAAAGTCTCTGTTGGAGTTAAATTCATAATCTCTTAATAGTACCAAACCAAGCAACTGAGGAAAGCTCACAAAAAAACTTGGCTTCTACAGTGAGATGAGAAAGAATAAGAAATTTATTGAAAATAGTTCTTAAAAGACATAAAGGAAGTGAAGCCCAATTTATTCACATCCTCCTTGATCACTCATTCTGAACACTCTTACTGTTTCAAAAAGAGGTCCATTTACTGGGTGCAATGGAGAGAGGAGAAAGTAGAACAAATAACTCCTTTTCATTCCCCTTACCTCTTTCCATGTCTCCAAATGACTAGTCTCTTTTTTTCTTCACAAGGAATATTTCAAACCTCTTCCACTCTTCTCATATCTCCTGCCCATTCACTTCCTCGCTTTCTACTTCACAAAGGAAACAGAAGCCACCAAAAGAATTCTGAATTCTGCCACGCACCACTGCCTTATCTACATCCCTATTCATTTTCCTATTCTTCCTGCCATAATGCAGTAGGTCTAAGATTAATCCCTCTTTCTGACCTAGTCCTTTCTGGTCTTAGATTTTCCAACCTTGTAGGGAACCTAATCTATCAACTATCACTTATTGTTGTATTCTCTCTGATTCTCTCTCTCTCTCTCTCTCTCTCTCCCTCTCCCTCTCTCCCTCCCTCCCTTTCTCCTCTTCCTGCTTCCCCTCCTTTTCCTCTCCTGTAAACTTTCAGTAGCTATGCATGACTCTACTTGCCTGGAAACTATTGCATGAAACCTGGATCTCCTTTTAGTTGTTACCCTATCTTCCCTTACCTCCTTTTGTAGTCAAAGCTCTTGAAAGGATTACGTTCTTTTCATCCCCACTTCCTCATTTCCCAATAATTCTTCAATTTATGACAAAATTTGCTTCTCCTCCATTGTATCCCTGAAACTGTCTCACCAAAGATCTCAAATAACCTCCTTTTTGCTACATGCAACTTAGAAGTCTTTGCTCTTTTCTTTATTGAATTTCTGGCATTATTCAACCCTCTGATCACTCTCCTTGAAATACTCTCTTCCTGCAGCTTTGGTGACAGTGTGACCTCCTGGTTTTCCTCCTAGAGTCATTCTTCCTTAGGTTCCAATACCTCTACCTACAAAGTACTGGCACCCTCAGAGTTTTGTGCTAGGCTATCTACTATTCTACTCTCCTGGGATATCTCATCTGCTCTGTTGGCAACCTGCCCAAGTTTACTTTTCCAACCCAGAACTCACTACTGAGGCTAAAGCCAGCTAGCTTAACAGAAATTAACCCTCTTCTCCTTTACTCACCATATGCAGTTCCATCTTTAAAGAGAAATTATATTAACTCCAGCAAGCTACCACCCCATTTCAGTGCTTGTTTGCAATAAAACTTCCTGTAAATCAGGTCTGCACTTCCTGTTGAAATTCCTGTTCAGTTGTCTCTTGTGAGCATCCTCCAATCAGGCTTCTAACTCTGCAACTCCACTGAGAGAGCACTTTTCAAAGTCATCATGATTTCTTTTTGCTAAAGGCAGGGAAGATCATCAGGATCTTTCAACCATGCGTGTTTGACACAGTGGATCTCTCATTCCTTCTAGATACTAGCTCTTCACTGGATTCCAAGATACCACCCTCTGCTGGTTTTTCTCCTTCCTAACTTTATATTTCTGTCTTATTTACTCGTTCTTTCTTTTCTTCATGATTGTTTACTCTTGAGATACACAAGGGCTCATTTCTTGGCCATATCCTTTATACTCCATAGGTGATCTCATCCAGTATCAAAGCTGGGTGTCATCTATACAACTATGACCCCTAAACATATACCTTCATCTCACATCTATTTTTTTTAATTTCTAGTCTCTTATATCCAATTGCCTACTTAATATCTTCGCTAGGGTGCTGTCTTGGTATGTTTTGCACTGCTATAGCAGAGTGCTTGAGACTAAGTAATTTATGAAGAATAGAAGTTTAATTTGGGTTATGACAATGCCTGCTCCAATTTGTACAGGTCCAAATCTTGTTACCATTACATATAATTTGATTATTTTTAGTCCTTTTACTACAGGTTCTCTATTTATGCCTTTTCTACCATAATTTCAAAACTTTTGGGGGCTGGGGATTTGCGCTGCCTGGCAAGTACGAGGTTGTGAGTTTGATCTCTGGTACCAAAAAAAAAAAAAAAGTGGATTTGATGAATGCAATGTGTTATGCATGTATTGAAGTGTCATACTGAAGCCCATTAATACAAACAATTAATGCATTTTAATAAAAATTTGAAATGCAACTCATTGTCCTTATTCTCAAGGGATATTTTTGCTGCCTTTGCTGCATAAGTTTGTATAAGATGTTCCATGAGCAGCTATTGCGTTAGTCCTTCTTTCTTTGACCTCTTTATTTTTCTGTTAGTGTGTTGAATTTCATCACTTTAGTGTTTTGTTTTGCTTTTGGTTCCTAACTTACTGAATTCATGTTCTTAGGAATTCCCTGTGTAGTTTGAAGCAACTGAAGGGAGCTATTCCTAGGGTCCTTGGATTATTTTTTTTCAGATACTCTTTCATTTCTTTTATACCTCTGTGTTCACTTCAGTCTTCCCTTTCATTCTCTTCTCCTACAGGTGCTAGCCTAGCTATCATGCTGCTTTTTTTCATCACACTAATGCTTCAACTGGACCGCTCTGCCCAGTTCTTTTTGCTCTGGAAAAAAAAAGATGAATTCTTACTGGCACTTTTCCAACCTTACTGAGGGCTTTTATTCCCTTCCAGATACATTTTGAGGTCTTGTTACATTCTGCCTCCCCCTTTATAGTTTGAAGACTATAAACTTGAACCAACCCCAGCAAACTCCCCAGTCTTTGGTAAAAGACTCTGTCTTCTAAGGGATTGCTAATGTCCTCTTTTCTGGGATGGTGGGCAGATCAGGAGAGGAGTTCCTTGGGCATCAAATCAGTCCCAAGAATCAGCATGGGATCCTGACAAATGGTGACATGTAGCCGATTTTCCTGGCTCGACTATGACATTGAAATGCATAGGACCTATGTTATTGGAGATATTTCCTTGGTTTTTCACTAAATTCTAAATTGTCGATTTTGTCCTCTTTTACGCAAATTTAGGACTATTGGTAAGAATTCTTAAGGTTTTGTGATTTGCTTCTTTTCCTTCTATCACTTCTGGGGGAAAAGATGATAAAGGAGCTGTTATAAGTCAGATTAAAATATTCTGATTTTCCTCTTGAATACTTTTTAGTTTATAAAATGAGGACAACCTCTTGTTTAGTTATCAGTAATTTCTCTGTCTCCTTTATTTCACTGAAGCTTGGGGAGGGCAATTCTGGAAGCAAATATATGAAGTACTGTCAGATAATGCTGGATCACCTGTATGATGGTAGTCATGTAAATTATATTACCTAGTTTGTGGAAGTGTATTCCATAATGTTTTCACAATGATGAAATTTCCTACTTGGCATTCTTAAATGTGATAGTTGTTAAGGAACATATGAAAAAAATATATATGTGCTTCTCTATATATATATTTCATATATATGTGGAGAAAGAAAAAAAGGCGGAAAGAGAAAGGAACATGGGAAACTGGCCATCTCTCCCAGCCTCCTTAGAGATCAGAGTGGGGTAAGATGAAGTGTGGTTACCCCAGCAGCTTTCAGATGACCCCAGCTTCACAGTTGTGGCAGGCTTTGCTCAATGAATCTGGGATTTGTGCAAGAGATATCTGGACCCTGTATTTCTCATTTACTCTCTCTGCTGCCTTTTTTCTTCCCAGCAAAGAGTAGTGTCACCCTGAACACACAAAGGGCTTTGGTTGTGTGTACCTTTAGGAGAGTAAACACGGGGAGCTCTGGAAGCTGTCCCCAACCTGCCATCCAGGCCCTGGGAGGAAGCTGCTCAGTGGGCAGGTAGGCTGAACTCCCAGTGCATGTAATTAAGACACAGCAATGGTAGGCAGGAAATCTTGGCTTGAGCAGTAACCTTGGATGGAGAGTGGGAAATATGGAGGTGAGGTAGGGTAGAAAATCTGCATCTCTAACATCTCCCACTACTGCTCAGATCTACAGCTCCCAGTGGGATAAAATAACCTCCCAGAGAGGAATAAAAACACAGCCACTGAGCACTGAGCTTGAAATTAATAAGCAAATCCTATCAAACCATTGACATCATGGGCTTCGGTTTTGGAAGGCAGAAACCTTTTAAGTGTCAATGATTATCTCTGTGTGCTGCATCTCCAGGCCCCGTCCCCATGATGGATGGCCACCTGCACAGTGCCCTGGCATTTCCACGCACAAAATAATTGGCTGCATAAGGTTGCTGCATGCCTTTCTGTTGAAGGAAACTTCAGAAACAACTTCTATTCCATGGACTCAATTTTTGTTGGTATTTTGAATCTGAGAACTAGTTCTGCTTTCATTTGACTTCTCCAGGATATAAAAGTAAAATGAGTAAAATGAAGACTGTTTGCTGTGTTTTGCAGCTAAATAGTCATTTACTTTAAGGAGATTCTTGATATTTTGTGTCCCTTTCTATATCATTGCTGTAATGGCCATAGAACTCTCCAGACTTGTTTGAAGAAGAGACTGTGGACAGGGGTAGCAGAGATGTGAAAGCTCAGCCACAATAGCTAAACTTCATTGATATTGTTAATGTTAATTAATCTTGGGTAACATTGGTTAATTGGTACATTAATTAACTTTATATAGCAAAACTAAATGCAGGCACTAGGATTATATGATCTCATTTAGTCCTCACACCAGCTGCATTATTACTGTTATTTCTGTTTTGCAGAAGAGACTGTAACTTGCACAAAACCACACAGCTGGTACATGGCAAAGGAAGGACAAGACACAGGCTCTGCCCTTAGGCCTCCCCAATTCTGAGTTGTCTGTTAGTCATCCAGAGCTGCTGCTAACTACACAATTCTGTAGTCTAAAGATGAGAATTCTGGAATGCTGGAATGAAAGTGGCTTAAAACAGCATCTGTTGTCTCTCAATTTCTATGGGTCAGGATCCAGCATAGCTTAACAAGGTGCTTCTGCCCCTAAGTTCTTCACAAGGCTGCAGCCAAGGTACCAGCCAGGGCTTCAGTCATCTCGAGGCTCCATTGGACAGGGATTCACTTCCAACTCTCTCCTGTGAGTGTTTGCAGGATTTAGTTCTTTGTCTTAACTTGAGCTGCAGCCTTCCTCAGCCCTTTGCCACACAGATCTCACCACAGGACACACAAGGCAGCTTGCTTTGTCAGAGCAGAGAAGAAGAATCAGAAAGAGTTTAAGTAAGATGGATGCCACCATCTTGTAGCCTAATCTTGGAAGTGGCATTATCGATTTGGACATCATCTGGACCTTGGACATCACTAGAAGCAAGTCGTTAGGTCCAGTGTTTACTAAAGAGAGAGGACTGCACAGAGGTGTGAACACGGGAATGCAAGGGTCTCTGGGGACCATGTCAGAAGCCACCTGCTGCAGTACCCTTCTCACAGGTGCCCAGGCCTACCGCTCACAGGAGCAGCTAGTGGCTTGTGTTGTCTGACTGTGACCCACTAGCCACAGCTGATCCAACCAGAGATGGACACCAATCCATCATAGACCAATTAAATTCTGTCCTTCAGAAATCCTGAATTCCAATTCAGAGACGCTGGTTGGTTTCTACTACAGGCTTGAAATGAAATGATACTAATTGGGAGTCATCTCTGCTGTGCTCTGGTAAGTAGAGATGGCCAGATATGAGCAAGACAGAGAGAGAGAGAGACAGACAGACAGACAGGCAGTGGATCCTCCCTTCTCCCTTGGGTTGGAGAGGTATAATAAAAGCATTAGTATTCTGTCACTTCCAATCAGGGATGAGGTTTATAATATTTAACAACCAGAAAAATCCAAACACCAGCTGACTCAGAGGGAACTCACCGCTTGATGTGGGGTGTTCACCAGCTGCCCGCTTTCAATCACACTGGTGACCTCGGGGAGCTAGGCTGGGGGAGGCAGGGCTTAGATCCTCCAGTGGCCAGGAGTGGGGTCTTGGGGACAGCCCAGCACAGACACCTCTGTGTGATTGCAGTTTCTGTGGACCCTGGGGAGTTGATCTCTCTGGCAGACAATTCACTGGTGAGGATTTGGTGACAATATTCAGTGCTTTTCTGGATCATTCATTGAGCTCCCTGGAAGAATACACATAAGTGTTCTAGACAAGAATGAAAAGCAGACATCTGATCTATGTAAGAAAGTAATGGAAAAATACTTTCCTAAGTAATGGGATTTAGGAAACTTACTACTGCCTCTAACACAGAACCTGTGATCTAGGCCCCCCATGCTCCTGGATGGGCTCTAGGGACTGTGACTCCCTTGACAGTATGTGCAGAGGTGTATGGGCATTTACAAGTATACGATTGGCCTCACACATCCCAGTGATATGACCATGATAAAACAAAAGCCCAAGGGCCAGTGTCTGGGGAGAGGGTCAAGTCTATTCTTAATGTTTTTTAAATTAAGTCAACCAAGAGTCAACAAAGCGAATGAATGGTCTCGCAGCTCAATTCTACTTGGGAACAAGAAGTTGACACAGCCTTCTTCCTCTCTAAATGGGGAAGAATTCCCACTTGACCACCCCATCTCCTCTACAGTTTTCTTTCTGCACTAGGAACACACAAAATTAAGTGTGCTCTGAAAGCCAGCAAGGAACTGATCCCTTTTCCCTGAACATTAAACCAAACTCTGGCTTCCTTTTGAGGGCTTCTGTTGAGCTCAGCCTTTGCATGAGAACTGCACAGGCAATTTCTTTTCTCATGTTAGATATTGTGGACAATTGCCCTGCTTCCTAGTTCAACAAAATATAAGGGAATTTGTTGTAGCTCACAACAAAAAGAGATTTATGTCCCTGTCTTACCATAGTGCACAGTATGCATCTCTCCTTTCTAAGAAAACAGGGCAACTTCAATGCAGTAGAGTTTAAAACTTGTGTTTTTAAATCATAATTCACAATCCAAATGTTTTTGAGTCAGGAATTTTCTTCTAGGAGAAGTTTGGAGTTACCATGCAACATACGTTACTTTTTGTATTTTAAAAAAACAAAGAGAAAATATGTGTATAACTATAATTCTGTTTTCAAAGTTTTAGATGACTAGGTTGTAAAAATCCTGTTCTGGGATATCAATTGGACCTGCAGCAACTTCAGGGTGGTGTGGAGAGACTTTCTTTGGAGATTTAATTCATCATTATTAATAAGGAAGCTTAACAATTATTGAATGCTATGTGCCAGGCCCATATTAAACACTTTATAGATCCTATTTTGTCTTCACAACACTCCCATCAATGCTTATTAACTGTTTTACAAAGAGAAAATTGAAGCATAGGTTTAAAGAGTTGGTCAGATGTGAAGCAGGAATTTGGAACAAGGTCTCTTTGATTCCATTGTTTCCTCTGATCCTCCATGCACCAATCGCTAAATTTAAGACCGTGATAACTTCATTACTGCCTTCAATATTTGGCAATATGGTCGGTAAACTTCCAAATAGTCCTACCCTACTTGTTCACCCCCTCTTCAATTAGCCTATGTAAAACTTTTAGTGTATTGCAAAACTGTAATGTGAAAATATTTAGTGTATCAACAGTTAGCTATTGATGCAACTAAGCACCTGTCATGGTTTATGTCAGTGGCCCCCAAGCCTCATGCAATGCGACCAAATCTGGCATTTGTGATTGGTTCTTTGTCTAGCTCTCAGATTGGTGGTGTAAGTGTTTCACTTGCCCAGGGGTGGAGCCAGGATAGATACATCAACAGGAACAAGGTGTGTCTCTCTCTCTTGCTGGCTAGCACCTTCCTGTTTGCAGCCGCCATGAAGGGTGGCCCCACCATGCCATGCTGCCTTGGAGCCAACTGAGTATGGACCTCCAAAAATTGTAAGAAATAAACCTTTCCTTCCTTAACTTTGGGTGTCAGGTATTTTGTCTCAGCAACAAGTAAAAAGTCACTAAGACAGCACCTCTAAATAATAAGTATTTACAATTGCTCATAGGTCTATGAAAGTCAGTCCAGCACCTCTTCTGGTCTTAGGTGGACTTACTCATGGATGTGAGGTCAGACGTGGATCAGGTAGGCAGCTCTGATTGTAGGCTAGGTTTGCTCACTGACTTGATCAAGAGTCTCTTGGCTGATCCTGGTCTAGTGGCCTAACAAACCAGGGCTTTGGTTCATGTAATTTTCCTGCTTCAGCAGGCCAGCCTGGATTTTCCATAGGGTGGTAGCAGAGCAAAAGAGGTCAGAGGCCTAGAGACTAGGCTTGAGGCTAACACAGAGCCACTTTGGCCACATCTTATTGGCCAAAGCAAGATCCAAGGTCAGCCTACATTCAGAATGGAAAGGATTAGAACGTCTCATCCCGTAGGGCATGCCTACAAGGTGTCATTAATTGGGGCCAGTGGTAAAATCGGTCTTTCATAAAGCATAATTATGAAAATAACAATTTTGGTTGATGGAGAATACACAGTAGGCTCTCTCACTTCTCTATTAGGGACACAATCACAATCATCCCTTGCATGAAAGGAAACAGGTTTAAAGAGGCAAAGAAACTTGCTCACAATTCCACACTCCCGAATAAAGGATGTAGTCTTAGCATTTGGTGGCTTGGCCAGCCAAATGAACCCCGGTTTCTGTTGGTGGCTTCTTCTCTTACAAAGCATAACAAAAGATCTAATTCCAACTGGTCCCAAGTGTATATTCAAAGGGTTTGGCCCTTGGACTCTCCATCCTTTCAGTGAAGGGCTTAATGAAATGGATAGGCCCCCAGAGTCCATGGCTCCAAATAAACCCTTTCTCAGTATATTGCTTTGGCAGCTTTTGCTGCAATTCCAAAGATGGGCAGGGCCACAGTGGAGCAGCAGCTTTCTCCGCAGCAATAAACAATATAAATCTGACCGTCAGCCTGCACATTCAAAAGCAGATTGGAGAAAAGAGCTACCTCTCAAGGCCTCTGATTCTTTAATCATCAATAGTTAACCCGATCCCATGTCTCACAGAGAATACTTGGGAAGAAGGAGGAGGCAATGGTGAATGTGCTTCCCAAAGACAAAAGGAGAGATATGGAGATCGAAAGAGGAGCAGAAGACACACAGAAAGAGAGAGCCCCCAGAGAAAAGTGAAAAGGTGGAGTATTCTGCTCAGAACCTGCACAGGCACACGCAGTTTCCTGCTGCCCAGACTTCCCCAGACCCTTGTATAAAAAGCAGACAGCCCCTCACTCACAGGTAATGTGTTGGCTACACTGCTCCCTGCTGGTAGTTCTAGGGAAGCGCACAAATGCTGAAGAGCCAGTAAAAAGCTGGAACTTGGATTTCACAGACCCTCTAAAGGACTTTCTGATTACCCCATTCCCAAGGCTAATTATTGGGGCTAGTTTGGCAATACCACCCTTTCCACTTTTCCTTTCTTTCCCCAGGAATCCACAGAATTGACATCTTTTTCTTTCTCTGTTGTAAACTGGGGCTGTAACATAGCATCTGGGCTTCCCCACTTCTCAATTCTTTGTAAAGATAAAGCCCTAGCACTCTATGTCTGCCCATTTATTCATAATCACCATATAGAGCCAGGGAGGGAAACTGAGGTTTAAAAAATTGCAGCCATTTCACAAAAATTCTGGAATCTTACTCACCAGGTCCTTAGTTCCCAGTGCATAGTATCTGGCTCTTTCTGAACTGTTGCCTAAAGATGAAAATCTTTTAATGTTTTCTCCTCTGCTTTTATTCCTGAGGTGGGAGGCACCTCTTCAAACAACTTTCCCAATCACCACTGGATTTTTAGTCCATTTTACCAGGACTCACTTGTTTCTGAAGACTCCTTTCCCCAGCACCTGCTCTGAAGAAACTTGGGCAGACCCTGAGTTGCCCTCTGGCTGAATCAGGGCTTCCATGGGAGACTCGCTCATGCCTTGGGAACTCTGACTGAGGTGGATACTTGTGTACTTCCTCCAGCTCATTTGGAATCAGAATAATCAGTAAGGATCTCATAGAGCTTCAAGTAAACAATCACTTCCGGCAAAGCCCCCTTGAGCGCTAATCTGGGTTAAGCCCTGGAGTTGTAGAAGCTAAAAGATGGCTCCCGTTCACCTACTATGATTAATAGCGATGGTGGTGTTTACTGAAGGCTTGCTAGTTTAGAAACCCCATGAGCTAGAATCTATTATTTTTATCATTTTCAATTTATAGATCAGGAAATAGAGGCAATGAGAAGTTAATGGAATTACTTGTCCAAGGTCACAAGTCCATAATCAAGATATCAAGGCTTTGAATGCAGAGTTCCTGTGCTCGCTTTGGCAGCACAGACACTGAATGCAAGGTTTCCTGGCCTCGACACCCCCCTGAAAAACCACTGAGCTAAATGGTCCCTCGTTGCAAGCAGTAGGACTGCTTTTGTGGCTTATGGGATCAGGTAGTTGGACTAGTTTGAGTTTCAGTCCCCACTTTACCACTCTTTCACTTGCTATTGGTGTAAACATAGCAAAAATACTTAAAATTTTGAAGCTTTGTTTTGCTCATCTGTAAAATATGGGCAGTAATAGAGCCTATCTCAAAAATTGTGATGAAATAGAATAATGCTTATAAATTATATAGCAAAGGGCCTGGCTAACATAAAACGCTTAGTAAATGATATTTTTTTTCAATGGCACCAAAACCCTCTGTTGTTGGTGTTTGTTGTTCTTGGCTCCTCCACTATCTCACTGCATCATTGAAGATTTAGTTTCCTCTTCTATCATATAACTCTTTCTTACCTATACTGCATGCTTTTTCTTTGCCACTCTCCAGTGAACTCTTTTCCTTAGACAACCAAAGACAAAACAGTCCTTTAAAAATAAGTCTATTGTTTTATTTTTCTGCTTAAATCATAATGGCTCCCCATTGCACAAAAAAATGAAATCTAAAACACCTGACTTATGGAAGTGTACTTGATATGACACTGCCCATCTTTCCCATCTTAAATCTCTCTCCTTACTCACCGACATTATGATCCAATCACACTAGGCTTCTTCCTGTTCTTGAGTTTAACAATTTATTCCCATCTTGTGCTATTTGTAAGAGAAGTAGCCAGAAACTTTTTCACTTTGAGCTTTACAAGGCTAGCTTCTTTTTTGTCAGAATCCAACTCAAATATCATTCTTTATAGAGAATATTCCTTTGTTCTTGGGTCCATCTCCTCTCCCAGTCACTCTCACAGTATTCACCACTGTCTCAAATGATCTCACTCATTGCTCTTCTGAGTGACTTCCTTCCCACCAGAATGCAAATGACATAAGAGCAAAGAGCATAGTTAGGAGGACTTGTAGCCAGGTCTGGTAGCACTAGGAGTTCAGTTCCTGGTTTCTAGTGAACTTTCAATACATAAAGGTTGAGTTGATGAATAAATGAGCTGGACATATTGGTTCAGGCCTATAATCCCAGCATTCAGGAAACTGAAGCCTAGGTAACTTCGTGTCTTAGAAAGAGCCTGTCTCAAAATAGAAAATTTAAAAGGAGCGGGATTGTAACTCAGTGCCAAGGACTTAGGGTCAATCGCTACTCCCAGAAAGGAAGAAAGAAAGGAAGAAGGAAGGAATAAAAGAAGACTAGAGAAAGGAAATTCAGTTAATTCAATACTCATTTATGAAACAGGATGATTTAGATTCAGTGATATCTAATATTTTTTCAAATCTAAACTGCTAAGAACCTTGGGACATCTTGGGGTCCTGAGTCAATACAGATAGAGAGTCTGAAGTGTGAAAGTCTAGGACATACTATGGAAAAATAATATTTACCAGATCATGAAATAAGGCTATAGTAATTTTCCATATGACTACAAAGATACATCCAGATGTATCCAAAATTTCTCTCACTGTAACATTTACAATTTTTTTCTCAGGTTTAGATTTCCCTATGATTAGATACTATTTCAAGGAGCAGGACAGTATCAGAAAAGATTGTAATGATCAACTAGCTGATATAATTTTGCCCTGATCCAGAGATGTGTTTGTTGATGGACTCTCAGAAATCTCACAAGTACCTTTGAGAATCATCCATCTGATACTATCCAGGAGCACGGAAAGATTTCTAGACAGACATGGGCTTTATTCCACATCTAGGCACTAAGGCTATCACTTGGGTACTTACCCACATTGTTTTTAAAATTAATTAATCCCATAAACATGTGTTCAGCCCTTCCCATGAGCAGCCAAATAATGATCAAAAGAGATATCAATACCAACTCTTCCAGACTATGTATTGATCAGACACCAGTGATGTATTACTTGTCAACTATAACAAAGATGAAGGCAAAACATTGTCAGGAAAAGGATAGATTATTATCCCGTAGAGCAGGTAAGAGAACATAGGTTCAGAGAGTATATCAGTATCTACTGATGAGAAATGGAGGGTAGGAAGTATCAGGCAGCAGCAAAAGTGGAGTCCAGAATAGTGTTCTGTACTCATCATGCTTGAAGCCACCCTCTTGGAGCCTTTGCTCGTTTGTTTGTGGGGTTCTAATTAGCATGTCTGACTAGAAGTTGAGGAACCATGAGGAGCTAGGCCTATCACTTCTACCCAGAGAAAACTGACTTCCTTAAAATCCTGACGGCACCACGCGCAGATCTCCACACATTAATTTGTCTTTATCCCCGGGGAGCACAAGGAGGAGTTTGCAGAAAGAGAACAGAAGAACAGAAAGAGAAGGTGACACCTTAGGCAAGACACAGCCCTGTAATAGGCAGTTCTGGAGGGGAGGCGATTGCGTCGGCTTCAATAGCACATGAGCCTTGCTTTATTTTTCTTTGCTCATATAACTACTCATATAACTTTGCTCATATAACTTTGCTCATATAACTACTCCAAAAACGTCAGAGGGAGGATGAGAAGAAGTAAACAGTTATTATGAAAGAAGAAGCGGGGAGGCATTGGGTTTCTGTCAGCTGTCTTGATTGTAAAATATTGCCATGTCCAGGTGACCTTCGGGATGCTCGTGCTGGTATAATAGCAACCATTTGTGTAGGTATAGGAAGCCCTGGTGTAAGCCACGCTATATATTTAAGAGAATGCAAATATAGGTGCTCTTTGCACACTTGTGTTCCCTTCCTGCGCTCTCCAGTTGGCTGTGTTTTTCTTGGCTTAATTTCTTCTAAGCCAACCGGCAGGCATGTGGAAGGTATGTTTGCTGCTATGGAGGGCCTGCTGGGTTTAGCAATCCCTCAAAGAGAAGCATCTCTCCAGATGGGCCTTTGGGGTTCAGAGGAATGTGTTTCTGGTTGTCAGCAAGGCTTAGTCATCAGTGTTGGCCACTCACCCACCCTGAGCCTCACGTGTAGCTGTGTGCTGTGCCAACCCATCAAAAGCTCTGGGCCCTGGGATGAGTACTGTTATTTGGAAAGAAAGCTAGGAATTTCTATGAGAAAGCAAATATTTTGCTCTGGGATATATCTAAATTATTCATCCCCCCCGACTTATATGGCTTAAGGAGAAATATTTATTTTTAAAAATTTGAAGTCAGAAGAAATCTGGGTTTAAATCTTGACTCCAATTCTACCTAACTATGTGATCTTGAATAAGCTATACAATCTCCTTGAGCATCAAATTATTTGCACAGAAAGTAAGGATGAGCATGTTTCTATTTCTTGTGAAGTGTTGTGATAAGGATTTTAAAAAGGTAATTTATGCAAAGTGCTCAGGGCAGCAGCTAATGGCTAGCACACAGTTAGTTGCACACAATTCTGCTTAGACACAGCCAGCATTATAATCGGGGAATATTTTCTCTGGTTGGGAAAAGGGAGAAACACCACGAGAGTCCATCTTTTGGGAGGTAACTCAAGAGGCCCCAAGATGCTTTGTCTTATACATATGGTTGATTTTGTGGGCAGAGATCAGCACTGGGCACAGCCCCATGGACAGTGACGATGGCACAGGGGCCAGCTTTGAATCTGGACCATCTATGTCAGTGTTGGAAAACTGTGGGTCTATTAATGAACAAATAAAGAAAAGGCAATGTATATACCAGAGGAATTTTATTCAGTCATAAAGATGGATGGATTCGAGTCATTTGTAGGAAAATGGATCTTGAGACAGTGGTGTTAAATGAAATAAATCGGACACAGAAAGTCAAATAGTATAAGGTTTCTTTCATATGACATCATCAATTACAAATAAATTAAAAAGTAAAATAAAGACAGGCTTTGGGAAAAGGAGAAAGGGATTCTGGGAAGGAGTAGACCCAGGATAAAAGGACTGAAAATAATTAAGGTGGTTGGCTTTTCTCCTGCAAGTCTGTGTTTTGTGTTTGGGTGCATAGTTCCTGTGTCTGGAGTTTTGCTCCTGCTGAGAGGGCCTCTGAAAGCTAGTACTAAATCCCAAATAAGAAAGGAGAACGGAGGGCCACCAGGAGGCTCTGTTCTGAAGGTGTTCCCAGGATAGATTTGCCCCACAGTGGAGAACTTTCCTGGGTCCCCACAGTTCCTCATCATCCCTGGACATCCCTGGACATTTCAGACATTTCATTCAGAAGCTAAAAGAGCGTGCCAAGTGAGTGGTGTCCCTCCCCGCAATGTAAGCAAGCAGGACCACACAGGATACATATTGCCCCCCAACCCAAGGGTGAGACCATCACCAGTTCCAAGCCAGCTCTACATTATTTTGCTTCCGCTTGGCATGGAGCAGCAGGTGTGAGGACTAACCAACCAAACTGACCCTGAACGGGGACATTTTTGCTTGGGAAGAGAAAGAAACAACAAGACCCTGGGACCATCTACATTAAGTTCAACAGTCCACTTGAACCCCTGCCGCATGGCCTACGTCCAGCAGAGAGACCAGAAGGCAGATTGTATTTCCATCTACCGAAGGGAACAAGGACACATCTTGGCTTGGACTGTAAACACAGTCTGGGGTGAATGGACAGAGGGGCCTCTGGTGCATTGTGGGTACTTCAAAAACCCACAGACCCTAAAGGTAAGTGAAGAAAATCTTGACTGGCTGGGTCCTAAGACTAAATCTCAGGGAGGGGGGAAACACTCATTCAAAGACACAGGAAGTTCTTCTTTGACTCAATCTTTTTAAAATTTTTCTATTTTTAATTTTTTTCTTTTATTTATCAGTTATTTTGGGCATTTGGGTTTTTTTCTCCTTTCTACCCCTTCTTTTCACTTGTTTGATGTTTCTCTTTTCTCCTTTCAACTTTTCCCCCTCTTCTATCCATTTATTTCATTTACTTTGTCCTCCATTTATCTTTTTCCTTCTTTTTCTAACCTTTTTTCTTCTTTTTCTAATTCTTCTGTTTTTTGTTTCATTTATTCTGTTTACTGTTATTTCACTATTGATTTACTTTTATTCATCAGTAGGACTTCCTGTCTCAGTTTTCTCTCCTTTTCATATCCCACCGATTAACTTCTCAAGCTTTGGTTTTATTCTTTCTCCAGTTCCCCAGCTCCTCTACCTTTACTAGTAAAACTAGTAAGCTTTGTATATTTCTAGATAGCTAGTTTACATCACTACTGTTGGATACATGCACATCCATGCCTGCACCAACACAATCTCCAACAGCTAAATCATGGAAACACTGTATATGTCCACCAACAGATGAGTGGATAAATAAAATGAGATATTTACACACAATGGAGCACTATTCTTCTGTGAAGAAGGATAAATTTGAGTCATTTATAGGCTCAAAATGGCTATCTGTGCTCACACGCATGGTGGCACACATCTGTAATTCCAGCACTCAGGAGGCTGAGGCAGGAGGATCATTGTGAGTTTGATGCCATCCAGAGTTACAAAGTGAGTTCAAGACCAGCCTGAACTACATGGTGAAACCCTGTCTCAAAAAATAAAGTAAAATAAAAATAAAGAAAAAAATAGACGCATCTTGAGACTATAATGTTAAGTGAAATAAATAAGACACACAAGTTTCAACATCACATAGTTTCTCTCATATGATAAGCCCAAAGTATAATTAAAGAACAAAATAAAAGATAAATAATAGGAAGTATGGAGATAGATATTTCTCAAATGAGAATGGGATCAAGAGCTGGAGAGGGAGTAGGGATTGGAAGTAAAGGAGATGTAAAAGGAATGAAGATGTGATATGTATATGGACCAACTCCACACAAGGAACATAAACATTAGGCACCACAAACATGGACTAATAAAAAATAGATAATCATAATATAAATTTGAAAATGGCATTTCCAGCAAAATGTATAGATTCTAGATTCTTCTGAGGATATCAACAAACTTTATCCAAATACTACCCCTTTTCACACTGCGAATGTGTGAATGTATTTAAGATACTGGCTTTAAAAAACTTTCTAAGGAAAAAAAGAAACTAAATGAATGTTTGCCTAATAATAATACAATACTACTTTTTTGAATGCTACTAATTATTACATGTGTGTGTGGTGCTGGGAATCAAATCCACAATTTCACATATGCTAGAGAAGTATTCTACTACTGAGCCCTACCCCTCAGCTCACTAAGTATTTCTTAATATCTGAAGCATGGATTTATTTTCCTACAATTTATAAAATATAATAATTTGGTCCCTATGGAAATAAGCAATCAATATTTTAATTTTTAAATAAAATTGTACCATATTATAATCATATCTTGGATATGATATGGATAAAACACATTCCTCAAGCTTTTCTTCCATTTAATCAAACACATCATTCCAATTTATATTTTTCAAGCTGAAAAATTTGCACAATTTCTAGTTTTCCACTAGAAATTTTGTGTCCAGATCCGAAATGGCTTCTCAACAAAATGTTAGTATATAAAAGTTTTTAAATTAAGATATGCTGCATATGTACCAATCTCCCCAAACAAGTGTAATTTTATGTACTAAAAACATTCATCAATTAAAAAAAAACTGTGGGTCTATGCAAAATCAATACTAGAAAGGGTGACCAGCATTTTTAAATAAAACAAAGGAGAAAACAATGGAATTAAAACATAGAGTGTATTTATAAGTAGGATAAGTATAGCTTCATGAGCTTTTATGCTTCATTCTGTTTTGTTGCTGTGTGTGTGTGTGTGTGTGTGTGTGTGTGTAGTGAGGTGTCATATCACTATATTTCAAATGGCTAAAGTTGGAAAACCTTTAACACATTAGATCATTTTTCTCTAGAAAAATACATCCTCAAACTATTTCTGGCTTCACTGACTATTTGCGTCTTGCTCAGGTTGCAACTCCATATGCCATTTCTCCCGGCATAGCCACAGTGAATAGAGTAGCTCGAAAGACCCAGCAAGTAACACCTTTAGGGAGCTTAAGTGAGCACCCAAAAATATCAAAAATACTGTATTTTTGACCACTAGAATTCTCTTCCATCTTCTAAAACCACGTACTTCCTTTTGAGAACTTACCTTTTCCCTTTGGGATAATGATCTGTGTCTTATACTTTGTCACTCAAAGTGTGTCCCTGCGACCAGAGCCTATAGCAATCAAGAGTTGCTTCCTTAGAATTTTATTCATGAGAATAAGGCCCATGATCCTGAGCCTGATGGGTCTATTCCTGACCAGTGTTCAGGTCCTGACCATGTTGATGACTCCTGGCATCATTGCGTTGCCACACTGCCCTTGGTTGCACCTCATTCCCAATCTAGTTCTTCAGTCTCCAAAGAAATCCATTAGCCCTCATTTTCTCCCATTACATTTACTTTTGTTCACATTAATTTGAATATTTTTCTATCACCTGCCACTGAGGGTGTTATTCAAATATTCAACAACAAACCCAGCTGGACCAAACCCACCTGAACCACCTGGCACTCAAGACAGGTGCTGGCCGCAGAACCGGTGTGACTGTTGTGGTGTATCCTGTTGAAGCATCAGCCCAGCTGGCAGCCTTGGAGACACAACAAAAACCCAGGCCAAAGCACACCAGCATTCTTGACCCACCAAGCTAAAATCAGAAGGAATCGTAGGGATGGAGACCTTTTCTGGGCTTGGAATAGAGGCTTAATTGATTTGGGGCCAATGAATGAATTAATGAACTAACAGCTTCCCAAAAAAGACACAGAAGAATGGTGAATCTGACCTGTCATCAGTGAATAAGCAGAGCAAGAAACAATCTTTCTTTTTCCTCCCAGACTGATATATCTCTCATATATTCTACGAATTATATGCACTATAAGTGTAATTCATATGTAGATAAATTCTGATAAAACTATAATAGCTATGTGACTTATTATTGTACTATATGGTTGCCTTCTACTTATGGCAAGCAATCTTGGCTTTTTATTAATGTAATGAGTTAAATATGCCTTATAAAATTAATTATTTAGTAAAAATATGGGTCAGTTTCTTAACTAATAATAATAGCATAGTAGTAAATAATAGTATAATAGTAAATAATAGTATAATAGTAAATAATAGTATAATAGTAAATAATAGTATAGTGAGTACAAAGATGTAGTAAGAATCCTTACAGCAACCCAGAAACACCTAACATGTAGGAAAGAACATCTTAGACTTAGTTAGCAAAGGACCTGAACTCAAGACAAAAACTTAAATCTTGGCTTCTTAGACCATCTAATCATAGCACCCTCTCTTCCTTCTACCTCTGTTTCTACATCCAGTAACAAAGGGACGAGAGAGCTGGCAGTATTCACAAAATGGTTTTCGGGACGGCACCATCGCACAGCCACAGGGTGGTACAGGAAAGTACTATGACAGCAGACAGAGCCCACGTCCCTCACACATGGTCCACCGAGCAGCTATTGATGCTTACACGTTCGAGACAGTTTTGCCTTGGGCTGGATTCAATTCAGTGACCTAGACAGGAAAGACTGTCTGTGTCCCAGTTCCAGGACCTTCAACTCCTACTATTTCTCTCACGGTGGACGCTAGAAGACTTCAGAGTTTTCCTATCATCCATTTTTCCTGACATTTTTCATAGACAAGGTGACTTTTAAGAATTAAAGCTAAATATTGAAAAATTAACAGCTATTTAACTGAAAATACGTTTATGCATATATGCTCTAGGTATAGGTCAGTATTTGTACTATCCGACAAGCATTATTTCAGGGAAACTGTTTTTAAAGGGCAACACTTGCAGGACTGAAGTTTTAATCTTACGTTTTAAAAAAGACCAAAGAGCAACAAGGAGAAAATAATATTTATTAAATAGGGATTGTTGTGCTTACCTAAGTAACTGGATGATTATAAACCAAACATTGAGAACTGACACCCCGTAGATTAGAGGAGACTCAAAGCAGGGAAGGGGGCAAATAAGGAGGTAGGGAGAAGAGGGTTTATGAGAATGGACTGCCAAAATCCTAAAATTGGGAGCTCTCATATAAAAGCGTTCATTTCTATCTTCTTTCGGTGAAATGCAATTCTAACACTGGGGCTCAGGACTGTATTCAGCTCAATTTGGGAAGTGCTGCTCGCCCTGGGTGGGCCATGTACTTTACAGTTAAATGCAGTCCCCTCCTCTCCCTATTGTTCAACACCCAACCCCTTTGCCTTCTTTATCTGCCTCAGACCACAGAACAGTAAAAGGTCACTGTTGCTTCCCATCAAGAAATTAGTCACTCCTATCTAAAAGTACTAAAGAAGGAGACTGTAAGTCTCAGGAGGGCAGGCATGCACTATGCCTATTTAATTTTCCGTTGCATCCCCAGCATCTAACACATACCAGGTGCTCATTGTAGTTCTAGGATGGATGGATGGGTGGATGGATGAAGACAGGGAGGAAGAGAGGCATGGGATGTCATAGGTTCCTCATTGGAAGGGAGGAACATGTGAAGAATTTCAAAGGCCTCAGGAACTATTGCCTTTTAGTGTGGTCCTGGAGAAGTATGGAGCCTTCAAATCTAGGCTATGAAAAGGTCACTATGTCCACTGTTGTGAAGGGCAGGAAGAAAAGGAAAAGGAAGTAAATAAAGAAAAGAGGGACTTTCCCAAGGATTTAAAAAAAAGTCACATGAAGACCATGGATTTTGGTGTTAGGACAATCTAGATTTTAACTCTGGCTCTGCCACTCACTAGTTGTTTAATCTTGGTTAAGTTGCTTTACCACTCTGGGCCTCAGTTTCTTAATATTTGCCTTGTAGAATTATGTGGGCATTTAATAATCTATGTAAAGAACTTAACAGACAGAGTAAATAGTTATATCTTGATAAACACTATAGTCATTATCTCCTCTTTTGGTGGAATCATCTATTTTCTTCTCCACTGGGTTGTTACCATAAGCATAAAGCATATTACAATAGCTGCCTTTAAAAAACAACTAGTTAGAAATCCTTCTTTTGATTCATATTCCTCTCTAAAAGGCTTGAACTTAATATTACTGGAATCACTTCCTGAAGCAGAAGCAAAGCACCCCACTAGCAGCAAACACACCTGACATCCAGACCATGGTTTCTTATACCATTCTCCACTAAAAGGGTGCCTGAGGTCCTTGGAGCAATGATTGTGTCTCAGGTTAGGGCACAAAATAGGTAAGACAAGTTTGGAGCACATTATAATGCCAAAAATTAAGGAAGTACTAAATACACATGGAACCCCACCCCCAATGCATGCACGCTTAATCGTAATGCTGGTGAAATGTCAAAAGCCACTGGAGTCAAATGAAAGAGCTCCCACTATTCGAGGCTGAGACACATGGTAAATATAATAAATAAAGTGGTATTAAAGTATAAAATAAGAACCTACAAGTCCATATTGATATAAATAACTGAGTAAATAAGTAAATGAAGGGTACTAGATAAATGCAGACTAATTCCAAATAATTTAGGTGGATACTCTGCATTCAGTGAGATACAGGAGTACATTCCTTAACTGCAGGCTGCCCATGATAACTTCCTTCCAAACAGTATAACATAGAAATGGGGTAAAACCTGCTACTTTACAGAAGAAAAAAATAAATGTGAAAACACTACCTTATATGAATGTTCAAGGTTAACATCAGCATGGCAAGTCATGTTGATAGTTTGTACCCTTGATATGAAGGGATAACAAGTATACTTTATCTTCCTCCAATCTATAACCCCAGTTTAATCATGAGGAAAACATCAGACACATCCTAACTGAAGAATGCTCTATGCAATATTTTATCAGCATTTTTCAAAACCATCAAGGACATCAAGAACAAGGAAAGTTTGAGAAACTGCTGCAGTCAAGAGGCACCTAAGGAGCCATAACAACTAATATAAAGTGGTGTCTTGAATAGATCCTAGAGCAGAAAAGGGATGTTAGATAAAAACTAAGGAAACATGAATAATGCATGGGCCTTAGGTAATAACAATACACCAACATTCAATCATTTATTGTGACAAATATACACTAATGCATATTAAGAATAGAAGGGACTCAGTGTGAGATACATGGAAACTATATTATTTCCATATTTTAAAATAATTCTTAAGCTAGCTTAAAATCAAGCTTATTTTAAGAATTAAACTGCCTGCAATGAAATGCAATCTTTTTCATCTCAATAAACAAAGGCTCCATCCTTCCAGTTGCTCAGGGCAAAACTTTTGGAGACATCACCAACTCCATTCTATTTTTCACATGCAAAACCCAGCATCTGAGCACACTCCCATCTCAGGGTTATTTCCTGATTATCTCTCTGCCTGGAATTCTCCACCCCCTTGTGACACAGAAGCTCTGCTTTCAGATCCTTCAAGCCTATGCTCAAATGTCAGCTTCATCAGTGATGCCCTCCTTGACTATGCCTGCAAAATGCAAGCACACTGCACACAATCTTCCTTACTTCCTCAGACTGTCTTACAGTTTTTCAAAGAATTCATCATCATGAAAAAGAATAAAGCAGCCTCTGACAGCTAGGATCTGGCATGTCATCCTCAGCTCAGCTGCCGTGTTCTCCTGTGGAACATAAACAGCTTCACAGAACGTAACATCAGACAATACTAGTCTGTTTCTATGATGGTTTAAGACAAAACTAGACACCTCCATAATCATATTAAATACAGACAAGAACAACAACAATGTCCAAAACACAACATGGCCAACACCCCCCCTACCCCGCACACACACATTCTGGCTAACATGAATGATTTTTGTTGTTTTACAAATTACAACTTGGAGCTTTTTCTGTTCTTCTCGCCTTCTAGGTAAGAACTGCCAAGTTACTGTGGTAGACTGAATAATACTCTCCCTCCAAAAATGTGCATATTCTAATCTCAAGAACCTGTAACTTTATCACTTTTATGGCAGAAGGAAATCTGTAGGTATAATTAAATTGAAGACTTTTAGATGGAGAGATTATCTTGAACTATCCAAGTAGGCCCAGTATAAATACCATCCTCCTTATAAGAGACAGAGTCAGGGAAGGGGATGTGGTAACACCATGCTGCTGGCTTTAAAGATTAAGGAAGGGGCCAAAAACCATGGAATATCAGCAACATTTAGAAGTTAGGAAAGGTAAGAAGACAGATTTGCCTCCTGGAGCCTCCAGAGGTACCAGCCCTGCTGATACCCTATTAACCAAGTGAAACTGATTTTGGATGTCTTTCCCCCATGTTATGGTTTGTGTCTAGATGTCTCCTCAAAGCCCCATACACTTTTAGATGGGAATGTTTTGAAAGCAGCTGAATCTAGAGTTTGTGATTGATTCTTGGTTCAATACTGGGTGGGTGATTGCTGGATCAGCCCACCAATTGGATTGGCACTGCCCTAACCTCAGAAGTCTGTATAAGATAAAAGGGGAAGGAAGAGGTTCGTTTCTCCCCTCTTTGTTTGCTGCTTTTGCTGTCTTCTGCTGCCATGAATGGCTGCCCCTCTGCCATGTGCCACCCTGCCTTGGAGCCAGTAGATTATGGACTGAAACCTCCACAATTGTGAGCTAAATAAATATTTCCCCCTTTAACTTTGGGTGTTGAATATTTTGTCTCAGCAATAAGAGAAAGTAACTAAGACATCTCCAGAAATACAAGTTTTTGGTTTTATGCCACTAGGATTATGGTAATTTGTTGCAGTCTCAATTGGAAACTAATACAGATACCCAGATAAAGAATGACACCTGTTTCTGGGAAGCATCCAGCCCAAAATAAAGTCCCACTTCCTTGAAATCTCTCCCAAAAACAACCCCAAACTTTGTACCTGGTTCCTTCTACCTATTTGAGAAGCCTCATGGCTCCCTGTTATACCCATTCCTTCACTGCCACTAGCCAATAAATCCAACTAATTTGACGCTAGATGTACTCCTGGGAGTCTTGGTTGGCACAGACAACTATTTGATGTTCCAAATACTCTTTAATTGTTGGTTAATTGCCTGTGAAATCCAGCACTGAATCCTCCAGGACTGAATGATCACAGACACATAATAAGTAAATAATAAATCAATCCACAAAGAATTAATTTGTATTAAGAATTCTCAGATACAGGGCTGGGGAGTCAGCTCAGTGGCATAAGCACTTGCTTGACAAGCACAAGGCCGTGAGTTTGATCCCTGGTACAAAAAAGAAAGAAAGAAAGAAGAAGAAGAAGAATAAGGAGAAGGAGGAGGAAGAGGAGGAGGAGGAGGAGGAGGAAGAGGAGAAGGAGAAGGAGAAGGAGGAGGAGGAGAAGAAGAAGAAGAAGAAGAAGAAGAAGAAGAAGAAGAAGAAGAAGAAGAAGGAGGAGGAGGA
>PVJX010000619.1:13782-230484 GCA_004027295.1 Dolichotis patagonum | reverse complement strand
CACAGTCCATGTCCCGAGGTGCCAGGGTCTCTCCCCTGCAGGCCCCCCAAAGTCCACCATACTCACCTGCTATTTCTTTCTGATGAATTGACCATTCCATTTCCAAAGTTCTGAAATGGCCAACAGACCACAGAAAGAATTCTCTTTAGGTTCCTGTTTGAAACCAGCAGCTACAGCTGTCTGCTGGCCTTGCTTCAGGGCCACGTGTTAGTTTTTATTGTGACTTTAGCAGTGTAGAAAGAAAACTCATTCTCCACTGTGAAATTAAGAAAAATATGTATATACTATGAGGCAGACTGGTGGAGTTATGCTCTGAAATGACTTAGGGTGGCATTGATAATGAAGATTTCATGAAAGGAAATGAGGATGAGGAAGCACTTTGGAAATCTGTAATTGTCAGGAGTTATCTGGCCAAAGAGCTGCTGTGTCAGCTTACACAGGAGGATGTAAATATAGTCATGCATCCTGTTAAGCTGTTCTAAGAAAGACATTATTATGTGTTATCATTTTTGCCAGAATCTACCCACACAAAGCCAGGTGTTATAGCCAGTCCTCAACAGGACTTCTTGATGCCATTAAGAGAGGCGAATGTGGGATGTATGACTCTCCTGGTCTTAGAACATGTTGTGAGTTTATTTTGCAGTGTGCTTTTTACATGGGTGACATGCACTTTAATCATCATTATCATTTAGCAGGCACTGTATATGTAAGTGTGTGAGCTGTACATTTACGTGGCTGGCATATATGAGGTTAGTATCACCAGCATCATCACAAACATGCAAGCCAAACAAAATAACATGATGGCTGCAGTGGCAGTGGGTGATAGGGACTTTTCAGCTCCATTATAATCTTAGGGGACCAAGTCATAATGGAATCCATGGTTGACCAAACTATCATAAAATTGTCTAAAAGGGGAGGGGGTAGAGACAGTGGCTGGAGATTGATGTCCATTTTCTCTTGAGCCCCTCTCAGCTGCCCCAGAAGACGCATTTTGTTTAGGACTTACATCGGAGGTGGGGTGGTGGTGAGAGTTACAAGTGCCAGAGGAAGGTTCTTCCTCTTTAACAGCTAAGCACTGAGCTCCCACTTGCCTTTGTGGACTCCTTGGCAAACAGATGTTCAGGACAAACACGGCTTACACAGTAGTGCAGATCTGTGCCTAACATCTATTGTTGGGCTTTTCTGCTCTGTCAACTTACTGATGTTCACCTGTCCCTCACTGGTTTATGGCTGTGTTTAGATGGCATCAAGATGTGATAGAGGACACAAGCCAGCCATAGTTTAATTGGGAAGGTGAGACTAATGCACGATGGTAACTAAATAAGCTTTTTGGGGGTAAAGCCTATTACTAGCAGCTGTGTCATCAGGAGACTGAAAGGAGAGCTGCATACCTGACCTGGACATAGGTCCAAGTGTGCAGGTGAGCGTTCAGGGCGGTGGCAGGAGTGGTGCCATGTTGCCTTGTTGTGGGTTGTTCTACCAGTATGTCAGAGGTTGGGGAAAGGGTGCTGTGGGGACCTGAAAGGCTTGGAGGGAGTTGGTTGTATATGCCCTGCTGGGCAGGTAGAAGAATTCTAATACAGAGACTAGGGATAATTTCAGATGTGGAAGTAAGATGAGATAAAGGTTAAAGTCAGAATGGTTCCTCTCGAAGCAGAATTAGTTTGCCATAAAGGGAAAAATGGTTAGAGTTGGAAGACTGAGGATTCTGTTCAGGAAGAGCTGATAAGACTCTGAACTTTGGGCTGGGGATTTAGCTCAGTGGTTTAAGCGCCTGCCTGGCAAGTGTGAGATCATGAGTTCAATCCCCGGTACAAAAAAAAAAAAAAAAAAAAAAAGACTCTGAACTTGGGAGCCAGGCATGCTGGCCCGTGCTTACAAGCCCAGCACTAAAGAGAATGAGGCAGGAGAATCACTGCGAGTTTGAGGCCAGCCTAGGTTAGACAGCGTGATCTTGTCTCAAAAAAATAAAAAGTAGAAAATAGATAAACCAGAAGGATCTGGGTTGGATAGATGTAGTAGTCTAGCTCTTCTCCAGGGTTCGGAGAGGCAGAGGTGAAGGTAAAAGGGTAGGAATTAAGTAGGTGTGGGGATAGTTACAAACTTTAAAGTCTGCTGAGTTTATGGTGATGGTGAAAACCAGCAGAACTACGGAGAATGAATAGATAAGCTGTAGGTTGAAGCTGTCAGCATAGATGAGGGTTTTTTTTTTTTTTTTTTTTTGAGATAACCGTATAGAAGAAAGCTGTGAGGATTTGTGTTTTTATCTCGAAGGAATGCAAATTTTTGCTTTCCTCTGTTTAATTGGAGAGAATCAAGAGTAAATAAGTATGAATAAAGTGAAATGGTGCTCATCTATTCTGTGTGTTGCCAGATGGTGATAACATCGGACTGGCTCGTTCGCTGTGCTGCTCATCACCAGTGTGGCTGGACAGTGAATCTGCCCATCCTTTTGAGTTCAGTTAGTCCTGCATGTACTTGGTTCCCTCGTGGTTGGGTCACTTCTGCTCCTGCCTTGTTGAGCTTGTTGAAGAGACACAGGGCTAAGTGGTTTTTGTGTAGATCCAACTTTGCTAGCCGTTGTCATCTTCCATGTGTACAGGTCTTTAATATCATGTGATCTGATGGTTGTGTGAAGGGTTAGGGAATCTGTGAACAGCAAGGAACGAGAGTAACAGAGTTGGGACTTGCACCTGAGGGAGGAAGATTCAGTGCTGCGTTGACCATTGTCATTGTCACTAGGAGTCAAGGAAAGTCCATGTGTCTGCATCTGTCAGTACATATATCTGTATTTGCATGCACACAAGTTGCAGGTCAGCTTGTCATTTTGGAAAATTTTGAGTTTTACTTTTTTAAACTTTGGATATTTGAGTGAAAACAGTAGTATGGTGATTGAAATGGGTTTAATCTTTTCATCTTGGGGATTTGCTTGTTAATGTGATCAATTCCAGAAACACTGTTGAGTTCTTCTTGTGTACTAATAAATTTTAATGTTCCTCTAGAGTCTTTGGCTGCACTGTGGTAGGGCGAGTAGGAAGTCAGAGTGGAATACCTTAGATGAGACCCCACCAGTTCTCTCAACTGCATTTGGACTTGCAAACCTTGTAGACTTGTGTTACTGAGACTTGTAGAGACCAAAAGTGGAGGACCCTTTTCAAACCTTTATCTGTTCATATATTAACCAGAATTCTTTGTTCATTCTGTTTGCCATATTATCTACAGGTGTACTGCTAACAGACCCCTTTATGCAGCTGCCTGCCTTTGAGCAAATTGCTTAGCGTGTCTCCTTATTTGTAAGGGAAGGCCTAAGTGAAATGTCTCTGTAGAGTGCTTATGTACACAGGCTCACAGTTGCTGGGTAGCTTCTCTATCTGTGTCTTAGCAGTGGTCTCGGACCCTGAGTCCTTCACGTGATGCTGTGGTTTGGGGCTCTTCTCCATTATCTCTTCTGAGTTCTTGCGCTGTACAACAGTCAACATGAGGTGCTCAGGCAGGCACCTGCCCTGCTTTATAAATGGCAGGTCTGTCTGTAGTCTTGTATCTGTCACCAACAGTGGCTACAATGGAATCAAGAATCAGTGTTTTGAAGATGCTTTTCCACTGCGTTGACCCATACACCCATTCCTCTGTAAAGATAATACTGATACAGTCTCACTTTCTTGATGGTGGAGCCACCACTCTCCTAGCTGGGAGTAACACAAAGCCAGCTCCACAGGCCACTGCCCAGGACATAGCAGTTCTCTTCAGGTCTCTAGTTGTTCTCTTGTTCCATGGTTTTAATGTTCTTGGAAGCTAGATGGTCACAGTCCACAGAATGAGTTTCCTCTCATGAAGGCAGTGGACAGAGTGAGTTGAATCCAGCCTAGAAATATGCGGGCTACTTGAACATCTGAACATCTGAAATTTGCTCCAATTTCAGATGAGTTGGTTCTGTGGATGCAGAAGCTGGCTTTGTAGAAGGTATATTTGTTTCAGCCTCAGATTTAGTCAGTACTCTGTATGCAGTGCTACCTTGCCTTGTATTTTACATTTACTTCTATATAAAGGTAAATGACATGTAGTCAGCTGACCCCAGGAGTTTATTAAAGCAAGTACTTGTGATGCTTGGGAGTAAGTCAGCAGGCAGGCAGTACTAGTTGAATGTAAGGATACTGTATATGTCTGAGGAGTATTTTTAGTAGTAGTGAGGAATTACTAACACTATTAAAAGCTAATCATGCAACATTTGTAACACTGTAGCAAGCAGTCTTTGAAAATTAAACATTCAGCTGTAAAAGATTTTCATGTCCACCATTGCTCTTTGCCCAACCATTTCCAGTAAATTAAAACTAATTCCAATTTTCGCAGCATATGTGTTTGAATATAGTTTGTTTTGTTACTTAATATCTGGAAATGCCTTTATCATATAGTTGTAAGGAGCTTATTTTCATTCTTTTCCAGCTTGTTTTTGTTGTTGTTGTTGTTTGTTTTGTTTTTTTGGTACCAGGAGTTGAACTCATCATGCCAGTTGGGCTCTGAACCGCTGAGCTGTATTCACGGCCCCTCACCTCCTGTTTAAAATCAAGTGTCATCTAGTCCAGGCCACCCAGGAGCCAGGCTGGCCTCGACCTTGGGATCCTCCTACCTCTGCCTCACAAGTCCTGGGATTACAGGCATGTGCCACTGTCCCTGGCTTCTGCCCTTGCCCCTTGCGCTCCCGCCCTTTAGGTCTTTATTAGCCTGGTGTTTCCTTACAAGGCATTTATTTTTCCTGACTCTTCTACTGTGAGGGTCCAGGAGGATGGGGTGGATGAACATCCATTTGTTTGCTGGTTCATAGCCCATCTCATGAAGAGAAAGAAATGTGGAGGTGCTCTCATATGTGGCAGTAGTGTAGTGTCCTTCATACTTTTTTTAGGTATAAACATTTTGTATCCTTTTTTTTCACCCTTTCACATTTTTGTCTGTACTTTTTTGTCTTATTTTATAACCCATAGCACAGTTGGTATCTTGTTGCCCATTTCAATTAAATTTGTGTGGCAGCAATAAACTCTAAGATTGTAGTTGTTTATCTAAGAATCCGCTGATACTGGCGACAATTTCTGTGGCAGATATAAGTTTTTTCCTTGTAAGCTTAATCAAGGTCCTTTTCTTTTCTTTTTTTTTTTTTGGTATTGGGGATCGAACTCACGACCTCACACTTGCCAGGCAGACGCTTAGACCACTGAGTTGAATCCCCAGCCCAATCAAGGTCCATTTCATTGTAAATTCTGAGCCATATTGGGATTTGCTGGCAATTGCCATTGCATGTAAAAAGGCGATATTTAAAGTGATGTGGCAAGATGAAAGAGGTGTTCCTGTAGTCGTTGGCTTCCCTTGCAATGGAAGGTTCTTCATGGGAGTACACAAGGTGCCTGGTCCACTGTGATGAGGTTCAGCCAGTGGGTTTTTTACAAAAGGGACAGGGTAGATGGTTGAGGTTAGTGCACATGAGGAAATGCAAGGCCCCAGCTTGCCCAGGACCAGGGCCTTTCCCTAGCACTTTCACTGTGCCTGAGGGCCTGTATTAGTCAGGTTTGCATGACTGTTTAAAAAGAACAAAACAAAACAAAAACCTTTCACAATCAAGTGAAAAAGCTCCCAGATGGCCCACGGCTCTGGCAGTTTCTGTCCTTGGCTGGGTGACCTAGTTATTTTTGACCCTATGAGGCAGCTTCTCATGGCAGGAGCTGAGGTTGGAAGATGCCCCTTACCTCATGGCAACCAGGAAGTGAAGAGAGAGAAAGAGGAGGGGCCAGGGCCCCAATACCCCTTCAAGAGCGCATCTGCAGATGATTAGAGGGTTTCCAGGGGGGCCCCTTCTTCTAAAGGTTCTGCTACCACTGGTGGCACCATGGGTTGAGACCATGCCTTTAATGCATGGACTCTGGGGACTCTCCAGATCAACACTACAGCAGGATCTGAGGTGCGGCATGCCGTGGGGTGCTTGGCATTGTTCTCTGTGCCAGGAGTTGAGAAAGTGGTATGCTTTAAGAGCCCCAGGTCATCCTAGATTCTCAAGGCCTGGATGCCTAATGTCAGTGGCACCCTCAGAGAGTCCGAGTCTCAGCTGGCAGTTAGAGACTTACTGTTTCCAGAACGGGTTGAGGGCCTGAACGTGACAGCCCACAAATTCAGCCTGGTGCTCTGTCCTGCGTGGGGTGGCCTCCCACCTCCATCCAGTCTTGACTTTAGGGGATGCCTAGGGAATGGACAGAGACAAACTTGTACAGCAGGTTCTCTGGCTGCATGGAGAAAAGTGACTGGGCACTGTGTGAGTCCAGAGGTGGCTCCCCTGCCCTCGCCTGTGTCGTTTGCCAAGCTCTGAGCTATAGAGATTGCTGTCTCCATTCTGAGGAAGGCGCACATGTTCACATAGGTACTGTGACAGGAAGAGGCCTGGTAAGGTCATAATTTGAGTGCATGTCCAGAAGAATTTCCTTTCTGCTGTTACTTTGACAAACCTAGAACCTAGATAACAGTGATATCCTGCTTTATTTTGTTTCTCCTCAAACTAAGCAGGAGAGTAAGTGCTTAGGGCATGGAGCCAGGACACCTGGCTGCATAGAGGGAGGCATTAAGAGAGAACACATTGCCTGTGTGACTGCATCTCACACCATCTCATTAGGCCTGTTTGTGACTGAACTGTCCTTGGAGTGGGAAGCCTAGGCCCCAGTGGTCTCCTTCAAGAGCTGGGTGTCCCCAGACAGCTTAGTTTCACAATCATTACCCAGGGCCCCCATGTTTTCATTTACCAGGGACTGAACATCTTTATGGAAATGGATTTGTCTATTAAAATACATAATCTGAAATGACTTGGACAGCATCGCACAGACTTTTAACCTTGGGTTAAAACTCAAAGGCTACAATAGCAATGCCTCCAGCAACTTCGTTTTGATAGCTCATCAGGTTTGCAAAATGATCATGCATATACAGAACCTTAAATGATCCTGACAATAAAGCCCGTAGGTAATTACTATGTGGAAATAAAACAACACAATCAAAACACTGCTTTGTATGTATGATAGAAGTTGATGTTTGAAAAGCCTTAGTTTTGAAACAGTGTTCCTAATTAGTTATTTTTCCAGTGGGATAAACGTAGCAGATGAAAGGAATTGATAAATGAGTTTGGAATGAATTTAGCTTTGGCTTTTTCCTCAGTATTGTCCTTGTGTTGAGTCCATTGTTATCCTTTGCAGAAGAGAATTTGGTGAACGTTCATTGGTTTAAAACAGTCATGTGTTGTATATTCTTCAAATGCTTTTTCTCCCACTTAGGAAGATTGGAAGGAATCGGAGAGATCATTGTTTCTTTCTGTGAACATCTTTTTCTGAAGAGAGAGATTTCTCAGAAGACTTTTTAAACAACATGTCATTGTACTCCCAGCTGGAATGATTTAATTGCTTTTGGATTCACACCGGGGGCATGTTGTGTAAGGGCCAAAAGCAATCATTTGGATGAGTTTACTGCATTTGTGCTCAGTGGTTGTCCTCAAGGTACTTTGAAGACACCCTGCCCCCCACCCCTTTTCTGGAGTGATGGAGGGGTTGTTTCACTGTGGCCGTGTTCCCCACTGACTGATACTTTTGTCTCCAGTCAGTTGCTGTGGGATGTCCTCGTCACGTCTTCTTAATTTCTGCAGGTTTATGTTTTCTATTGAGGCTAGTGACTTTGGGGAGCTTCAAATTCAAAAATAGTTAGAATTTGAAGAACAGTAGTGCTTGTAATGTCTGGTAATAAAATATGTATTGCTGACCACACCCCTGCATGTTTGCTAGAGGCCACTTGGCATGAGATTTAGAACCTGCTACGGAAACTGAGCTCTGGTGACTGCAACCACAGGCAGCCTTTCTGTGCTTCAGGTTTGTTGAACAAGGAAATCTGAGGCATGCCTTGTGTTTTAAGTTTTGGTAAGAATACATTAGCAGTGATCAGTGTGATTAACGCGAATGACTGAATATATTTGGATGCCTGGGACAACCTTAGAATGGATCAGGGAATCCCAGGAAATTCGGATGTCTCCGAAGGCCATGCACATGGCAGGGCTATTGGGGAGTTGTTACTGCTGGGTGGTATGACATTTTCACCCTAACCAGGACCATTTTGGGAATCACTTCAAGATACAGTATCTCCAGTAATTTCCCTGTCTTATGTAATCACCTGATTCTGGTTTCTTCTCACTTTGCTAAAGTATTCATTCTGCTGGTCCCCTTAGCACCTTGGAGTATACGCAGATACTCAGGGTGACTGGCGGGCCCCATTTATGTGGTGTGAGTGCATTAGAGCCCCCATCCTCTTACCTGTCTGTGTGACAGTACTTAGGAGATATACCTAGTGGTGCAAGAGAAGCTCCTGGCTCTGGTACCTCCTCCTAACCATGTGTGCTGAGCCCAGTTATTTGAGGCCTTTCTTTGTCCTTTTATAAAATGCTCTCAACACCTGGGGACTCAAAAAGCCCTTAGGGTTATGGGAGGATAAGGTTGGAGAGTGACTCACTAGTTGGTAAAAGGCTTTGCTTTGGGGTAAGGAAGAGGTTTAAACTTTGCATCATGGTGATGATTTGAGTAGGCTAAAATTCATTGACCTCTGTGCTTGAAACAGGCAAGTTGCATAATATGTGAATTACAGCTTATGAAGATGTAAAAAACTCTGTTTGGAATAAATGAGGTGGTAAACAATGCCTGGCACTTGGTGTGTATTGTTTTGTTTTTTGAGACAGGGCCTTGCTGTGTAGCTCATGCTGGCCTTGAATTCACTCTGTAGCCCCGACTGACCATGAACTCACAGAGATCTTCCTACTTTAGGCTCCCTAGTTCTGAAATTATAGGCATGCACCATAATACCCAGCCGTTTGGTGTGTTCTTAAGTGAAAAGTGACTCCTATCGTGTTGTGACGTCACAGCTCTGAGCTCTGTTTAAGGAAATACCTCTGCATTTTTAAGCAAATCATATGGAATGTATTTGATTTTCAGAACCTTTATTAAAATTTTCTGTATGTAACTGACTGCATATTTATATTATACACATTGTATACTGGGTTGTTGAACAGTTTGCTGAGCTGCTCAGTATTTGATAATTCTAAGCTAACTTTAGGGGAATCTTCAGCCACTGGGCAAGTTTTGCTGTTCCTAGAGCCTATAAAATGTGCATATGGAAAGTTTTGTTTTGTTTTGTTTTGTTTTGAACTGGGAATGGAACCCATGCCTTCCCTGAGCTACTTCCCTGGCCCCACCTGCCCACATGGAAGTTTTAAAAGTTGTTTATTCCACTGAAGGCTGGGTGGAGGTGCCTGAGTCTAACAGAATAGGATTCAAGGTACCTGCTTGGGCAGCCTTGAAACCATTATGACGCAAAGGTCTCTGTATTATACATGCTATTTCTGTGTTTCTTTTTTCTATTTTTCTCTGCATATATTTTAATTCTGAAAATTGCTAGTTTTCCTGTAACTTGAATAGCTCGTTGTGTTAATGAGGTATAGTCTGGTTTAATATTTTCAGGGTATCTTTGTCTCACTGCATTGTGATTCCTGTCTCAAATCCACAGATCCATCACTGTCTTTTGAATAGTTTTATGAAAACCTAAGAAACATTTTGTTAATGTTGCTTCAAGAGCTAGTCCTTGTCCCTTCTGTGAATAACATGCGGCCCTGTGCTTTGGCGAGCTGGAGCTGGTGGGAGCCCACTGCCCACGTGTTCTCCCTTGGGCCGCCTCGGGCAGGGTGGCAGTTCCAGTGTCTCACAGCCAGCTGGCCAGGCAGGGGCGTAGTGAGCAAGCTGCTCTTTCCTGGGCTTCTTGGGGGCTCTAAGAGGGTGAGGAAGCCATTTTTCAGTGACAAAAACAATTCCTCCTGCTTTATGATCTTTCTGTTGCCCTGACCTTTATATTCTCAAAGGGCTTAGAGCCTTTTAAACTTTAGCTCCATAAGTTAACAGGAGCATAGTTAAGAAACATGTTTTTAAATGGCAGATTTATCCAAGTCTGTCATTTAATATCATTGCAATGCAGTGCATACACATTTTTAGATGTTGAGACAGTGGCAACCAAATTGTGATTGGAGGGGAATATTCTGTGACTAAGAGAATTTAAATTATGTAGAAAAGGAAGAAAATACAATTGGCTTTAAGAATTCCATTTATAAATTTCTTTGAGAGAGAGGTTTTGCTGGGTAAAATTTCCCAGAAGGGGAGCACACAAACACAGCAAACCAGTGGAACTGAAGATGCTGGAACCAGTGCTCAGAGACAGCCGGGTGGGCTTTGGTCCCATGACTGCCCCTGGGTGCTGGCTTCCCAGCCTGGAGGAGATGCTGGAGCTTCTGGGCAGTGCCTACTCTGCGTCCTTGTGGTGCTCAGGTTTCTCAGGTGGAGGCTGAGCAAGTGAGCAGGCGAGCTGTTCTGGCATGGGTCGGCCACTCACAGCACTCACATGCTGCAGTAAAATCCTTTTGAACCGCTGGCACAGGTTGGCAGACATTCCATTGTTTTTAGACAATAGTGACTAAGAGTTGAACTGGCTCCAGGGAGCAAGTGAAGCTTTTGTACAGTAACAAGGCTTTAATGCCAGCCAGTTGATGGAGTCCATGTCTTGCCCAAGTCAGGCTGCATTGTAATAACACGAAGCTTACATTTAAATATCTGGCACAGTATCAGAAACTTGCTGTGGATTTTTTTTTTTAGTCTGCACGACACATTTATTTCTTTATTTACGGCAGTTCTCCATCCTCGTTTCCATTTGTTCTGGGACTTCGGGACAGGGAGAATGCCTTTTAATTTGGGAGTTCTGTCCAGGTTTGAGGGTGTCCTGCTCACTCTTTGTTTCTTGCCCTTTGTTTCTCTGCTGCCAGACCTTTGGGGCCTGCTTTCTGGAGTGCCCTTGTTGCTCTATCTCAAGGTTAGGGCTTCAGAACCCTGTCAGCTCAGGTCAGACACCCAGCAGCCTCAGATTAGGCTGTCACTTTTGTCAGACACTTAAGTCTCCTTTTTGCTACCTACCTGTTTGTCCTTCTTTATTAGAATAATTAGCAAGACTGGGGCCTCTGTTGAGGGGATGAGGGGCTCTAAAACAGGCCAGAGTTGATCTTTTTTTTTTTTTTTTCCCAGTTATGGGTCATCTTTGCCATTGCAACAAAGAGCTTTTCAAAAGATCACCCCTCTTGTATTTGTTGACTCCTTTCTCTGAAGAATACAAAGCATTTTTATGTACTTGATATAAAATGCTTCAGTCCAGGAGGCACATGAGGAAGGCAGCTGGGATATCCTTGAGGGCTTGGGCGTAGGTGTGGTGGTGAGCTGAGGCACTGGAAATCACAGGCAGGAGTTTGTAGTGAGGTTTCTCAAGACTCTGCATAGGCTGCCTGGAGGGTCTTCCCCCAGGGACATCCAAATACAGTATGTGGAGGGAGCTGAGGGCAGCACCCTCCAAGGCCAACTCCCTTGAGCTAGAAATGGGAATTTACCATGGAAGAGTGTAGCTTTCCACCTTTCCAGTGATTGCAAGAAAAGATGTTTCGAAAGTAACGTCTCCTGCCCATTTCTTTTTCACCCCTCATTGGAAGCAAAGCTGATCTCAGGAATGAAGTGACCCTCAATCAAAATACCAGCCTTTGCATTTAAAGATTTTGCTTACTATGGTGTGAAAACACTTGTCCATAGGCCATTTAACTTTCAGAGTATGTGTATACAAATCAATATATCTGTCTGTGTTCATTAACGTAAAGCTATTTGTATCTGGGTACAATATAGTTTCCTAATATGGTTCACTGTGGTGAATACTTAAAGAAACCAGTCCAATTACTCCTTTTAATTGGGGCCGTGTGTGAAGAACTTCTTTACATCGAAATCTTTCTGTCTCTTCTGTTCACAGGATTTAGTCTTTCCCTGTGAGAGCTATTCCCCCACCCTCATTTGCCTTCACTTCTTTTCTTGAAAATCTTAGAAATTAAGACAAAAGATAATTACTTGGAGGGGTAAAACTGGCAGGTTCCCACGACACTTAAAATTAATGAGCTGTTGAGTACAAAATATACCTTGTCTTTGGCTCCATCACCCTCACCCCATCCCTCCCTCCTCCCATTCTTTCCATTTAACACATGATTTGACTTTTTGGCTGTGTTTGCCATTGGGGTTTACTGCAGTTATAAAATAGCAAGATGGTTACAGAAAGTGGATTCATTTGAAGACCATCTCTTTGTTTGCAAATCACAGTTAATTTGATTTCATTTTACATTTTTGTGTATTTGAAAACTCCCCTGTTCCAGAATATCTTCTGGAAGTGTTGCAGGTGCACGCTGCCGCAGTTCCCATGGTGACTGGGTAAGGCTACTGGGTGAATGGCGCAGCCCTCCTGGACTCCTAGCTCTCCCAGCTTAGTCTGCTTGGGCTTCGGTTTCAGAGTGGGTTCTTGAGGCTTGGTGGTGGTTGAAAGTCCATCTAGGGGTTTTGCAACTCCTTCTATGGTAGAGAATAAGAGAGATCTGTTTTTCTCAGATCAGAAAGATACTAGTGCCTAGCTGGAGTTTGAAATAAGCCTGTGCGACAGTGGACACATAGCTAATGTGCACTTCGTGTCCAGCTAATTCCTGTCTTGACTCAAGTTTTTTTCCCCCTTAATTTCAGTGAGATAAATAGTTTTTTCTGTTATCCCCATATAAATACAGAACCCTAAGCCTTGTTTGGGTAACTAGACCAAGGTCAAACAGGTAGGAAGCTGGCCTTGCCCGGGCCACATTAGCTTCACCCAGAGCTGTGCTCTTTTGGGCAGTAGGGGGCGCTGTGATGGACAGCCACACCAGGTGCAGCAGAGCGGTTGGAAATCACTGGGGAGGATGGATGGTCCAGTAGTGGCTTCAGGGACTTGGTCTCGGGGTCCTTGTTCTCGTATCACAAACAAAGTAGAGGGGTGTAGCTCCCAGTCTGCTTTTTTTTTTAAAAAAGGATTGTATTTATCAATATTTACCACATTGAAACTGAACCATGACATTAACAGATTTTTAATGAAAATGATCATATTCTAAAACTAAAAAGTTAATTATTGAAAGGAGTTGCATTATTTCATAATTTAGCATATGTCTTTAGTGTCTTAGCCTAATAGAAGGCAGCCAGATTATGACTGCTTCAGTAGTTACTCAATTTCTTGCAAAATAAAGATTTGGTTGAAATACTGTGCATGAAGAAAATTGGTGCCAGGCAAATACATGGTTGGAAAAAGAGGGAGGAGTCTTTGTAGAAATATTCTTCTTTGATAGCATATGGAGGCTTACCATGATGGGTTCCTGTAGGTCAGTTCCTGTGGCAGTATAAACTCTATCAGTCAACCTTGTACTCGGTTAACAATTGTTAGACTTACTCCATCAGTTTGTTTCCTGTGAATGGATCTTCCACTGATGCACAGTTGTATAACATCTTGTACTGGTCACTTTAAAAGGATGGCCCACTGATGTTAATATCAATTTTCATATATCAACACATTTATTTTCATTTAATTCTATGTCTCCTATAATCCCATCAGAAAAGTTGAATACTAAGCAAATTGATGGTGACAGACATGCTCCCAAATTTTAATTTTTACATAAAGTATGAATTTTATAATTGGCAGCAAAAACTATAAGTAGGTAACTGGACCAGTGGTAGTGTACTTGAGTAGTGTGTGCCAAGATCTGTGTTTGATCCCCAGTACTAGGAATTGATTGGCCAGTAATACTGTTGCCAAGGAGAGTAAACTATAGAATAATTTTCTTTAAATAACTGAAAAAGAACTAGCAGTGGAACTGGTATTAATAGCAGGTCACACCGTGAGATACATGCAGCATCTGAGTTGTAACAAACAAAGAAGTTTAGATTATTGGAATGGTGCTGTGTTTCAATAAAGGAGCTGTGTTCACTGCCTTAGAAAATTGGTGAAAGTTGAGCATTGCCTACATTCATGTACCTGCCTGAATTTCAGTCAGAGTGAAGTATGACTTCTTACGGATGTTGCTTTTAATTTGTCTACAGAGCAGGCATAGATACTGCCAGTGTAGGTATGATCGATAGTTTCTGACAAGTCCTAGTTCTTTACACTTAGGAATACATACAGCCATTTGAAGCTATTTTCTCAGTATCAAGAGTGTCTAGCAGAGCCTTGTGCAGCAGAGAGGTATGTCCCATATTTTGATGAAACCTGATCGTCAGTGTTCAAAATGTTTGAATTTATAATCTGTGGTGCTAGAAGGTGCTTTAAGACCAAGACTCTTGCCCAGACTAGATAGGAAAAAATGTACATCTGTCTTGTACCACATGCACGGTAGCACCAGGTGAACTAAAGAATTCAATGTAAGCAATTAGAAAAAAGTCAGAGAAGGAAACTTGAGTTACTTTACCCTTTGAAAATATGGATAGAGAATGGAGAGATAATTAGTTAAAAGTTACAGAGTGTGTTAGGAGGATTCAATTCTGGAGATGAATTGTACAACATGACTGTAGTTAGTAATGTAGTCTATATTTTTTTAGAAATACATCTGACATATTTTCCCATGAAGTAAGTATGAGGTGATAAAAATGTTGAAAGCAGCTGCACGTGATCATTTCATGATATGTTTTATATACATCAAAACATCATACAGCGTTAATATATACAGTTGTATGTACTTTATTTAAGGTGGGAGGGAAAAATACAGAAGGACTTTATATGCACAAGAAGGAGAAGGAACTTTAAAAAATTGGTTAACAATCCAGTGCAGTGTACACTATTGATCTTAGCGCTCTGGGAGGCTGAGCCTGGGCGAGTTAGCAACTTAGCAGGACCCAGTCTCAAAATATAAAAGGGACTGGGATGTAGCTCAGTTCAGAGAAGCCAGTATAGTCTCTAGCATTCCTCTCCTTCCCACCCGCCAAAAGCTAGCAGATTTAGTGCCGTAACAGATAAAGGTACAAAGAGACAAAGTATTTGCAGCCTATGGCAAGGTACGCGTTAGAGCAGGCCTTTAAGGGTCTGAGGCTGTAGCCCCAGTAGGGAGTTGTCCTCAGCTGTCTGGGGCCTGGCAGCAAGAGAGGGCGTACTGCGGAGCTCGCACACACTGAGGAGGACTTCCCACTGCCTGCTCGGGTACTGTGTTCTCCCTGAACCCCTGAGTCCTGGTGGGAGTGGGGAGGCCTGGGAACCTTGGGGTGCTTGCTGAGTGTGTGGACAAGGGAGTCAGTGCTCCGCCACAGCCTCTGTAACCGGCAGCTAGCTAAAGCACTCTCCGGGCTTCCCTGCTCTGCTGTGCCAGTACCAGCCAGGTCCAAGTGCCCTTGCTTATTCCCTGAAGTGCCTTCCAGAGAAACATGTGAAAGGCTCACCTAGGACACAAAGAGACACGGTGGGTCACATTTGAAGCCATGTAGGCCTTGGGAAGACCAGGGTGGCCTTGGGAGGTGGCTGACCCTGTTTTTCTGGGACTCAGGGCAGGAACCTGACAGGTGCTTACTTTCTGTGTGAATGTCGCCTGGGGCAGTTCCGAGGATGCAGATCCTAAATGCATCCAGGCTTAAATGCAGCTCACCTGGCTCCTGCAGCGCCCCTTTTCCCTGACTGGGAGGGGTTCAGGCACAGCTGTGCATCCTTCCTTTTTTGTCTGTACTCTGAAGGTCTCAGGAAACAGCTGTGCCCTGGCCCTGTTAGGCACACCCTCTGCGGAGTGCCTCAGTTGCTAGGCAAACTCCATGCCACTGAGCTGTGCCCTGCCCCCATGCGCCCTTCAGTCTGAGGGGAAGCCTCATGTTTGCAGTGTGTTCCCACTGTCTTGTTTTTGGGATGTGGCTGCAGGTGGTCCCGGACCTCACTGGCTTGACCTGGATTTCTGAATTTTACCTAGTTACAAAAGCACTTGAATTTTTAAATTTTAATCTTGTCCCACACTTGAGGTATGTGGTCCAATTGCTCTGCAGCTCCCACTTAGGACAGCACTGCTACAGAGTAGGTCACTAAACCAGCATGTGTGGTAGGCGAGGGAGGCGTTATCAGAGTACAGTGGTACCACAGTTCACACACTTAATTCTTTCTGTGATCCTGGTTGCAAACCCACTTGGACAGTGACTGAATCAAATTCAGTGGTTAGGTTCAGTGTTGCCCTTATGGGGAAATTTGACTCAGTTCTTGTCTAGCTTGGTTTGCAAAGAGAATGATGGAGAGAATTTAGTTCGTGAACTGAGGCATTGCTGCACTGTATTTGTGGTTTTCTCCTCAAATTTAATTTGTTTCTTAGGGTACAGCGTAGATATTCTGTGGGATGCTAGGGATTTGTAGAGGGGGGACCCCCTTCACCCCATGACTAGGGATCAAAAAACCTGGTGCCTCTGCCATCCACAGATGTAGTTAGTGATTCTTAAAGTTTATTTTCTGTTTTTTGGAGATGGGGTCTTGCCACATAGCCCAGGCTGGCCTCAAACCTGTGCCAGTCCTCTTGCATTAGCCTCCCAAGTGCTAAGATTACAGGTATGTGCCACCACACCCAGCTGTAGGAATTTTTTACAAATGGATTTTTCCATTGTTTTGGCTGTAGCAAATAATTCTTATGGCATATATAGGATTTTTGTCCTCTTTTTTTTTTTTAATTAGTGCATGTTTGTAGTACATGCAGTTTACAGTTAGGGAAACAGGTACATGTACATAATACAGCTTTTTAAAAATTTCTTCCTTCCAATCCCCTTTCTTGCTGATAGTATCTTGCTGATACTATCTTATCTCCTATAGGAATTATTTTAAATTAGAGTTTTGTCATATGTTTACTATTGTTGCTGTCACCTGTGTTTGGTGGTTGTGTCTCTCCCCACCCTGCCCTCCGGTGTTGAAAGGAGGTCTTGCTTTGTAGCCAGGCTGACCTTGAACTCACAGCAGTACTCCTGCCTCAGCCTCCCGAGTGGTGGGATTACAGGTGTGCACCACCATGTCCAGCTTGGTCCTCTATTGAGCAGTCTCCTACAGGGGACACTTCAGGGGGCAGAGGCTCACGTGGTATAGTGGTTGTTGGCCTGAGGTGGTAATCTCCCTCTTCTTTCTCTTCCTTTTCCTTTTCTAGTTTTCAATGGCTCCAGCAGGTCAACACGGGAGAAAGAACCTGTTCAGAAACACAAAAGCAAAGAGGCCACTCCCGCGAAGGAGAAGCACAGCGATCACAGGGCCGACAGCCGGAGGGAGCAGGCCTCAGTCACACAGCCCACGGCGGCCCCCTCCCTGGGCCCCTCGGCCAAGGGGCTCGCTGCCAGCCACCACCACCCCCCTGTGCATCGGTCGGCTCAGGACTTACGGAAACAGGTAACAACACCCAGCCTGGGGTCCTGGGCCCACCTCCCTGCTTGTCACCAAGGAACACGGCAGCCTTGGGGAGCTCAGAGGTAGGGCCTGATGCAGGAAGAGAGGTGACTTGACACAGAGGTGCCCCTCGTCCTGTGGGGACCGTCACAGCCCGGCCCTTGGTGGCTTTCTGTCCCTCCGTTAGTGCCCCATGCACACTATGGGTCCCAGTTGGTTTTATCATGAAGGGAAGGGAGAAGTAGAGCTGGATTTGTTCATTGTCCCTTCCCTGCCCTGCCTGCCATGTGTGCCGGGTGACTTACAGACGATAGGGACATAGGGCCGACCAGCGGTGGCATACCCATGGCACATGTGCTGCAGCAAGCTTTGTGTGTCATTGAGAGCTCTAAGAGGTTTGCTGTCACCGGCTCGGCTGTGCAGCGGGCCTGCAGGTGGTGGAGTCCCCCCGGGGTACCACGGTCAAGCAGGCAGCAGCACACCTCAGTGTCATGTACATGGACGAGGGTGCGGCCCCTGGGTGCACCCCTCGGGATGCCCAGTCCTCACCCCAGAGCCGCACTGCCTGCAGGGCATATTGGGCAGCTCTGAAGAAGGCCCCAGGGACTGGCCACTGTGGCTTTGAGGGCGCTTACATTGCTGGGTAGTGGCTTCTTGCAACCCTGGCAGGTGAGTGGGGGAGACATTGATGCAGCTGTGGGAGGCACAGGGAGGGGATATTTCAGGACAGGTGGGGTCTCACTGATACCTCCTGGGCCGTCCTCTGTCCTAGTTAGTGTCCCGTGAGTCACTGGGATCACTCATGAGCTCCCCTCATCCATAACTGGGCAGTGTCAGTTTTCCTTAGGACAGACTAGAGACTGTAGTCTTGGGAGATCCATTTGGAGTGACGTGGGAGGGGACAAGAGATTCCCCAAGGGGAACAGTTCAGCATGGCCAAGACCAAGAGATCTTCTGAGTAATGGGGAAAATACTGGGCCCCTCCCTTCCCTGTGGACGCGAATGTGCTCACACAGAGGGGTGTGTGTGCACACACCCAGCTTGGTTGTCATAACCTCAACTTCTCAGCTACTCCATCAGGTGATTGAGGTAGGAATTGCCACACTTTCCGTGCTGTGCAGGTGCCCTCCTAATGCCCTCTGCAGCATGAGTCTAAGTATGTGATTTTAACACGATTCAAATGGTGTTCGTGCTTCCCAAAGTTCCAGCCTCACTGCCTTCCTGTTTTCCAGGAGTGACAACTAGGACCGATTGTGGAATTGGCCCCCAGGTGCAGTTCCCTGAGTTAAGAGTTTGGGCGCATCCTGCCTTTCACCCTGGGTCTGCAGTGTGTCTCCACCACCCCACTGCCACTGCTGTTGACCTGACTGGAACTGGGGCAAAACTTGCCTCCAGGTGACTTTGTGAGACAGAGCAGTGTTAAAGAGGGACCAGAGAGGCTGAGGTGAACAGACGACCATTCCGTTGTTACACACAGCCTTACTCTATTTTCTAAGACACTTCCCTTGCCTGCTCCTCCAACCCAGAGCGTTCACCGAGCTGTATCTCCAGCCCCTTTATAAAATTTGAGAGTCTCACTAGGTTCCACAGGGTGGACTCTTAACTTGGAATCCTCCTGCCTCAGCCTCAACTGCTTTTTATAAGAGCCAAAAATAAAAAGAGTTGAGATGGTCACAGCAACGCAGAGAAGGGCCAAGGATCCTGCAGGGGTCATGAGCGAGGGACATACACTCGACTGCTGAGTCCAGCGGGCTCCTAGGCTCACCTGTGTGTGCACAGTGCTCCTTTCTGCTCGCTCGAGTGCACGGGACTGGGATAGAGGACACAGCTGTGCTCTGCTCAGCTCAGCACCACCTTCCGTCCAGGGCTTCCCTTGGTAACTGAAGCAGAGAAGCCAGCACACTGGACAGAGGTGGGCACCAAGTTCCGCCTTGCGCTGGGGTGACCGTGTCACCGTTCCATGTCATGTAGCTGTGACCCTCACAGGGCTGCAGCTGACACCGTGGAGTAACTGCGGAGGTCTTGGCCTGCCTCCCTGGTGAGGGTGGGGGAAGTGAGCCTGCCCGCCGGTGTGGAGGGGGTCCTTTCCTGTCATCTGCACAGCCCGGGGCTCCTGCTTGTAATTCTGCTTGACTCTGCCTTCTCCTGAGACATGAGGTGTAATATTTCATCTTCTTGGGCCACATTGTTCGTTGAGAGCCAGTCATGCCAACTCTGACAGACGTTGTGAGAAACGAAAGGATAATTTTGAAGCCACCAGAGCGCATTAGTTAAATACTCTGAAAATAAGGTCAATAAAAGGAAATTGTAGATCCTTTGGTGACCGCTTGATGTAAATTATCAGGTGCTGACCTTTCATCTTTGCAACTATGTAAAAGATACAGGCCCAAAGGGTGCTCTGCTCTTTTGTTTCAGATTGGCTGTTTTTACGTCTGCCTAGAAGGAAAGGGTAGATATGATCGCAGGAAATGCAGTCTTACAAGGGCTGCCGTGGGGAGCAGCCCTGTCCTGTGTGCTCTAGGGCACTTGGTGCTCACAGCTCACTCTTGATCACACCAAAATAGCTCCCCTCACCCTGCGAGTGACACTGCGTGGTGCTTGCGCTCAGGCTTCTGAGACTGAGAGTGCAGGAATGTGCACCCGCATAGGCCTTTCTCTTGGTGTTGGAGGTCTCTGGCCCACCCTCCCTCTCTGTAGTGCTGGGCAAGCTATCTGACCCACACGGTGCACAGCCTGTACCCCAGGATCCTGGAGATGTCGGGGGCTGTGGCTGCATATCAGTCATTTGGATATGTGGTAAGCATAAGCATCTGAGACCTTTTGTTTTCCGGAAATGATGCCCCGTTTAAAGGCACTAGCAAGGCATTGACCAGTTTAGGATTGAAAGACAAAGGAGCTTATTCCTACCTAGCAAGGGTTAGGGTCAGGCTTTTGTGCTGTGGAAGTGGGTGTAGTTCTGACACCAGCAGGGACCGTCAGGCTGGGCAGAACACGGGTAGCCTGTGGCTGGTGTTTGTTGGCCGAGGCTGGGGTGTGTGGAGCAGACAGGGAGCGGCTTTCTCGCTCTGCGGCTCGGGCTCTTGCGAGGTGGTCCATTGTGCTGGGTTACAGGAAGAGGCTCCTGTGACTCTGTCCATGAGTTGCAGAGTAGCTCTGGCCTCCTAAGAAGCAGAGATAGCTAGACAATTGGGAGTCCACGGTAAATGGTATTGAGAACAAGTTCTGGAAATTGAAATTCAAGTGTGTGTAGGAGGAGACAGAGTTGCCCGAGGTGTAGACAGCACTTAAGGTTGTGCCTCTCCTGGGATTGTGGTGCAGCGTCACTGCCCCCACATGTGGGGCATGGCGCTTGTGAACCCACAGATCCTGGATTCCTTCAGACGTGGCCTCGCTGCTGTGGGCACTGTCCACAGCTTTCCTTCCTGTCTGTACTTCACACCTAACCCAGCGTGTTTGTGTTCAGTTTAGGCCCTTTGGTTTTTAACTGGAGCTTTAAAGTCCAGCTTTAAAGGCCTCCAGCCTCCCGCTCTTTTCTCAGCAGGTCCACCTCCATGGTCCCTTTGGGAAGAGTGGCTGAGTAGCAGAGGTCCCCAGCTCAATGCCTCCCTCTAGTGGGGATTAAAAGCTTGAGAATAAGAGTCCTTGGTTGAACTGAGGACGATGTTGGTTACTAAAAACTGTTATTTTAGTTCATCAGAAATACTGTAAACTCATTTCTCATCTTCTGCTCTGCCTTGGAAATGCATATTTTTCCTGTTCACTTGTGATTGTGATGAACTGGTTTAAGCATTTTGTCTGAGTTATGATGAGGAGGAGAACGTTAAGGGTCTGGGGATCACACACGATCAGTGTTGACTGTGTGCAGTTCTCAGAATGGGATTTCTGCTAAGAACAGAAATGCTCGATGTCGTGGGCTTTCATCTTCCTCACCGTTTATTACATCCCTTCCGTATTGTTTTTCTTGAGGCTGAAGTATGGCTTGAAAAGCCAGCTGCCTTTATAATTGAAGATTGGCTGTTGCTACCAAACCTCATGGTGGTATGCCTGGGTCACCTGAGATGCAGGCAGCAGCTAGGTGCCTACAAGTCATGAAGGACAAGCTTCGGGGGCTTCACTTTCTGTAGAGCTGGGAAGGGGTACGTGAGAATAGAATTATAACACCCATATCGAAGCCAAGGCATAGGAAGTTTATTTTGATTGGGACCTCCTGATTGGGACACACACCTTTGGAAGCAGGATCTCGCTTTGTGTAATTCAGGTTGGCCTTGAACTTACTGTGTAGCACAGACTGGCCTGGAACTCAATGGCAGTCCTGTCTTGGCCTTCTGAGTAGGATTACAGGCATGTGCCACCACATCCAGCTCAGAAAGCGGTTTTGCCAAGTGTTTTAATTACTGTTAGAGGACCCTGCTGTGGGCCTTCCTGTGCTAGTGAATCGAGGTGAGCTCTGGTGTGTGCTGTGGTGGTGCCTGACCTCCCTCGTGCTGTCTGGGGCCTGTGACCAGGACACCTGTGCAGCGGAGACTCCAAGCCAGCAGGCCTTTGCTATCCAGGAAGCAGTTTGGAGGCAAAGGGAAGGCAAGACCGTCCTTTTGATGCCTGTGAAGCATTGGCTGTTTGTAGACAGCAAGGGCTGAGGAAGCAGCGGGTACCTGCATGGCCTTGGGAAGGCCCTGGCTTTTGCAGCAGTTGTGAACTTGGCCAGGCTGGTGCTTAGTGGTGTGGCCTGTGGAACGGATTGATTCCTGTGTTCACTTGTTGGCTTCATCATGGCCTCTGCGGGAAGCATCCCACAGGTGTTCTGTGTGGGTTTCCAGGGAAAGGGAATACACAGTCAGTGACTGTGTCAGTCAGCTCTGTCATCACTGGGACCAAATACCTGCCACATGCAGTGTAAAGAATGAGAGCGCTATTTGGCTCTGGACTCAGCAAGTTTATTCCACAGTCGCCTGGCTCCATGGCAGGTGGAAGGGCCTGGCAGAGGAAGCTGCCGCTGTTGCTGATAGCTTGGTCTTGGGATGAGGGGAGCGCATGTGCGGTCCAAATCAGGGTGTGCCAGTGGTAGGGCTGCGCGGCTGTCCCCTGCGTGGTCAGGGGCTTAGTGGGGTTCTCCTCCATGTCAGGGCTGTAGCCAGAGTCCTTCTGAGATCTAGGCACCTGAGGTCCTGGGCACTTGCCCTTTTCACGGTGCCCGACACTGGAAATGCAGGCAGCAAAAGCCAGCGTGTACTTTATTTTGCTGTCTCTTAAGTGTTTTGTCTTTTTTCCTTTTGTTCGTAAAATCATTCTTAGAACAGTGAAACATGAGAGGTATTTGTGTTCTTTGCTGTACGCCTCTCCCGCAGTAGTGCTGCTTACAGGACCCTGCCTGGCTTCGTAAGTTTTCTGTGGTAGTGGTGTCCCCTGCTCCCAGCTTTCCAGTGTTTATTCTAGACCCTGCCTGTCAGCTGACCTTTCTTCATAGAGTGCTTGGTGGCTGGTGGCCCAAAGTGTCATGCCAGCACTTGCGCCATGGCCCCTCTGGGAGCTAAGATGGCTCAGCGGCATCAGCCAGGCTTGGCTCTGAGAGATGGTGTCACGCGGCATGTGTGGCAGTGGAAGGGCCACAGAGAACTTGTGGGATGTAAAGAAATACAGGTCTTCCCGGCTTCCTTCCTTGCTCTCTCCCTAAGCCGGTATCCTGTACAGTCATTCTCAGAGTGTGGTCTCAGAGTAGCAGCTCTGCACCGTGGAGGAGCCGCAGGACAGAGTGCCTTCCTGAGCCAGCAGAGTAGGCGCCCTGCCCGAAAGTCTGATGCCCATCCTCCGCCCTCATTTAAGCCAGTGGTCCAGTCCCGCATGGGCTGAGCCACCCAGCTCACCAAGACAGCACCATTGCCTGGTAACTGTCCTCCTGGTGGTGAGGACAGTGTGTACAGCCGCCTGTGCACTAGCACTGGTCAGCGCTCCCTTGCCCAGCCCTGCGCACTCCGGGTTCCTGGGGGAGGGAGCACTGTGGGCTCTCGCTATATTCCCAGTGATGGCGTGGTTTAGTCTGTCTTGTTTTGGAGAGGGTGGTGGTTCTAACCATCTTAGTTTTAGGAATGCTGGAGAGGGAAAATGATGCCCACAAGGTTAAGTGACACATCAGAGCCACTTGGCTGTGACAGCAGGGCTGTGGTGTGAAAGCTTCTGCCCCCACGCCAGGGAGCCCAGGAACCCCCCCACCCCCAAAGCTCCCTCTGAAGGAGGCCCCTTTCTGTGTTGCAGGACTGCCTGTAGCTGTGCTGCCTGTTTGTCTGGTTCCTATAGACAGGAGTGGGAGTTGTCAGGGAAGAGAAGGCAAGAGCTTCACGTGCAGAAGAGGACGGTGGGCGTCCCTGGAGTCTGTGACATAGGGCCTGACCAGGACAGTTCGCAGCCACACCTTGGCCTGGCCTGTTGATCAGAGCCAAGCAAGTCACGTGGGCACTGTTGTTCATTTCCTTCCAGACTATGTTTGTTTTGTTCTTTTTTTAGCCACGTTGCTTTTCTGATTCTGTGGGCTGGTTGTGCTGTCGTATGGCGTGTACAGAGAAGAGCAGACAGGCTTTTCTTGGACTGGGGATATGTATTTATGTATTTGAAAATGTGTAAACACCTCCCACTCTCCCTTGTGGGCAGGACGTGCTGCCCACTTATAAACAGATGACGTGAGGATCACGGGGTGCCCTCTGTGAAGCCCCACAGGTCCCGGAAGGGCTGTAGCACTGAGTGCTGACCTGGGAACTCCCTGGAACCGGGGGAGGAGGGGTGTGGTGGAGGGCCGGGGCAGGCCAGGCCAGGCCACTCCATGCAGAGCGACAGGTGTGTGGCTCAGGTCCAAGTGGCACAGAACGGTCCTTAGGTGTGTTTTCTGCTTTGCTCTCTCCTGAGGAGGGGCGGCAGGCCAGAGGCAGTGCTGTTGGTCACAGCACCTGGGGCCCTTGGCTTCTGTGAGTTGATTGCTGTCCCAGCACAGGTACTAATTCTGCTTTCCCCTCTGCTTCCGCTGCCTCCATAGGTTTCTAAGGTAAATGGAGTCACGCGAATGTCATCTCTGGGTACAGGTGCAACCAGTGCCAAAAAGATCCGCGAAGTCAGACCTTCACCATCCAAAACTGTGAAGTACACTGCCACGGTGACCAAGGGGACTGTCACATACACCAAAGCCAAGAGAGAACTGGTCAAGGAAACCAAACCTAATCACCACAAGCCCAGTTCAGCTGTCAACCACACAATCTCAGGGAAAACTGAAAGTAGCAATGCAAAAACCCGCAAACAGGTGCTATCCCTCGGAGGGGCGTCGAAGTCCACCGGGCCTGCCGGCAGTGGCCTCAAGGTGAGCGGCAGGTTGAACCCAAAGTCATGCACTAAGGAGGTGGGGGGGCGGCAGCTGAGGGAGGGGCTGCGGAATTCCAAGAGGAGGCTGGAAGAGGTACACCAGGCCGAGAAGCTGCAGTCACCCCCTAAGAAGATGAAGGGGGCGGCCGGCCCTGCTGAAGCCCCCAGCAGAAAGGCAGCGGTGGCCTCAGTGGAGAAGCCTCTGCTGAATGGACACGTGAAGAAGGAAGTGCCCGAGCGGAGTTTGGAAAGGAACCGGCCGAAGCGGGCCACGGCCGGCAAGAGCACGCCAGGCAAACAAGCACATTGCAAGCCGGACAGCGCCTCCTGTGAAAATCGTTCTACCTCGCAACCGGAGCCCTTGCACAGCAAGCCGCACGACCCACCGCCAGGCAAGCCGGAGAAGGGGGGTGGCCGGTCCGCCTGGGCGGCGATGGACGAGATCCCTGTCCTCAGGCCCTCTGCCAAGGAGTTCCACGACCCGCTCATCTACATCGAGTCGGTCCGCGCTCAGGTGGAGAAGTACGGGATGTGCAGGGTGATCCCCCCTCCGGACTGGCGGCCCGAGTGCAAGCTCAACGATGAGATGCGGTTCGTCACACAGATTCAGCACATCCACAAGCTGGGCCGGCGCTGGGGCCCCAATGTGCAGCGGCTGGCCTGCATCAAGAAGCACCTCAGATCTCAGGGCATCACCATGGACGAGCTCCCGCTCATTGGTAAGGCCCGGGCTGCTCCCTGCTTGAGTCCCCTTTGGGCCCCACAGGGGTGGGTCTCCTAGGCTCCAAGGTGCAGCCCGACACCCCTGTCCCACAGACTCAGGTGTGTGTGGCAGGAGGAACAAAGGTATTGGTGGCTCCTGCCACACCCTGGGGACACGAGGCTCTACGGTGGACTTAAGTAGCATCCCAGGAAGCAGGGAGAAGCCTGGCTGAACCCTCACCCATGCTGCCCGAGGCTGCACCATGCTTGGGGACCTGAAGGGTGTCTTGCTATGGTCTTTAGAGCTCTAAATCCAGGGCCTGGGGTCGGCAGGGCGGTTTTTGCCACAGCCTGTCCCTAGCTGCCCCTTTGTCAGGTGTCATACTGACTTCCCTCTGTGTGTCTGCATCCTGATCTCCTTACAAGGACACCAGTGGGACTGTATGAAGGCCACCAAGGTGAACTTACTTTTTACTTAGTCACTCCCTTAAAGATGTTGCTCCTAAATTCCACTGCTTCCTGAAGTTTTAGGAGTTTGCACTTCATCCTAGTTTGGGGGGTTTCGTAGTTCAGCCCTGTCATCCTTTCCTCCCCATAGCCTGGTTTTCCCTTTGGTGTTAGTTCACCTGTTTTCATAGAGCGAGTAGGTACGGTGTGGGCTGGGACTGGTTGTCTGGTGAAGCCTGCGGTGACCATGCAGGAAAGCTGTCACCTCCCAAGTCCCTTGGCAGAGCTGCCCCTGCTGCCATCACCCCTCAGTCCCCTTCCTGTCTTTGTGTCTCCAGGATGGACTTCTTCAGAAAGACAGAGTGGCCTGTGCACAGGCCGAGATGTACTGGGACAGCCAGGAAGCGTTCCCTTCAGCTGCAGGCTGGGGCAGAACGAAATACAGCCAGTGTGCAGGCAGGGAGAGGTCTAGCAGTCACTCACATGTCAGGAATTGCCAAGGGGAGGCCTCATTATTCCTCCCAGCGGATAGATGTCTGCAGGGAACGTACCCAAGTGAGTGTCACCTGATTTGAACTCTAGGTTTGTGGTCTGCTGTCAGGGAAGTCACATGATGGATGGTCACAGAAGTACAGGGTCTGCAGGCACAGGAATTTGTGAGCACGCAGGCCGCCAGGTGACCAAGGGACGGCAAGCAGACCACTGAGTCCCGCCGCCTGCAGTGGGATCTGCAGATAGAGGGCAATGCTCGTGTTCTCTCTGCTAGGCGGGCAGCACATTGCATGGGGACAGGTCACATGGTGATGGCAGCTAGAAGTATTGTGTTGGGATGAGTATTTTTAATCTTTGTTCTCTTGCAAGGGGAGCCAGCCGAGGTAGCACCACGCTGTGCTGAGTGCATAGCTCTTAGTCCATCGGAGCAGTAGTAGCTGCAACCCAGGCAGGCCGCAGGGTGTGGCCCTCATCGTGCAGCAGCCGACAGGACTTGATGTCCTAGAAGTGATCTCCTGGTGTCCTCTGCCGTGTGTGTGCCTTTTACCCCTTTGTGGCCCATGTGTATCCCCAGGCCCCTGGGAGTCTCTGTGCCCAGGAGACCTGGGTGAATGAGGAATGGGAGACCTGGGCTCTGTGTGCCCCAGCAGTCCCATGGCCTGAGAATGAGGGGTGACTGCAGCCTGCGGTCTGACTCGGTGCTGTTGGCTTACATAGGAAACTCACTCCCTTGCCTGCCTCTGTTAACGCTAAGCCATGTGTGGCCAGCCTGCAGAGAGCGCGCTCCTGGTGTCCAGACAGACCTGCCTCACTCACCCCTGGCACTGTCCTCAAGGCCTCTGGACCTGAGGTTCCACTGTCCCAGGCTGGGGTAGTCCTTCAATGATGGGAAGCCTACCCCATCAGCTCCCAGCCCACGAGGTAGATGAATGGACTTCGGGCTGCACTCTCCCGCCTCCTGGTCTCCTTGCTGACGGGAGGCTTGTTTCCTGAATTTGTCACGGGTGGTCCCTGCAGCCACCCGACAGGTCACACACAGTGGCAGCTGTGTGCAGAGCGCCTGGCTGCTCTAACCACTGATACTGTATCTGCCCTTCATCGGTTCATTGTTTTTTTTGTAGTATTGAGGACTAGACCAAGGGAATGCATTCTTCTCTTCCAAAGATTTAAGATGTTCTTAGTTGGTACTTTGCCCACCCAGCATTTTGATGATGATTCTGGAAGATTTGGTATAGGGGAGGTTGCTTTTCTACTTTGCATCTTGGTGGAGGTCAGGAGGTTGCAGTTAAGCATGGCTGAGTCTCTGATTTGATGAAGAATTAGGGAAAACCTGCGGTGCAACCCCTCTCCCCAGGACAGATAGGAGGCCATGTGTCGTGGGAGCCTATCGAGATGGAAGACAAATCACCTTCTGTGATTATGTAGGTGTCAGGAGAGGGGAATCAGGAGCTAAGTGTGATTCTCCACAGGGAGCTACTCCAGGCCATGCTGGGGTGCAGGTGATGCTGGGAAACTGCACAGGCCCCACCTGTGCCAGTGCGGATCTCTGCTGCCTCTCTTCTCCCTGCTACTTAGCTGGTGACAGTGGCAGGCACTGGGACCCACCCCGCTCAGGGCTTTGAATGCTGGGATGTTCTCTCCTGCATTCTCGCACACTGTGTCACTGTCTCTTATCTTTCCATGCAGTCCCCTTGGACATGTCACTACCCCAGATGCCTTCCCTGACACCACCGTGTTGTTAGTCCCCTGACTTCTCTGTCTCCTAGACTTGCCGGGACTGTCACTGGATGATAGCTTTCTTCCCCCGGACTGTAAGCTCACTCGTGCTGCTCCAGCCCTGGAGCCCACATGGTCCCTGGCACACAGTAGTTGCTCAGGAAATGCAGGTGGGACAGGCACAGTTTTGTTCCTGTCCTCACCACCACCCGTTTCCCTCCCTCAATGTCCCAGGAGGCTGTGAGCTCGACCTGGCCTGCTTTTTCCGGCTGATTAATGAGATGGGTGGCATGCAGCAAGTGACTGACCTCAAAAAATGGAACAAACTAGCAGACATGCTGCGCATCCCCAAAACTGCCCAGGACCGGCTGGCCAAGCTGCAGGAGGCCTACTGCCAGTACCTGCTCTCCTACGACTCCCTGTCCCCCGAGGAGCATCGGCGGCTGGAGAAGGAGGTGCTGATGGAGAAGGAGATCCTGGAGAAGCGCAAAGGGCCGCTGGAGGGCCACACGGAGAATGACCACCACAAGTTCCATCCCCTGCCCCGCTTCGAGCCCAAGAACGGGCTCATCCACGGCGTGGCGCCTCGCAACGGCTTCCGCAGCAAGCTCAAGGAGGTGGGTCAGGCCCCGCTCAAGACGGGCCGGCGGCGACTCTTCGCTCAGGAAAAGGAGGCGGTCAAGGAGGAGGAGGAGGACAAAGGTGTCCTCAACGACTTCCACAAGTGCATCTACAAGGTAGGGCTCTGCGGGTCCGAGGAGTGCATGCTGCCCTGCTGGCCCCGGCTCCTTATGCCAGCCTGTGTGGTGGCCTGGGGTGGGCGGTGCCCGGCCAGGGAAACCGAGGGCTCCATGGTTCACATGCGGGCGCGGCCTTGACGAGTGTCTTGGTTCTTACTTCTGTGTCACACAGAGCCAGGGCAGAGTCCGGGCACTCTCAGAGCTCCCACACCCCCCAGTGGCCACGACATTCCAACGGGGATTTTGAAGGGCATCTACCAGTTCGATACTTTATATGATAAAGTTTTAGATTTAAAAATGTATTACAGTGAAGACACGTTGCCATCGGTCTTCCTGAGAACATGCCCTCTCACTTCCAGTGTTCTTGCCAAAGTGCCTTTTACCGGAAGGTTTCTTCCTTTTAAAAAAAAATTTAATCATTGACCATATCCTTCCCCTCACACTAGTGGATGGAAGCTCTGGCTGGAAGGTGCATGTGTTGCCAGGCTGGTGGTGGGGTGGGGAGGCTGAGTCGTCAGCCAGTTATGACACACTCTGGTGTCCAGCAGTCATAGGCCAGCTGTGCCCATCACGAGTGCGGCGTGTCTCTGGGCCTTGGCTTCCCTTTCCGTTGGTGTGCGTGTGTTGTAGCAAGAGTGAAGTCGCTCGGGTACATGTTCAGTTGTCTTTCCCACCCTCAGTTCTGTGCTTGCTGCTTGGAGCACCCCTTTAACTGGCTGGCGCTGCCCTAGGGCGCTCAGACGGTGTGTCCTTGGCCTGTGCCTGCAGGTCCTGCGTCACCAAGGTTTGTATAAGAGTCACACCTAAGAAAACTGTCCGTGCGGCTGTCACCATTAACTGCAGGGGACACAGGATGCCCATGAGAGCTGCTTCTCAGGCGAGGCTGAGGCTGCCACCCGCCTTTGGGGACAACCCCTGTGTGACCTTTGCAGGTGTCCTGGCTCTGGATCCCTCTGAAATGAGGCATTGTCTGGGAGGTTCCCACCCAGGGAGCCCTGGCCTGGTGCACCTGCGGGGACCCTGCCATGTCAGAGATTCCTGGACCTCACTCACCCCACCATAGGCATCCTGAGGTCTGCAGCCTGGCCTGGGCCTGCTCAGCCTGCATCTGTAAGCTGTGGATGGGTCCGGACAGTGCCTGGCCAGCCGGTTCTGCCCTCCCTCTCCCAGGCCAGCCCTTCCTTCCTTCCTTCCCTCTCTTCCTGGAAGGGGGTACCCTGTTTAGCCACAGACTTTTCTGTTGCTAACTGGAAATGGTGGGGTCTTTTGGCCCAGTACCCTCCCCACTGTCCTGTGCTATGCCGCTGGGGGAGACATAGGAGCGCGGATTGTGTGTTTGGCTTCTGGGATGTTTTTATGAGGAGGCAGCCGTGGCCCACAATGATGAGCCTTGAGTGTGGTGTTTCCATCACTGCAGACCAGTCAGCGAACAGTGGCCTCTCACAGGACAGGGTGCTCTCCTCTCCGCGTGGCCTAACGCCAGATCTGGGAGAATGTGTGGGTTCAAGGAAAAAGTCTGCTGTTGTTGCTGTTTTAAAAACCACATTTAGGCCTGGGGATTTAGCTCAGCAGCATAAGCGCCTGCCTTGCAAGTACGCATTTGTGAGTTTGATCCCTGGTACCAAAATAAAATAAAATACAATAAAATACAATAAAATACAATAAAATAAAAAAATAAAAACCACATTTAGTCAAAGATACATTAGTCGTCAGGTTTTTTTGTTGTTTTTTTTTTTTTCTTTAATCAAGAATCAAACTCAGGACCTCACAGAGCTATATCCCTGACTCTACATTTGGCGCATTATAAAAATTGAACAGAGCCATGCTGAGGTGTCCAGAGCCTGTCATCATCTTTGGCCTGAGGGTTGGTGCTGGTACCCTGTCACCTCCACTCACTTCCCTGTAATATCAGTTATTGCAAATCGAGGCCCCTTGGAGGCGCCTGGCAGAGGTACTGACTAGCCCTCACCAGGAGTCTCTACCTACATGGCAGAATCCTGCGTCCTGCACCCATGGACGTCCGTGGGACCAGCGCTGCTGTCTGCCTTGTGCCTGGCTCCAGGTTAGGCCTCGAAGATGCTAAGTGCTTAGTGTTTATTTCTGGACCAAGGAATTTTTAAGTGTGTGATCAGGAAGGAAGCAGAGGGAAGGACGCCATACAAGGCTTTTGCCTCTGGAAAGCAATCGTCTTCTGCAGGACAGCGCAGAGCAGGCAGAACTCCAGATGCCCATTGCACACTGGCTGCTGTAGCACAGTGAATCTCGAGTTCCTGGGGAGGGGAGACATGTGTGGTCCTTCCCTGCGGGCCACAGGGGGACAGCATGTGGCTTCAGGTGAGGTCCGCTTGCTTGTCCAGTTTCCCCATGGCAAGGGTGTAGCCAGGGCCTCGTCTTTTCCCTTCCCTGGGTGCGCTGCCTGTGGATTTCTGCCAGAACTGCATGGAGCTTGGAAAGCAGCTCATGGAGTGTCCTGTCACACAGAGTGCTTCTGCTGGTGTCCTCAGGTTTCGCAGCCTCTCTGTGAGTGGCAGAAATCGTCCTCCCCATGGCCAATGGAGTCCTCCCCATGGCCAATGGAGTACCGCCCTTCTGTATTCCATGGCTCTGGGGAGTTGAGTGCCTCATCCCAGGGTTTCTTGCCTTGTCTCCTTGTCATGAAGTAGGGACACTACTTGGCTTACGGCTATAGGGAGGCCACAAGGCAGAGACATGTGACAGTTATGTGGCCTGAGTGGAGGCCAGAGCCCAGCTCGTGATTGAAGCTTTACTCTTGCTCTTTCTTTTGTTTCAGGGAAGGTCTGTTTCTCTAACAACTTTTTACCGAACAGCAAGAAACATCATGAATATGTGCTTTAGCAAGGAGCCTGCACCAGCCGAAATTGAGGTGAGTCTCTGGCCCGGCCTCCGGCAGCCTGGAAAGGAACACAGGCAGCTGAGTCTCCTTCATGTCGTGCATGCTGGTGGCTGTCACAAGCTCTTGTGTGGGTGATCTAGACGTGTTGAGAAGCCAGGCCTGGCACAGTGCAGATCCTGAGGCCTGGCCTCACTGAGCTGCTTCTCCCAGCCTCTGGGTGTTATGGGAAGGAGTGTGGGAGCCCCCGAGACCACAGCTGTGTGCTTCCTTCTCTGCTGTTCTTTGCTTAATGGGATTGGCAGCTGGCCATTGTCACCCACCCACTAGCTTTCCATGCTGGTGCAAGGTTGGAAGACGGTGGCACCTCAGCCTGGGCCAGCTTAGGGCATCGCACGTGAGGCACTGCCAGATGGACGGGCCATGCTCTGCTTGTTTACTTCCCTTCCTGAAACCCCAGCTGCTGGCACAGGGGTGGGATTCAGAAGACAGGGAAGGTGCCGGTCAGGGCTGTCACAGTGGGGTATGGACTGCTGCCGCGTTTTCCTTCTGTTGCTGCTTTTCTTTATGTAAAAAAGTAAAAACCCCAGGTTTTCACCACTGGGCGAGGGATCAGCCGAGCTCTGCTTGGCCCAGGGTCCCGGAAGTAGAAGTTGCTCTGCCGCTCTCGGACAGGGCTCCTCATGCTGCTGCCCAGCCCTGCTCCTCCTCGGCCTGTGCACCGCCTCACCCACGGCCTGCACCAGGGCCACCCCGTTCTCAACCACACCGTCACTGGGCGCAAGTCCGTCCCGGTTGCTTGGGAACCCTTGTGGCTCTGGTGGTAGAGGTGTCACTGATTATTGGGGCTGAGCATTTGAGTCTTTGTTGTTTCACCTATGTCATTGTGTCTCTGGAAGACGCAGATTATTACTGTGCACAGGGCATAACAGAGGGCAGCGTGTGCTCTGGGTCTCCTTTAAGCAGTTTTTACTTTTAGAAAGTCTGGAGCTTGCTCTAGCAGTTGTGTAAATATTTACACAGAAAGTGAAGATTTGCTAAAATTCAGATTTCAGCCTGAGGCTGGCCGGCTGCTTGTGCTGCAGTCCCGACCTTTGCAGTGATTCGGGCCAGGGCCAGGGCTGGTCCTGGGATTGGGCTTGGGCTCGGGCTGGCTGTGCTTGTGTGACCTGAGCCCCTTCCGCCCTGCCATGTCTGCTGGGGTCAGCGGCGGCCCCTGCTCTCAGCACTTGGCTGACCAGATGGGGACCAGTCAGCTCTTTGGTCCCGTGATCCCAGGTTTCTCTGTTCTATGAAGTGTGTGAGGGGTTGGTCTCCCCATATTGATGGCCCTCTCCCAAGTAGACGTGTGGTGCTGGGGCTGGGGCTGGGGCTGGGGCAATGCTTGGCTCCTTTGGGGCTCGCTGTGTCTGAGGCTGGCGGAGGACGCATGTCCAGAGTGGCACTGAGAGCAGACCTATGTTGGGGGAGACGCAGTGCAGCTGCTCCCCTCTGTCGCACGAGCTCCTGACCTTTCTCTGCCCCCAAATCCCTGCACATGGAGCTCAGTGAGCTTCCCTCACATCTCCTGTGCTGCCAGCATGTGGCCTGCAGGCCCTAGTGCCCGGGCCCACAGCCACCTTTACTGCGTCTCAGGAGGGTGCAGGAAGTCTGTCTTCCTTAAGTAGACCTCTTCCCGTGCCCGTCTGTGTCTTAGCCTGGTGAAATATATGCGATATTCACCATTTTAACCATCGAGATGCAGTTCCAGGGCCTTCAGTGTTGTCACGTGTGCAGCTGTCAGCAGCATCCAGGACCGTTCTTCCTCCCGGCCTCACAGCCCGGTGACCCACATACTGCCACCCAGCCCCTCATGCAGGTGGGCTCCTGCAGCCCTGCATTTTTGTCACCAGCTTACTTCATCGAGCAGAGCATCCTGGCGTCTGTCCTGTCGCCTTGTCAGACTCCGTCCTTGTGCAGGCAGCCCACATTGCAGGCTCCTGGGGGGTTGTGGCTGCACACGAGGCGGTCGCACATCTTTGTCCCCACTAGGGTGCGCAGTGGAGGTGACCATGTCCTTTCCGGCCGGTGTCCTGTTGGAGGCGCCATGCTGCACCCTGGAAAAGCTTGCCCAGTGCTGCTGTTCCCAGGTAGATTCAGGCCGCCGGCAGCGCTCACCGGCCCTTTCCTCTGCCCGCAGCAAGAGTACTGGAGGTTAGTGGAGGAGAAGGACTGCCACGTGGCAGTGCACTGCGGCAAGGTGGACACCAACACTCACGGCAGCGGATTCCCAGTGGGAAAATCAGAGCCCTTTTCAAGGTAATGCTGGGGCCCTTGTCCATGTCCTGGGGACTGATGGTGTGCCCCTCCCCCAGCCTGTGACGTCCCTTGTCTTCCCCCACAGGCATGGATGGAACCTCACCGTCCTCCCCAATAACACAGGGTCCATCCTGCGTCACCTCGGTGCTGTGCCTGGTAAGCCTGGGTGTGAGACCCCTGCCAGGGGGCATGAGGGGACGAGGTGGCTCCTGGGCAAGGCTGTGCATTGGAATTTGGCTTTCAGATCAGGGACAGATGTGGCGGTGATTGAGGAAGTCAGCAGAGCTGCGGAAGGCGTCCCATTCTTCAGGATCCAGGAGCTGGGGGATGCTCAGGGCCAGCTTTGACCCCACTTTCAGAGCCAGGGCTCCAAATGGGGTTGGTTTGCTGACTGCTGTCACGAATGGGGACAGAAGCCACGGAGGCTTCAGACTTCAGGGGGGGCCAATGGTGCCTGGAGAAGGAGGCCTCTGCTGTGTGCCAGGAGCCTGTGTCCCATTTCCCTAGGTGAACGGGTGGCTCCGGCGCCTGCTCCCTCCCTGCCCTGTCCTATGAGGACCGGCAGTGGTCACCAGTCAGCACCCTGCTACCCAGGATGCTTTCCACTAGTGGTTGTCACAGTGTCCTTATTCTTGGGTTCGCTTCAGTAGAGAAAGCAGGAAGCAGCAGATAGCTTCCCTCCGAGTTCTGGGTTTCTGGAGGCCGGGATTTGTCATCACTATAACACGGAGACGTCGTTGTGTGCTTTAAAATGCCACCTCTCTCATGTGTTTCAGGAGTGACTATTCCCTGGCTAAACATCGGCATGGTCTTTTCTACCTCATGCTGGTCTCGAGACCAAAATCACCTTCCGTACATTGACTACTTACACACTGGTGCTGACTGCATTTGGTGAGTACCGGTGGGTGGCGGGGCCATTCTGTCTCCTGGGGACCGGTGCCTGTGTCCTGCACTGTGCGGCTGCAGCGTGATTGGGCCTGTGCCAGTGCGTGGTCCTGACTCAGCTATAGCAGGCCTTGCTGGGCTGGTTGTTGTGCTGTGTCTGTTTTCAGTGGCAGATGGGAAGTGACGGTGCTTAATCACATCAGGTCTCACAGCCTGGGCAGCAGTTGGTTGTTGGTTGTGCGTGGCGCAGGGGTGGCCCTGTCTCCAGGGCCTACTGGGGTACAGAGGGCCACTGTCTCCCAGGTCCCTCGTGGAGCCCTTACCGTTTCAGTTTCCCAGCAGCCGTAGCCTCAGCCTTGAGGTGCTGTGCTACCCAGCCAGCGCCTTCCCCCTTCCTGCAAGGTGGAGAGCTCCAGTTCTTCTGCCTTTCCAGGTAGCTGCTGCAGGCCCTCCGGTCACCCTGGCTAGAGAACCCAGGGGCCTGTGCACTCTGCCATGAGCACCACAGACTTCAGTCCCGACAGCTGCTTCACAGAGAGGGTATCAGTGCCAGTGACCTGACAGGGAGTCAGTGAGAGGCCAGGAGGCTACAGTGGCACCTGGTTCTTGTTTGCAGTGGGCGTTGAACATCTGGCTTGGTGTCTTCGCATGGGGGTCACATCTATATGAAAGACAAGCAGCCATGCCGCCAGCTCACACCACGGTCCAGCTGCTCTGAGCCAAGCCCCTTCTCGGCAGCAGGCACTCAGCAGCATCCCTGTTCCCACCCAGGTATTGCATTCCTGCTGAGGAGGAGAACAAGCTGGAGGACGTGGTCCACACCCTGCTGCAGGCCAATGGCACCCCGGGGCTGCAGATGCTGGAGAGCAACGTCATGGTAGGCCCTAGGCTGTTTGCTGGCCTGCCTTCCAGGGGCAAGAGGACAAAGCAGATAAATCCTCCAGGACGCCTTGCCTGTGGCCTGTGGCAGGAAGAGCATGCTAAGGACTTTCTATCCAATTACATGGCCACAGGGTTGTGGGTGGCTGTGCAGGGCCTGTGGCTTGTGTGTACAGGGCCTGACCTGGGCTCCAGGCTTGACGCGCTGGCTCTGGACTGGCCTCTCCCAGTGCTGGGCCCTGACCAGGGAGGAGCGCCAAGACATCTCTACCAGCCCTCCTGCCATCACAGGGCTGGAGAGACCTGGGGTCCTTGTTCCTTGGAGCTGTGTCCCGACTAGCTGGGGCGAGGCGCCCATGCCTGGGTTGTATCTGTACTGCCAACAAGCCCCATGTCACCGCCCCCTCTGCTCTGCCTGGGACTGGCCCTGTCCCCCAATCCTGGCAGCAGCAGGTGGGGTGGGAAGGCCTCTTGGGTTTGGAGCTAAGAAGTGGGTGGCTCTGTGCTCCTCTGGCTTCGGCCCCGGGGCTGCTACATAGCCTTTGGTTTCCTAAGGGAGAAACATACTGTCCTCCAGAGTGGGCCCCGTCTCAAGTTCCTAGTGCCCGGCTGGCTGGCCTAGAGCCCCAAGGCAGCAGGCAGGGAGGGCCTTAGGTTGGGGTGCAGGTCTCAGCCAGCCTTGTCTCTCCCCCAGATCTCCCCGGAGGTGCTGTGCAAAGAGGGGATCAAGGTGCACCGGACTGTGCAGCAGAGTGGACAGTTTGTCGTGTGCTTCCCGGGGTCCTTCGTGTCCAAAGTGTGCTGTGGCTACAGTGTCTCAGAAACTGTGCACTTTGCTACCACCCAGTGGACGAGTATGGGCTTTGAGACCGCCAAGGTGAGCAGGCGCGCCCCCCCATGCATGCCCACAGAGGCGCGTGCACGTGCGCTGTGCTGCAGACCAGCTCCTTTTTGGGGTGAAGGTTGGTTGGTCTGAGCCAGGGGAGTTGCTGGGGCTTGTTGGTGTGATGAATGGTTTTGATGCCCATTACTGAGCAATCCCTCCAAAGCTGGGGAGCCGGTATAGAGTCTCCGCAGGGAAACTTGGGGTGAGCGTGGGTGGGCTTTGCTCACTCTAAAGCTGTGGAACTGCCTTGGGGCTGGCAGCGAGGTGCTGAGGATTCTCCTGGTGTCTCCTGCAGAATTCTAGGATTTTCAGTAGCTTTAGTGCAAATGCAGTTAGAATGTTAGCGAGTTAGGCAGCCCCCCTGCCCCCTCCACCAAGAACGGCAACAGCGCTTCCTAACAGCACCGCTGAAGGCCATGCCCCCGTTTCAGGAAATGAAGCGCCGCCACATAGCCAAGCCGTTCTCCATGGAGAAGCTGCTTTACCAGATTGCACAAGCCGAAGCGAAGAAGGAGAACGGCCCCACCCTCAGCACCATCTCAGCCCTTCTGGACGAGCTCAGGTGCCACAAACCTTGCCTTTCATGCTGGGACCCACCATGTGTGGTGGCCGGGGGAGCCCTGGGTCGCAGGCGCCCTGCTGCTTGCTTACTGGTGCCGTGACTTTGTGTCTTCCTGGTGAGGGAGTCTCTCTCCCAGGAGCCAACAGAGTGTTATCCCCAGCCAGGTGGTACATGCTCGTAACCCTAGTGTACTCGGAGGCTGAGGGCAGAATTTGAAGCCCAGCCTGGGCAATTTAGCCTAAACTTCAGGAGACCCTGTCTTAAGGGCTGGAAATGTGGCTTCAAACTCCATTACCAGAAAACCAAGAAATAAAAATCAGTGCAAACTCCCCTTGCAGAAATAGAAGTTGGGTTGGGACCCCTGGCCTAGAGCCCCTGGCTCTGCATTCTGGAAGCCAGAAGACAGGACACGTGGAGCCTCACTGGACCTGATGGGCACAGGGCGGGCTGGTCACACAGACCTGGGGCCCCACCCAGTGCCATCCTGCAATGGGACACCCTACCTGGCTCCCCCGATTCCTCGTCCCCACACACAGCCCTGAGGTACCTCCCACTTGGGACAGGCTCCAGGCAGTGCCGGTGATGACAGCAGACAGTATGAGTGTAACTTGTGTGGCACAAGGACAAGACCCTCTGTGGCCTTACATGCCCCTGTGGTGTGTCGCAGCCTTCCGCCGGGGCTCTCTGAGCTTCTGACAGTTGTGGTCCCTGGCTGGGGGCAGCGTGGCGCGCAGACCTGGGCCCGCCCATCTGAGGCTCTGTGTGTCCGCAGGGATACGGAGCTGCGGCAGCGCAGGCAGCTGTTCGAGGCCGGCCTGCACTCGTCCGCGCGATACGGCAGCCACGACGGCAGCAGCGTGGCTGTGGATGGGAAGAAAAAGCCTCGAAAGTGGCTGCAGCTGGAGACATCAGAGAGGCGGTGTCAGATCTGCCAGCACCTGTGCTACCTGTCCATGGTGAGCTGGGGCCACCGCCGGCCCCATCATCACCTCCTTCCATCCCTGGGGTCCCCTTGTTTAGTCCCCGAGGACCCTGGTCTTTGATGAGACCTGGATTTCTCGGGGCCGCTCTGGTCCTTGCTGCTTTGTAGCCCCGCTCTCGGCCACCTGTCCCATCTCCCCGCTGGCCGCTGCTGTTCCTCCTGGCTCTGCCGAGCCCACCTCGGGCCGCCTGGCCACTCCTCCTTCCACCCCTCCTGTGCCCCCAGGGCCGGCAGCTCAGCCACAAGACTGCCAGTGTGGCTCTGCTGCCCGCAGTTCCCTGCCCTCTGGCCCAGCATGGCTCTCTGGGACATGCGAAGGCTCCGGGCATTCTCCAGGGAAGCAGGGAGCCCTGCCTGGGGGCACCCAGGGCACCTTCTTCCCGTGCTTACTCTCCTTGGCCTGCAGCGGCCCCTTCTCAGCCCATCCCCACGTGGTCACCCTGTGTCCCTGTGTCTGCCTGTGCACACACAAGGCAGAGTGGGGCTGGGATCCCTGATGGCCGTTTTACCTGAGGGCGTCCGGCAACACACAGCGCTTTCTGCGTCTTTCCCTGTCCCCTAGAGCTGTCAGGTTACCACGCAGACAGATGCTGTCATTCTCGGAGTGACTCAGCACTGTTCTGGATCCGCCACAGCACTGTCTGCCCAGCTGTTCCTCGATGGCTCTGCGGTGACCTCGAGTGACACAGGCCATCCCTGGGGTACCTGGGCTGGCCACGGGTGGGGCCTTTTCTGTTGGCCTTCACAAAGCCGTGCTTTCAGAGTTGTCCCCTGGCATTTCTCTTCTACCTCAGCGTTTCCAATATGCATTGTTCAGGTCACCAGTGTGTTTTTGATTGATTTCTCCTGTCCTTGGCCTGTGAGGTCCTGAGATGGTGGTGTGTTTCTGTGTCATTTCCCTGCCTTCGCAGTTTGTCCTGCCCTTTGCTAAGGAACACAGGAGTCCAGGTCTTCCCTCTTCAGATGCCTGTGCTGGCAGGCATCTACACTGGGACACTGTGTGTGCTTCTCAGCATCAGTGGGGGACCCTGCCGCCCCGGCAGGCTGCTGCTCTCTCTCCTGGCCCCACTGAGGCCGCTGTCCCACTGTCCCCTTCTCCCTCGTGCTCCCTATGGCTTTGTGCTGTCCCCACTGGAGGGGTAGGCTAGGGCGACTGGATGTGTGTCCTCCCAGTGCTGAGGGCTGGGGTCACCCTTGAGTTTGGGGGAGACATTAGGGTCCCAGCTCTTGGTTGTGACTGTGCTGCTTAGAGTGAGGGTGACAAGCTGGGTGCCCTGTGGTTGCAGCAGCTTCTTGTCCACTCAGGCCACCTGGGCCCTGCAGCGGGCATCACTCTCGCCTCCTGGGTCCTGGCCCAGCTCTTACACTCACTCCCCAAGACCCCACTCAGGCCCAATGGTCTGCTTGGTTTCTTAGCCCATTCTAGCGCTTTTGTGTCACCTGCCCCTCGGTGTGGGCAGCATCGGGGTGGGGCAGCGCTGCCTGGTCCAAGGGGCGACTCTGTCCCCCACCCTGGCTCAGCAGTGCCTGCCCCCACAGGTGGTGCAGGAGAACGAGAACGTTGTGTTCTGCCTGGAGTGCGCCCTGCGCCACGTGGAAAAGCAGAAGTCCTGCCGCGGGCTGAAGCTGATGTACCGCTATGACGAGGTCAGTGCCTATGCTGGGCAGGCAGGCAGTGGGTGACGGGCAGCAGCCATCTCTAGCTGGGCTGTGAACGTGGGCCCCGCAGCTTGCAGCGGTAGCAGAGCCGGGAGACCGGGGACACAATGGCTTCAGCCAGCTTTTGTGTGCACTGACCTGGCCAGAACCTTGGGATACAGATCTGGGCTCATTCTGGTTTTCCCTTCCTGTCCACGCCACCTCCGGCCAGGTTCTGTCCTCCTCTCAGGTAGTGGCTTTGCTTCCTGAGTGTGCACTGCCTCGCGGCAGGGACATCACCTGCAGGGCCATGTGGGCCACACTGGCTGGGGCAGTCACTGGCTGCGTCTTACTTGCCACCTGCCATCCTCCACTGCTGATGTGAGCAACTCTCAGTTGCTCTCACTTTGCAGACCCTAAAGGACCTCCTGAGGGACTAGGTGGCTCCTGCCATGAGCAGTGCCACTCCTTGGTGTCTGGTTTTACACAGTAGGTTTGGCAGCTTCTGGGCTGGAAGTTTCCCACGGGAAGCAGTGCCCTCCTGGCTGGGCCAAACCACATCTACAGATGGTGGCCCTGACTCAGGGATAAGGACCGCTGCAGCCACCTGGGCCCAGTCCCCTGCCTAGACTCTTGTGGACACCAGCCAGTGGCCGGACTGGGCCACTGGGGCTTCAGCAGACAGGGCCTATGGTATAGGTGCAAAGGTGTTGCTTCCCAGGGTCCTCAGCACCTGTCCAGGTTAGCTAAAGAAAGGAGGGGACTGCATCGCTGGCTGGAACTGGCCCCAGGCCCCTTCTGGCCATGAGGCTGGGGCCATGCGTCATGAGCCATTGTTCTGCCTTGAGACCTTTCTAGCTGTCATCCTGCAGTCTGGGACATAAAGAAATGAACCAGTCCCTTTCCGTCCCTCAGCTGTCTTCCTGCCTGACTCGATGTCCTCTCCTGTGGGCTGTGGCTCCCAGCCGAGCCAGCTCTTGGTGGGAAGCGCCCCCACCGGCTCACCCTGGAGTCCTCCTCCTTGTGGCTGCAGTGCACTTTGGTGAAGGGATGATGGGGAGGCCGAGCTGTGCCAAGCTGCTTGCAGGAAGGGGCCGCCTCTCTACCCTTTCATCTCCTCAGAACAGGAACTCTGGCTGCCCTGTGCCAGGCTCTGAGGTCCCTGTCCCTAGGCACAAGCAGCAGGCAGCTTGTCCTTCACACAACGGGAGGGCTGCCAGGGGGCAGTGGCAGGCAGCGCTTGGCAGCCTCCCTGGCACTCAGCCAACCTGTCAGGGCGACTGGGACGTTTGCTACAAAGCCTGGGCTTCAGCTTTCAGCACCAGCCATGCTGCAGCTAGATGCTGAGCCCCCAGAGTCCCCAGAAATGGCGACACACAGGCCTGGCACTCTGACGCTTGGTTTTGATTCAAGACATAGTAGTTTTACAAATGGGCATCTGCATACCAGTCCTACGTTGAGTGGAGCTGTGTAGGGTTTGTCTTTTGAACGGGGGACTTTCTGGTTTGTAGAAGGCAGTACAAGCCCTTGTGTTAAACTTAGGCACCCTGCAGACAGAGGTGAGTCTGCCCTGCTCCCCGGAGGGTCTTGCCTGTCACCTCCACAGCCTGGGAAAGCTGCTGGGGAGGATACTGAGCTCCCTGGGTTGTCAGGCCACTTGCTGACCAGGGACAAGCAAGGCTGTCTTCACTCCCAGCCCTTGCCAGGAAGCCCGAGGTCCGTTCTTACATCAGGCTGACCACCCCTGGCCTGAGAGGTCTTGTGAGGTGCGCTTTGCATTTCCTTCCAGTGCTTTTAAACGGGACAGATGGGTGAAGGATGGCCTGTTACATGTTACAAACAGGTAAACAGTCCTCGGGAAAGGACAGGCATGCGGGTGTTGGTCTTCCACTGCAGAGGAAGAAGCACTAGGAATCGCTGTAGATGAGTGTGTGTTTATTGTTGTGGGAGACAGGGCCTCACTACGCGGTTCAGGCTGGCCTTCCACTTGCTGCAATTTCTTTTGACCAGAAGGCATGCACTGCTACTCCCGGCAGGGGCCTGGATTTATTTGCAAGTCAGGCTAAAAGCCGAGCTGCCTTTGCCTCGTGATCGGGAGGAACTGAGGTTCCCAGCTGGTTGCGAGGCTGCAGTGACACTGTTGTGTGACGCCAGGAAGAGATGGGCATCGAGGCAGCACTGCCTCCTGGCCCACAGAGCAGGCCCTGGGAGCCCCCAGTCAGGGAGCAGGTGGTTCTCCTGGGTGCTGCTGTGGGAGCCAGGTTTCTCTGGCCTGGCTTACTGGTGGCTTGCTCAGCCAGCAGGGAGGTGCGTCCCCGTTGGTAGAGTGGTGGTTAGGAGGCGGCCTGGCGCCTTGATGGCCTCTGCCTAGTAAGAAGAGTATCTGGGTGCATTCTGAAGTGCTGTCCTTGCCAGTTCTAAAGGATGCTGCTGTTCTGAAGCCCTTGGGACTGCTGGCATCACATGCCACGTGGCCTCTGGAACCTTGGGCACTTGGCGCTCTGCCAGGGCGGACGGACCTCAGGGCACTCCAGGCCGAGTTTAATTCACATTTCCCCTCAACCCTGCAGGAGCAGATCATCAGTCTTGTCAATCAGATCTGTGGCAAAGTGTCTGGCAAGAATGGCAGCGTTGAGAACTGTCTCAGTAAACCCACACCAAAACGAGGCCCCCGCAAGAGAGCCACCGTGGACGTGCCGCCATCCCGGCTGTCAGCCTCCGGGTCCTCCAAAAGTGCTTCGAGCTCATCATGAAGACGCCAACCCCATGGTCGATTTATATATATTTTTTTGTAATTATTATATTCTAGTTTGGAGTACTTGCTGTAGGATACAAGCTGTCTTTGCACTAGCTCTAAAGAAGATTTTCTTCTGGTTTTAGAGAACTAATTTTGTTTTAGCATTAAACTGTTGGAACTTTCTTTTGTACTTAGAATACCTAGACACTGCAGTCAGATTTTTGAAACTGCCGTATATTCACTGTTTTAAAAACCTTTGGGGGGCTGTATTAATTTGTATTGCCCCTATATGGCTGACAGAAGCCCTTTTTGTTTAATTTTTTTTTTTTATAACTGTTGGGGAAAAAAGGCTTTTTAACCCATTTTTGAAGAGGGTGAAGTTTGGAGAACAAATTTTAAATCCATCAAGTCATGTGAGCAGATTTTTCTAGATCAGAAAAGGGATAGGAGACACATACACAGACACATACACACAGAAAAAACTTGAAAAGAAATGGCTTTACTTTGGCTGTCTTTTTCTTCTGTCATGTGCGAGATGAGTTCGTGTTTTCAGACCGGAGAGGCCCGCCTTGGTGCGTGGGCGGTTACGGCAGCTGAAGGCGGAGGTTGGCGTGACCAGGTTCTCGCGAGCAGCTGGATCACTATGCATCGGGGGACGGAGACAGACTGCCTGCTTGGAGGGTCACTGACGGAGACCTGTGCCTGATTTCATTAGGAAATCCATTCTGTTATTTTTTGGTGCTGTTGGCTACTTTATCAAAAAACCCTTCAATAGCATCCTTAAGGAAAAAACGATGGAAGCCGCAAGTGCTTCTTTGTCATCGACGTGCAATCTTTCCGACATTCCATCTTCATCTCACTGCTTTGTTTCACACCTTCACAAGTCAGCATTAATCTTTTTTAAAATTTGTTTTGTTTATGATCACATTTAGAGCCACTAGGAGGTCTGCAGTTCTTTTTGAATGTGAAAATGCATTTGCGCTCATCTATTTTTTTCTCTCCATGTTGTAACAAAAAGAAAAAAAGAAAAAAAAATCCCATCCCTTTTGTACATACGCCTGTAAATTGTTTTAAATACTTGAGCCTTTCTCGGAGGGGAGGGGAGGTGAAAGACAGATGAAGAAAAGCCTTACACTTCAGTTTCTTCATCGGGTGGATCGGATGCTTACAGGGTTTTTCTTGTAACATTTATAAGTGCTGCTTACATCACTGAACAACAACAACAAAATAATAATGGAGTAGCTGTTGCCCTTCTCCGGTTGTGTGTACAGTATGTGTGGAATAAAAAAGGGAAATTGTTTTCACAAGCTGTTCTTTGTTTCATAATTGGATTCATCGACCCCGTAGCTACCCATGTTGCACTGAGCTTGCCGGTGGTGACGGCCAGAACGTCCTAGGATCCACTTTGTTGGTTGTTGTTGCAGAAGACTGAACTGTTTTGGAATATTTAACAATTACATAAACAGTCAAGTGTTTTCCAATGTGGTTGTCTGGTTTTTATGGCCTTGCTGTGTACTTTTCCCTCTTTTGACAGTAAACTTCCGCCTATGGCTTACAGTTTGACATTTAATTTATTAGCGCTGCTCTGCACCCCTCCCTTGAGAGGGAAGACTTCATGTGGTTTATTGCCAGTTTTTTGTTTACTTTTCAGGTTTGTACTACAAGGTTTAATAATAAAAACAAAGTTTTTTGGACGTTTGTCTGTCTTGTGGAAGATGAGTGGATGGAAGGGGCTGGGCGTCCACCGCGGGCAGGGAGGAGCTGGTGCGCTGAGGGCTGCTCAGCAGTACCCATGCCTTGGCCAGAAGGAAACCCAAGCCCCGGCAGGGTGCCTCGACCCCCTCAGCAGCTGAGGCAAGGTTTCCCCCTGCCAGGGGCAGGCGGCTCACTGCTTCTACCTGCACAGCTGCTGGGCCCAGTCCACCCTCCCCAGCCCCCAGGAACTCAGCCAAATGCCCCATCCGGTCCTATCCTGTCCCCTGTACTCACGCGGCCTTGGGACTCTCATAAGTAGACGCCGGTGTACAAAGCAGCTACGCACTCCGGGTTTACAGTCCTCAAGCTTTATTGTGCACTCTTCTCACGGCCGCTCTCACACGTCCCTGGTAACTGTAAAACCCAGGCTACTCCACTCAAACCTCTTGACTCGAGTCACTGTCCCCGCTGACGTCAGAAGCAGCCTTGCTGTCGGTGTGGGAAGTGGCCAGGGCAGTGTCCACCTGCACCTCCTCCTCATCTGCCTGGACCAGGGGGTGATCCCCACCCTGGGTGGTGGTGTCACTGCAGGCAGACGGGGAGGAAGGTGGCTTGGGAGGTAACGCTGTGGGATTCGGAACCTGAAGAGTGATTTCATTCTGATAGATTTCTGATTCAGGCCCTGTGAAATGAAACAAGGGGAAAATCTGTCCAGAAAAGACTACAGGTGGAGCTTGGCCTGGTGACAGCTGGTACCAGTGCCCTCAGCTGCTCGCCTCTGGCCCACATCTGCCAGCTGTGACAGGTGACTGCCTGAGCACCTCTGAGACCCTAACATCCAGACGAGTGCTTGGGACAAGTGCTGCAGCACCTATGGTAGGGACTAACCCCTGTGTAAAGCCACAGCTGGAACTGGTGACTTTTTGGCATCTGCCAATCTCATGGAACTAAACTTCCCGGAATGATGACACGCAGAGTCACTGCTGCTGTCTCCTGTCCTGCCCCACAGAGGGGACCAACCTTGCTTCCTGTCACCAGTGTCCTAGCCCATGCACGATAGGACAGTGCATGCAGGCCACTGCCTCCCTGGGAGGACGCCACTCTCACACATGCCACACGTGCCAGACAGGAGATGGACGTTAGGGTCTGGTGCTGAGGTGGTGTGAGGAGGACTGAGCTTAGCCCTTTTTTTCTCATGTATGGGAAGCAATTTACAAGCCTAGATGGGGAGGTGACAGACTGTCAGAAAGAATGCAGTGAGGCCTGGCCTGGCCTGGCCTGGCGCCTCAGTAAACCCTTGCTCACTGAATGGGAGACAGTTTCTGGAGGGCACAAGGTGGATTCTGAGCAGCTGAGTTCTGAGCACCTGTGAGGGCCTTGGCACAGTGAAACTGCACCTTACATCTGCTGACAAAGCCACAGACGGTGAGCCGTGCAGTTGTCCCCAGGTGTAGCTGGAGTAACTTCTAGGCCAGAGGAAGGAGGCAGGTTAGGAACACCCTACCCTGTTCCTGCAGCCCTGGGGCAGTGTGAGGAGAGAAGCTGTGCTTAGAGATCTGTGTCTGGTGTCTGCTCAGATGCAATAAATGTTACTAAGTCCTGGCTTGGTTCATGCACATTGGTGGCACCTACCTAGACCAGGGGACAGCATGGTGTTATCCTCACCACCTGAATTCAGGAAGACGTCCAGGGCCTCATGATCGGATATGTCCATGAGGTCCATTTGCTCCAGCATGTCCACGTTCACCTCCATGGATGACATGCTGCCCATGGGCTCTGCGGACAGAAGTGCAGCACAGTTAAAAGGTGTGTTTCACAGGTGCCAGGCTGATGACATTCAGCAGGGTGGCAGAATCCAGTTAAATCTGTCCTAAGCCACCTCTGGGTGCCGCATGCCCTCTGCAGGGGTGGGCTGGGTATGGAGTGGGGCGCTCTGGCCTACAGAGGCCCATTCACTGCAGCTGTGCTGAGGGAACAGCCACCTCTGATTCTAATGTTTTCACTGCCCTTGGGCCATTTCACATCCTGCTAAGGCAGCCTCTGACCTTCAGCAGCACAGGTGTGCACATCTGCAGGCTGGCAGCAGGACCAACAAAGAGCCACGCCCACCGGTAAGTGGCAGGCTGTGCCTTCCAGATCTGGAGCTCACATGTTGACTTCCTTTCTGGTCCAGAGACCCACAAGCCAATCAAGTCCCTCCAGGTGTGACAGTGCCTGGCTGAAGCAAATGCGAACTGTTTCTGTAAACAGTTGTCCTTATCCTACATCTCACGGGTATAAATTCACAGTGCAAACCCTGTTCCTACCCAGTCCAGAACTCGCCCACATAAGAAAGCCACTGCCTGTGAGTGACGAACAGTAAGGACGTGGGGTTGGTGTCCTGTCCTAGGAATTTCAGGGATCAGAACACAAGAGTCTGTCAGATCTGGCATCTGAAATGGGCCAAGTAACTTAAAATTTAATCAGAGCAGAGCCGACCAAAATTACTGAACTACATGAAAGCAAATCACTTCTTTCACAGTACAGCAGAGGAATAAGATGCAAAGGCTTACCGTGTTTACAGATCCAGAAAAAAACTGAGGAACAATTATATTGAGAGGCCAGTTATTTTCTAAAATAGATAAATTTTGGGATCTGGATTTAGAAAGTAAAATACATTCCAAACAAGATGAGTCCCAGGAGGAAAAGCTTAAGTGTAAGCATGATAAGCGTAAACTGAAAACGTGCGGTGAAGCAGAGTAGGCCGGGCATGACCTGGCCACTGTGTGGTACCGGACAAGTTGGGGCAAAGGGGTGCCTGGAGCTGGCGAGCTGCTGTGGGTGCAGGAAAGGTAAGGTCTGACTGGGGGCCTCACTCCTCTATGGCGTGTGGTGAGGACTAGAGCTTGCCCTCTCTATGGCCCACGCTTGGTGAGCGCATTCAAAGCTGTTGTGCAGGCAGGAGACCTGCTCTGCCTGGGGCTTGCTTGCTCGCTCCTAGGCGGAAGTGCCAGGGTGGGGGCCCTCATCGGCTTCTGATCACCCAGCGGACTGGGGGGTCATGGATGGCCTATGGCCAGATTTGGGTTTGGGGGTATCCTTACTGCAGCTATGGAAGCCTTTCAGTTTGGTCTCTCTGGCTTTGGGCCCAGTGCTTTGGCTTCAGTTTTGCAAGGGACAGAGGCTCCTGTGTCTTCCTACAGAGGACAGGAGTATTACTGTTAAAAAAGGAAGACAAATTAGATTAGAAAGCTCAAGAAGACAGCACCAGGTATGTTAGTAATCAGTACCTGCAAATGAACCAGGCCTGCAAGTTAAGGAGAAAGATGGTAGGATTAAGAGAAAAGCTGCTAAAAGGTACATTAAGGAAAAAAATGGAGGGGGTAAGGGGAACTGAAAACAATGCTAGGGTAAAGAGTAGAATTTTCAGGATTGGTTTTACCCAGAAGATTAAGAAATTCTGGGCGACAGTATTTTTGACTGCTTTAAAAGCTGGCAAAACAAAAATGAAAACATCCATGGAGGGGTATTAACCCACCTCTTCTGATGACTGACATTAGTTGCCCTAATATTAGTAATGGGAGGGATGGAGGGGAACCACCCTCCAATCATAAAGGAATTAAGTTAGAGATCAGTAACCAAAGGATACTTTCTAGAAAAATAATTTTCTGAAGTTTTTCCTGTATCCTGATTTAAAAATACAGTTTATAAAACAAGGCATCTTAATGAAAAATTTAAATACTCTTGATACTGTTCATTACAAAAACTGATGAAGTTTACTTAACATGGTAGCTTAACAAAAAATTCACAGCTTTGACTGCCTTCTCAGTAAGAATGCAAAACATCAACCCTACATATTCGAAGAAAAGAAAACTGAAGAGGAAAAAGTAATAAAACAGCAAGGAACAACCAAAAGCTGGGCTCCTTAGGGGAACACTTAAAGATGAATAGACAAAACAAATTAGTAACTTCAGAAATGCAAAAGTAAATCCAAACCCATACACAGCAGATATTTCTGTGGACAATGTTAGGGTACTATATTTGAAAACTAAAGACAGCTCCATGCCGAAATCTATGAACAACAGCTCTCCTGTAACCACCAAGAGAACACTTCTTCACACAGAACAGTCCCAGCACCGGAGCAGCACCCTCCACCACTCATGAGCATTTGAATGAGCGACAACTTGACTCCAAAACCCCAGCCCTAAGGCCAGTGCAATTATCAGTCCAGAAACTTAATGCACTTTGGGACAGGGTTTTTCAAAGAACTTGAGACTTAGGGCAACGATGCAAAGAGCAGCTCTGGCAACTGAAGAAACGTGATGCGTGCAGGTGTGCGGCTGGGGAGAACCAAGACGTGTTATGAAGCAGGGTTTCCCAGCCTCTGCTGACACTGGGCCACGCAATTCTTCGCATGGGGCTGTTATGCAAAGTGTGGGCAGGGTGACAGTACCCCTGGCCTCTGCCCACAAGATGCTATGGCACCCCTCACCCCAGTCTCAACAAGCAAAATGGTCTGCAGACAATGACACATGTCCCTAGCTAGGAGCTGCTGCTTCATGAGTAACTGTAAGCCAGTCTGGTTTGACTCCGCGCTAGAGGACAGAACAATGGAGCTTCAGGGAGAGGGCCCTAGACAGAACAATGGAGCTTCAGGGAGAGGGCAGGGAGAGAAGGCAGGAGTAGGAAGCAAAGGGTGGGAGCTGGGACAGCATGCAACTGCTGCAGAGGAAATGAACTGGGATGCAAGTCAGCTGGCTGTGCACTGAACAGGAAAAGGGAACATTAAAACTCAGACTAAAACACAATATCTTGTCATTATAACTTGGAGGCAAGGATTTAAGACAAAGTACAACCACAAGCAAAACTGGCAAGTGTAGAACGTATGATAGAGGAATATTTGTGTGCTGTGTTCAGTGGAAAATGACATAAACCATCACTTTTTCTTTTTACATCTACTTTCATATATGCCAAAATATTAAAGGTAGCTGGTAGGGAATGGTAAGAAAAATAAACTGGCAGGTGGTTTACCATAAGCACTTGATTTGGCAAAGACCATTCATAAAGTGTGATGTTACATCATAGAATCAGCGAAGATCCACAGCCACAAGCATAAGATTGAGTAAAGACAAACTAACAGAAAAATGAGCAACTGATGAAAACCAAAATAGCGTTTCATCCTCATTTTTTGACAAAAAAATTTTTTTTTCCAGGAAGGGAAAGGATTCATTAGACATCTCCAGGACAAGGCTCCAGGGCCAGTGATTGGGCTCAGTGTCTCACACCTAGGCAGAAGAGGCAGCAGGGAAGACGTGACCCTGGGTGCCCCTGGGAGGGAAGGGGTGGCTCCTCTTACTTCAGTCTGCTCTCACGGAATCTGGATGTAAAAGGAGTAGGGGCTGGGCCTGGCTGCTCCTCCCTTGACACTTCTAGGTGACTTTATTTACAAACAAGACAGAAATGAAAACATTAATTCAGGGGAATAAAACAAAAAGTTAACAGAAACAGGGCAGAGGGGCAGGGAAAGGAGTCAGTCAGCATCCATGAGAGAGGCAGGGACAGCGTGCCCACCTCGCATGGAAGGTGCAGTCTGCAGCGGCACTGCAGGTCCTTTCTCCTGCTCCTTGGCTGGCAGCCGATGGCGCAGGAGCCACCCAGGTGACTACAGTGCGCCCTGAAGCCCTGTCTGGCTGCTGACTTGGGGAGTACCGTGGATCTGCCCAGCCTGCCTCCCACCTTCACCACCGCCCATGTGAAGAAGCTCTGAACTCTCCCGTCCAAAGTTCTCTGCGCAGTTCTTCACTTACAGGTTACCTGCATTCCCTGTGCAGGGTGGAGGCCAAAGCATGGAGCATGTCAGACATGCAGACCACAGGTTCTAAGAGTCTGTCACTGGGGACATCCATCCAGGTCATTTCTATGCCCCTAGGTCCCCTGGTGAGCATGCAGTCAGGAGGTCACCTATGGTAACACTAGGGTTAGTGTGGGAAGGGCCATGGGCCTCCTGGAAGTACGCTGCTGCCTGGACTCTTCGAACGGGCTGGGCTGCATGAGGGAGGCCTGCACCAGAGCAGCCGCTGTCTTCCGGGCCAGCTCGTGGATACTGGCATCTATGAGCCATGGGGAGTGCTCCCCAGATGGACTGGAACATGTGGGCACAGGCAGCTCCCTCAGGCAATGGGATATAAATGCACTTTTTGAACTTCCTCCTGATGGCCGAGTCCAGTACGCAGCAGATGCTTGTGGTACTGAGAACGAAGGCCCATCGTTGCTGTTCCACAGCCCGTGTCTGGACTGGGCTCTGTTGGGATCCTTTGGCAGCCTTGCTCTCGTCTCCTTTCGGGACCCGCAGAGGGAGTCCGCCTGTCAATGAAGATGATGGAGGGCCTGTGCTGCCTGGCCAGCTGAGGGCTTCTTCACGAGCTTCTCTCTCTCCCCCACCACTCAGACATCAGGGCACAGGAGGACACAGAAGAAGGTGCAGTTGTTGGCCTCTGTTGCCACGCTCTGGCCAGATAGGATTTTCCTGTGCCAGGGGGTCTGAAGAGCAGTATTCCTCACATGGCTGTGAACAAGGTGGGAATTTAATTGGTGAAATGACAGCTTTGAGGGCCTACTTGGCCCCTCCAAGCCGGCCACATCATTCCACCGTCTGTTGGGCTTCTCCATCGCAATGGCACCTACCATCAGTTGCTGCTTCCCTGGACTGTTCCCTTCTCTGTCACGATCACTGTGCTCACCCTGATTCTCTTTCACTGGCTTCTTGCTGTGTTTGTTTTTTAAATAATCCTCCAGCTTCCCCACCCCATCCAGGTGCTGCAGGCAGTTGGCACAAATGCTCTCCTCGGCCCGGCCCTGTCACTGGGAGCCTCACACTTGATGGCACGCAGGAAGTACTTATTCCACGGCCTGCTGGTACAGCCACAGTGAGTGCAGTTCTTGGCTTTGTTCTCCTCTGTGGCTTTTGTCACCAGATTAAGGGCTTTCTGGAGGGCTGACATTGTCATTTCATCCCCTAGGTCCGCCGCACACCTCATGGTGCTGCTGGCAGCCTCGGTTGGTCCAGCCCCAGGGAGCCAAGGTGCTGGGTGGGGCATAGGGAGCCCAGTGGGTGGGCGCTTGGTGTGGGCAGGGAAAGAACTCCTTGACAGAAAGTTTTAAATAGCTGACACTATGAAGGGTTGACAAAGATGTAATCAGCATGTACACAGCTAAGATGATTATGCACTGATACACATTTTAGCAAGCAATATGTCAGAGTCTAGTAAACACACGTGTGCCACAAGAAGAGTGGTTACTTCCCTAGAAAGGGTTCGCAAAGTGTGGTCCCCAAAGCAGCAGCCTCCCCATCACCTAGCAACGCACTGATAGTTCGAGTCCTCTGCTGCCCCCAGACCTCACATGGAAAGTGGGCCCAGCAAGCTGGACCCAGGCCTCAGCTCAGGGGAGGAAGGCTGCTCTGCTCACCTGGGAGAGCTGCTGGCCCAGAGCAACCCTCTAGGAGAGACTAGAATGTCCACACCAGCGCTGTTTTTAATTTTAAAAAAGGTCTGAAAAACTACAAACACACACCTGAGTATGTGGGTAGACGCATACCCAACACAATAATGAACAAATGATAGTACATTTGCTCAGTGTAAATGAGAATGGACATCGTGTGAGCTGAAAATTCAGGGATGCTTATCAAGATGCCTGCCTGAGAGAGCAAGGTGCATAAAAGCACACTCTGTACTAATACTGCTTCTAGGAGGCTTTAACACTTGCAAAGCACACCGTGTGTCATTTTGGGGTGTGTGTGTGGGGGGGTAAAGGCTGGTGAATGAGGAGGGTGTGATCAGAAAGGGGCACAGGGGACTTAGGTTGGCTGATTACACAGCTGGGGGGGGATGTGGCTATTAATTACTTACGTTTTTCTGTAATGTCTGAAATGTAACATTCTCTGAATATTTGAAGCAAATATTAATGTGTTAAGTCTGGAAATGTGGGTATATTATACTAACATTAGTTCTTTTCTGAATATTTAAAATACTTTTTAATTAAACTTAAAACCACTAATGTACAACAGTAATTATCAAAGTTCTAAATAAAACTCTCAGGGGGAGATAATTATATCAAGATAAAATCCTAAGCCAGCAGCTGTATTTTAAGTCATCTTTGCATTCTAGAATGTCTCTGGGGGACACTGAATTTTAGCAAGGTGCACTTTTCTCTGTTAATTCTGTCTTTTCTCACTTTGGTGTTAATGTTATCACCCGCACAAATGTCACCTCATTCTCTTCCCAGGGCCCTGGTCCACTCTCCAAGTGCAGGGATCTGCATCAGGGCAGCCCCGGCTCCGGGGTCCTACACTCACACTGTAGGATCACAGAGCTGGAAGACAAGGTACAGCATGACCTTGCCAAGGTGATCTAGGAACCAGGATATCAGGACACTTGGCCCTGCCCCAACAGGAGCACTGAGCAGCTTTCCTGAGAATCAAGGCTTCCTGCAGTCCTGCTCCCCACCCGCCCAGCTCACAGCCTCCGGGGCTGCAGATGGGCATCTCCCTGGTATCCAGGGGCTGGTCCAGTCGTTTTCGGAAGAAAACTTCTCACAGCTTTGTCTTAATTAAACATGATGGACTGAATATGAGAAAAAAAAAAAAACACTTAGGTTTCTATTCCAGATTTAGTGGAATGAGTCCAAACCACCATGGTCCACTGAAGAGATTTTTAATTTGGATTGAGTCTTCTAAATTAAACTTCCCGTTTTCACTTTTAGGGAGGAAGACGCCGCCTTCAGAGAGGTGTGCTGGTCAGGCTGATGACCTTGTGTGGCAGTCTCCTCAGCACTTCGGAGGCAAAAAAGCAAAAAATCCCAAGGCCCGAAATCTTCTTCATTGGTGCTTTAAAACCACATATTGGCAACATGTGCCTGGATCCATTATTTTTTTTACCCTTAAAAGAATGAGCCAAACACTTTCTTGAAACTTGAAGAAAATTATTCTTGAGATGCTCAAAACCACAAAGAGCCAACTGCGTACTACTTAAGTGCCATGTGTCTAAGGCGCACTGCAGCCTGCCTCCGGCCGGGGCCGAGCTCAACCCACTGTGGAGGCTGCTGCAGCCCCGGCCATGGTGCCCTTGGGAGGAGGGGTAGGAGGATAAAGGGGACGAGGGTGGCGAGGCAGGGTGGCGGTGTGGGGAGGTGTGCAGCCTGCTGCAGGCCCTGCGAGACACAGTGAGGAGGGGCGCCTCGCCCGGCCAGAAACTGCCCGAGACGCTGGGAGAAGGAAGGTCTGCTGTTAGTCATGGGTCACCCTGTTCAGTGTTTTGTTATGACAAACACTGGCCAGGACAGGACGCAGAGCCTGGCACACATCTTCGTCTCCTTCCTGAGGGGACACAGAGGCTGCGCTGTGCAAGCAGCTGGGCACAGAGTACCTCGGCTGCACCTCGGCCATCAGGGGACATGGGAGAGGCTGGTGCTCGAGACATGGATGGGAAACCTCACAGCTGTGTCTCCCCGCGTTCCCGCAGCACACACTGTGGCACCCAGACAGGGCTTTCATCTGTTCTCTACATTATTTTCCGTCCCCACACTTGGATTTCTTTAGCCTTTCCTGGGAGGGAACGTGCATGAAAAGGGACAAAGCACAGCGACAGAGATTAAACAGGGGGGAGGGGGAGGGCAGGGCCAGGGAAGGGTGAGGCAAGAGAGTACTGACACCTGGGAGACGCCCAGGGCACTGGGTGCTCAGCACAGCCCTCCGCACCTGTGTGCGTGCGCATGGTGGGGATGGGACAGGAGCTGCTGGAGGGAGGGTGCAGCCTCTTCACTGCTTCCCTACTTCCTGCATCCAGCTGTTCCTCCCGGCACCATTTACAGAATAAGAAACCTCAAGGCTCAGCACAAGAACTGATCAAACCCAGCTGTTCTCCACCCACAGGGGTTCAGAGCTGCAGACCAAAGCAGCCTCGAGTGCAAAGCATTGGACCTGCGGCTGCGTCTGGCCCGAATGTGCACACACGGCTTCCCCCGCACTCTTCCCTAGGGGCTATGGCACAAGGACCGTGCGTGCAGCACGGATGCAGTGTTAGATGTGCGGGATTCAGGGAAGATTAAAGGCCCATGCGAGGATGTGCAGGGGTTCCACACAAATACAATATCATGTTGTCTAAGAGGCTTGAGTAGGCACAGAGTGTTCTGAGCCTGTGCCCTGGGGATACTAAGACAGCTGTGGCTTAGGTAGGCGTCTCCCAAGGAGGGAGACCACCCTGTGAAACACCCGCTCAGCAGACTTTTCCGTCACCCCCAGTGTTGAGCCTGGCCTCTCCCACTGAGTCAGCCTTCCAGCTCCTCAAGGGATTTTTAATAATGGAGGGCAAAACCGTATACTGTATTTAGAAAGTCAGATACAAAACCATATAGATGTACAGTCTGTTAACAATTACATATAAATGAACTCATGAATACACACTGGAAAGAACCACACTAAAACAGTAATAGGTATTTTGCTATGCTTTGGAATTATGTGTAAGTTATTTGTCTTTTTCACTTAAAAATGTTGTTTTTCAGCTGGGAGTATAGCTTAGTGGTACATCACTTGCCTGGAATGTATGAGGCCCTGGGCTCAATCCCCAGCACCAAAGAAATAACACAGCAAGTAAGATAAATTTTTAAAAATTCTTTTCCAATTTTATATAAGCATAATTTACAATTTTCCTTTTTTGTTGCTGTTTTTTGTTTTTTGGCACAGGGTCTCACTATGTAGTGCAGGCTGGCTCTGAACTCACTGTGTAGCCCAAACTGGCCTTGAACTTGCAGTGATTTTCCGGTCTCAGCCTCCTGAGCACTGGGATTCTAGGCATGTGCCACCACACCTGGCTTATCATTTGTGATTTTAAAAGGTTTTTAAAATCTTTACCAAAAATTTAGAACTGCAGGAAGAGGCATAATGAGGGCGAGCCAGACAGGCCCTGTTGTGTACACTTGGACTCTGAGGTGCACGCACAGAACGGGGCTCCCCTGGGCTCTGGCCCGCACCATCCCTGCTCACCACGCCTCTCCGAGATCTGCAGGTAGCCGGTGGACAGGTACTGCTCCATGTCCTGCTGGAAGGCCTCCTCAAAGAACTTCTGCCGCTCCTTCAGCTTCATCTGCTGGGTGTGCTCCATCTCCAGGACCTTCTGCGCATGCTCCGCATCCAGTTCGGCTGGGGAGGCACAACACTGGCGTCAGAGCAGGGTCTGCACACGCACCTCCACGTGACGGTTCTCCCTCCCAGTCAGCTGTGCCTCCTCCAAGTCACCACGCAGCCTTGAGGTGCTGCTCCCCTCCCCACTCACGTCACCCACTCTTCAACAAGTGGCTGCTCATCTTGTGGACCAGCTTCCCTGGTGACCTTGGCCTAACTCGGGTTTCTACGTCACTATGTTCACACTTGTAGCTGGTGTATGAATTAGACACAAGGTGAGACCTGGAGTCCTGGAGAACTGCTACCATAGCTCAGTGCCCGGCATGCTGTAAGCCCTCAATAAAAACAACGTATATGTGTGCTAAGAATGGAATGGTGTTCAGCCTTATAAAGGAAGGAAACTGATGGAAGCACAAGGGTGAGGCTCCCGGAGACACACCAGGTGAGGGCCACCCATCCCGGAAAGACAGGCGCTGGCCCACTCCTGCGGCAGCTGGGAGCCACTGACGTAGCAGGGACAGCAGAACGGCGGCTCCCAGTGGGTAGAAAGGCAGGGAGGTGGGAGCTGTTTAACAGTAGAGTTTCAGCTTCACAGAACCAAGACGGTTCTAGACATAGATGGTGGTGAGGGCTGCACAGCCTTAGGAATGTAACACCACTGTTCATTTCACATTAAACTTTATACTATGTATATTTTACCACAGTGCAAAAATTAGGGAAAAAAGGTTAGATATGCAGCCATTAACAATTTTGCTTTGCTGTTTACCAACCATGTAACCTGGCTAGTAAGTCAATCAACCTTTGTCATCTGCAAGTTCTGTAGAGAAGTATTAACCCAACATTGATATGAAACATCTATGAAAAAGACAAACTTCAGAATGAAAGAGCAGTGGCCCTTCCAGTAATACCTAGCAAGAGTTACTAGACAACCACCCTTCTCCTTGGCAATCAACAAGAGCCCCGGCACACATGTCCTCAAGGTGTCTGTGAGAAACATTTACCCTCACTCACCCTGGATGGGCCAAGGGTCATTTCTAGACTTGCTTGTAGACCTTAAGTCCTCCGAACTTCTCATGGGATGTGGGCAGAACCCTAAGGTAGCCCAGGCCTCTGCTCCTGGCTGTGCCCACCCTGCATAACCCCCTTACGGTGACTGTGACAGGTAACCCTTGCCTCTGCAATGCTCTATGGCAGAGCTGAATTCTCAAAGGGTGAGCCAGGCCCACCCAGGCCTTCCCTCAGGACAGTGCTTGTCCTGGGGACTAGACAGGCACATTCCCTGTCGTTGACCACACAGATATTCTCTGTCACCATGGAGGGGCTGTGTGGCAGGTAACGTGGAAGCAGAGCATCTCTACTGGATAGGTGTCAGCAGCCCAACTGTAAGGGACTAGAACTCTGGCCAAACCTGGCACAAGCCTGAGAGCAGGCTGGGCTCCAATGCTCCAGACAGACAGCCCTGGGCTTCTGACCCAGCCCAGGGGCAGATATGTCCGCCTGGTTTTAAACTGCCAATTCCGCAGCGATCTGGTTCATGGCAATAAGTGCCGACTCCCAACAAGCTGCACAAGTCCCAGCTGTTGCCTAAATCTGGTTGAAGAATCTAGGAAGGACAACCCCAGCTCTCTCCCTTGAGGAAGGAGCACCTACTCTGTGGCATGCACTGTGCTCAGCTGACTCCAACAAGAGGCCAGGCTGCTACCAATCCAGGCCTCTGGCCATCTCCTGGGGTAAATGGGGCATCCCAAGCACAGTCCACCTACCATCTGTTCCCACTGCTTCACCTCTGAGGAGTGATATCACCTTCGAGGTGTTATCAGGGGATTTGTAACAACAAGTCAGATCTTAGTGTGAATAGTCCAAGTGGCCCATGTGATCTACCTTTGCCGCCTGCCCCCTCTAATTCCCACACTGCAGCTCCCACTCCAACACAATCTCAGTAACACGACACACTTTAATACGCAGCAGAGGAGTCTGCTGATCTTCACCTATGCACTGTGTCTCACGCTTAGTACATCTGGGCTTTCTTCTCTATGTAGACACAAGGGATGCAAACTAATGTTAACCAAAGCAACATAAACAGGAAAGTAAACTGACCCAATTGCATGTTATCGCATGTGTATTCCCTCTGTATTTTCTCATACTTTTGTGATTCTCGTGTGTCCCTTACATTTCACGTCATCCCCCATCCCATGCCTGCATTTACAGGAAGATGTCTGACACAACAGAAAGGGCACAGATCTGGGGTCAGTCCCGAGCCAGGGGCTCTCTCTTCTGCAGAGGCTTCTGGGCCTTTAGCACCCCCTGCTGTCCACAACAGCTGCAGAAGGCTGTCAGGCAAGCCTGTCCAGAAGCCACAGTTCCCTCAGGCCCACCCTGGTCACCGTATCCTCTGAATCCTGTGGCGTCTCCAGGCCAGCACAGTAAGGAAGTAAGGGGAAGTGGGGAAGTAAGGTGGTGCAACCAATGGCTGACAGCCGTCACTGTGCCGAGCCTGCGCCTCTTGTTCTTTCAGTGAACACTCAGACCCTCTGAATCCTTCTCAAGAGCACCCTTCCCTTTGTCACCCTCCATTGGCCTGCCCGCCTCCTACTACCACCAGATGCAGAGAATCCCTGCTGTTTCGGAGAAGCCCATGGCAGGACACCTACTACTACACCTGAGCTGTGACTTCTCCGTCCGAGGGAGATTCTTCAGAGTGTTGGCAGTTAAGTGAGGCAGCAAGAATGAAACCACAGGGACATAGCATCGACCAGCAGCTGACAATTCCCCTTTATATTAGCATTATTTACCCAAAAGGGAGCAAAATGGAACTTTACAAGACCTAGGACCCAGTATGACAGAATCAGCCTGCTTGCCCACTCACACACTTCAGAGTTAGTTACCTTGCTGTTAATAAATCTGCAAGGAATTCAGATGGTACTTATGGAAAAATGAATTCAAGAGGCTGTCTCTTCATCTGTTCTACTTCAGCCGTCAACGTATCTGTGTAAATGCTTCATGACTGCTCAGTGCATTAGAGTAAGTCAACCCTAAAACATATTACACATGCTTCAAGCACTTCAATTAATCTGCTTTAAAAAAATTCCATAATAAGCAACTCAAAACCAAAGATCAATAGAGATCATCAAAAGAGTTTTAAGAATATCTTATTTTAGTGGCATTATGATTTCCTATACATAACCTGAAAGTATTTCGTTTTTCTCAAGGCTGCTGTTTTGAAAGTGATTATCTCATGTTTCTGAATTAGTGGTCCTACAGAGTTTTATCTTAACTTTTTTCCTGCATTGGTATGAAGTCCAATCATGACTTAATCCTCCTCGGGTGGGCATGGTTTGGATTAAGGAACTTAAAAGGACTTTCAAAAAACACACAGAAAAAAGAGCAAAACATTGCCGTTTGAAGTCTAACACGCGCTGCTCCCCCGTTACTTGAAATCTCTCTAACTGTCCCACGTTGGCTCACACCTTACTGCAGAGCTGTCCTCATCACCTGGGTGCTGACCGCCAGCTAAGCCAGGCTCGCTGAGAACTGAGTCCTGTTACGCTGTACCAGCTACACACTCAGGGTGACAATGAAAAAGCACATGCAACACATTTCAACGTAACTGCTGCTCAGAAACCAAGAGGTCCCACTGCTGCGCGACCGACCGACGACGCAGATGTTCTAACTGTGCTGTGTGTTCTGAAATCTCCTTTGGGCTCCACAGAGAACCACCCAATCTGGGTGTATAAGAAGACAGAAAGGCACATGAAGGGAAACATGAAGGGAAATGTCAAATGTAAAGAAAGATTTAACAGCATTTGAGTCTCAGAATGATTAGTGAAAAGTCTAAATTACAGGACCTTTTCTACAAGGAAAACGACATACTGTTCACACATTAAGATATGGAAGTAGCAATAATCATTTAATTCCATTATGAATCCAGGTCTATGTCTCTTTTTACTTTAACTCCAGATCACTGCTCAAGTTTTATCTGACTGCAACTTCTACTTTAGCCCCCATTATTAATTTTATATAGTTACTTAAAATAAAAAAAATTTTCTGTTGCCAGTACAGATGCTACTATCAATTCTCTATTAATGTTTTGATGGGGCAAAAGGGCAGCACAAGATATGCGAAATTTACAGAAATAAAATCCTCATGCTCATTTAAGGGTGTTAGGGTTAGCAGAGACGGAATGGATATGTGAAGAAAGCCAGCCTCTCTTTTGAGTTTGTGAAAATATCCTCAATCTAAAATATAAAATGAGAATAAACATTCAAGTAAATATGAGCTGAGAAAATTATGCTAATCTCTATATTAAAGATTGAGAACACTTTTTCATTCATGAGAAATAAGACTAAGGACAAACTTTAAAACCTGTAATTTAAATACAGAATCTGATGTTGTTATACTCAATTAGGGAGAATGAGTTTTACAAAATCCAAATCCATGTCACATGATCAAAGGAGAAGTATGAAATCGCTGTAATTTCTAAATACAAATAAAGTGTTTTGAATAAAAATCTACCATTAAGCTGTCAAATTACATGACTACTAAAATAAATCACACTAAATTGTCAAATTAAACAAATTAAAAGGTGAAACCTATTAATTTTTTCATGCTTCTGGTGATTTGCATTAAGTATTTAATAGTTTTTGATATGCAAACAATGCATGTACATTGTGGAAAAAGTTTAACCATAAAAAACACAAACAGAATAAAAATCCCTCTGAAATCACCATAAATATATGGTCACGACTGGCATTTCAGTGTACATCATCAGGGTTTAGTTTTTTCTATTAGGTTGAACTGTACCAAATTGCCATATTCCTATTTTTAGAGCTTTTTATTTTGAATTAATTATAGGTTTACAAAGCACATTTTAAAAAAACTGTACATCTTGGGCTAGGGGGTAGCTTTTATAGCCCATGTTCCCTCATACCAAAAACAAAAACAACAAAGCAAGTAAAACATAAATTGTCTTCAAAGAACTTAGAGTAAATGAGTGATTATAACAAAATACCATATTTGGGCTGGGAATTTAGCTCAGCAGCACAAGTGTCTGCCTGGCAAGTGTGAGGTCATCAGTTCAATCCCTGGTACCAAAACAAACAAAAAAACACACATCTGGAACCTTCCCTAATACTAACCCTGTATAATTATGGCATGATACCAAAACCAAGAGACCAACACGAGCACAGTACGCAGAGTCCAATCACACGGCCCAGTCACACACGGACCTGCATGCTGCGCTGCCGTGCACCACCGCTCCACCGGGAGTACAGCCTTGTGTAACCACTGTAATCCAGACACTCATGGGTACCACCCCGGACTTCCTCACCTTGTCCTTTATTACACACCCCTCATCCCCATGCATTCATCTGCTCTCCAGACCCGTAACTATATTAGTTCATAAGTGTTACATAAACAGATGCACACAGTACATTATACTTTGGAGACTGACTTTTCTCACTCAGCATGGTTGCCTTGAGGCTCTTCCAAGCTACTGCACATACTGAAAACTTGCTCCTTTTTATTGCTTAGCAGAGTTCACAGTATAGATGAACCATTGTTTGTTTAGCCATTTACCCACTGAAGGACATATGGATGGATTCCAACTTTGGGTTATTAAGAATAAAATTGCTATGAACATTTGTACAAGTTCCTGCATGAAAATCAGTAATTTTCCTGGGACAAATGCCCAAGAGTGCACTGTTGGGTCATACTGAAGTCTACTTTTCAGTTCTAAAGAAACTGCCAAGCTATCCTCCAGAAAGGCTAGCACATTCTATATGCCAGTCATCATGTGTGAGTGACACAGACTCTGCACACCTGCTGGCATTTGTAGGATCTCCTAACTGTTGCAATGGCAAATGTTTCCTTTCCTGCTTTTCTCAGATGTGTCAGAAACAAGTCTCAGCTAAACTGTGTTTAAAGAAATTTTATTCAGAAAGGGAAGACTTATTAGATGATAAAATATACAAGATTTTCTTCCAGTTTTATAAACCAGCTTTTTCTGCAGCTTTACATATTTCTTCTCCTTAGTTTTCCAAAATAATGCATACTCAGCCATTTTCAAAGTTTTCCCCAACCTTTCTCCCCTAACTTAACAAATCAGTATGAATTGTGTTATAAGAAACCTTCGAATAAAATTTCCCTGGAGTTAGGGCATTTTTATACATGTATTTTTAAAATATCAATTTCTGTAATCCATGTTGTTGTGGTTTTTAAGAGTTCATCAAGAATTAATTCTGGGCTATGATGTACCCATCTTAGAACTCTTGACTTACAGTTCTGAGTTCCACCCCAGCACCAACTTAAAAAAAGATTCCAAGACAGACATACTTTATACTACATATTATTTCTGAGTTTTCTGCAGTGCTATAAAATCCCTATTCCTCCTAACTGGAATTTGGGGGGGGGATCTGTTCATGCTAAAATTAATACTTTTGGGGAGGTGGTACTGGGGCCTGGCACCCGTTAGGCAAGTATTCTACCACTGAGCTGCATCCCCCACCCAAGATAATACATTTTTAAAAAGAATGTAGTGACTTTTATAGAATTTTACCCTCCTTGCAAAACATGCACACATACACATGCCCCCATCTTACACACATTTATCAAGTACTAAATAGTTCTTTTTTTTTTTTTTTTTAACCTGCAACTAATAAAGGATGATCCTTACCTAAAATATAGTAGTTTAGAATAATGGCAAGTTCTTGCAGTCAGAATAAACAACTTTTACACCACAAAGGACGCATGCGCTTCTGAGTTCTCTACCAAGTTCAGAGCTTAAGAGCAGCTACTGGAAATGCTGCTTCCTATATCCAGGTGACAGGAAACACTACTCTAGTATGTAAGCTTCCGGAACACCTTTTACATTTCTATCAGTTACTCTAAGGAAATGACCACTCTCTTGAGCACAGCAAAATCTACACAGCAGAAACAATGAGGACGACGAGGTCTGCCAGGCAGGAAGTGGGGTGTCCCGTGGTGCCACCCCGTCCTGGGTAGGTCACGCAGCTTGAAAGCCTGCCTGTCTGCAGGGCAGAAGGCTCTGGTCCCTCACACCATGAAACCCAGAGACTGCAGCTTCCTACCTCCGAGGGGATGGCAGGCACTCGGCTCCAGCTTGTCAGTGTGCAGATTCTAATTTTACCTACTTGTGATCAGGGCAGGAAAAGGTCATCTCAAATGCTGTCTATTTTTTAGTGAAATTATAAGAACATCAGATTAAAGATTTGAAGTTTCAGGATTTGAAGCAAAATCTACTTCAGATTCAGGATTTGAAATTTGAAGATTCAGGAAGACTGAAGTTTGAAGTCAGTCTGGGGAATTTAGTGAGACTCTGTCTCAAAATGAAGGACTGGGGACACAGCTCGGTGGTAGATAAAGTGTCCCTGGGTTTGATCTCCAATACTGCCCAAAAAATGATGTCGTGTTACCCATTCTTTGTCTGAATCACATACGTAAGTACATACACATATAATATACACATATATGTACACACACAAATACTCAAAATACCAAAACAAAAGATAATTACTTCTGGAAAAAAGATGTAGATCACCACCACAGTTTCAAATTCAAAAATACAGTTTTATACTTTAGGAAAGACTTCAGACAGTGTAAACCCACTGGGCACAGCCGTAAGTCAGCTACTGAAGTGTCCCTGAACAGGGGTCCGGAGACATCAGTCAATGGTTCTCCAGGGCCGATGGCATCCATCACTCAGGGCCTGGGGAAGCCAGAGACTGCTGGATTCCACTGCCAGGCAGAGAATGTGCATTTCTCACCAAGTTCCAGGTGCTGCTAATGCTGCCAAGGCTGACAGAGACTCAGAACTACTAGGTGAACGACAACTGTGCATCTGCTTTGGTCACACTTGATATAAATATTTATCCAATGGAGAAAATAAGGTGGGGAAGCTGGCACAACTCAAAGAAATGACAGAGGTGTCATCTCAACTCTCAAGCACCTATAAAATTATCTATAAAGGGAAAGTTCCAGCAGTCACCAAGCCACATGATCAAAAATAGCACTGCCAGTGTTACCCTTACCATGGAAATATCTGCCCCATTCTGTCAATCTATCATCTCTCCCATGCTAGGGACTGGGGGCTTCTACACAGCAGGGGTTAAAAATACTTGAGAGCAGATCTGTGCTTTGTCCTGAACTCTAATCTAATGGGGGCAGGGCTGGTTCTCATCCCCTCCACCTGTAGAGACAAATAAAGAAGTCTTCAACGCATCTTCATTTAGACATTCATATACCATACAACTACATTTATAGCTAAACCTAAGGGATAAAAACTAGCAAATGAAAGTTTAAAGAAAAAATTGCAATAAAATGGATAGATCTTGAGATCTTACATGAAAAAGGTCCAGAAAGTTAAATACTGCTTGGCTTCTCTTACATAAGAAGCCCAAAAATACTAGTGAAGAGACTTCCGGAGGATGGGGAAAGGCTTAGGGGAAGGAGAGAGGGGATGGGGGTAAAGGGATCAAGATATGATATATAATGTGCAAATTCCCTACAACAAACTTTAACTATTACACATTCCAAACATATGCTAATTTAAAAAAACTAAGATATAGAGGACATGTAACAGATGCCAAAGAGATGCAAAACATGTGACCCCACACCCAAATATCCGCTAACATAATTTAAGGCATCGACAAAATGAATTTGATTTGAAATTACATGTATTCCAATAATTAACACCAGAAGTCATTAAATATCAAAGTCTGATGGAGAAAGTGAAATTATTTCAAAGATTATGGAGTATAGAAAATGAGACAAATCTGCCTAATGGGATTTTCTTAGTAATTTTGACATCACAACTTGATCAGATACTAAGAACATTGTATTTTAAAAAGGAACCTAATCATATCAGCTATTCAAATACTTTATAAAACAATTTAAACATTATGCAGTGGAACAGAGATGGGATCCTGAAATGGAACATCCACAAAATGGTTCCATCATATGTTGAACCAATGTAAGAAAGGATATAACAGAATTAAATGAGGAAATAAAGAATTCGAAGTAAATGTTACTGTAAAAACTAGTTGGCCATATAAAACACTATCTTAGAGGCATACCAGATTAAGTAGAGAGTACAAAAAATGAAATAAGGAAAACTAAGAGAAAACCAAATTAAAACTTTAAAGTTACAAATCAGAGATCTTACACACTACTGAAGAATCTATTACAGATCAATCAGTTTTATATAACATAAAACAATGCTCCTGGATGTTTAAAAATACAATAAAAAGGAAAACACAGATTAAGGAAAAATTGTTGCTACAAGTGGCAAAACTCTAATATCTCTACTACAAAAAAAAAAGGAACAAAGATGGTGAACAAAAATTAAGATTCTAATAGCATCTTCTCAATAGGATAAAATGGATGATTTACAGAAGATAAAAAATATTCAACTGCCAGACATGGTGGCGCATGCCTGGAATCCCAGCACTCAGGAGGCTGAGGCAGGAGGATCACTGCAAGTTTGAGACCAGCCTGAGCTACAAAGTGAGCTCAAGGCAAGCCTGAACTGCATAGTGAGACTCTATCTCAGAAAGAAAAAAAGAAAAAAAACTTCAGCCCTTTTATCTTATCAAAAATAATTAACATTTTTGGCCAACTACATATAGTCAATACACAAGTCACACTAGCAGCATCATTATCATTATCATTATAAATGACAGCACAAACTGATATGACTTAAAAAACAATCTGACAATATATATTAAAACCCATTTTCATCTAACGATTTCTCTTCTGAATCCACAGCGTAAGGACATAATCCAAAGAGCCTTACACTTTTTAATGAAGTTCATTTCTGTATTAAATTCTATGCCTACCTTATGGCACTTTAAACATGGTTAAGGTACTTACAAGCTATTAAGTAAAACAGTAAGAGGACAGGTATAACTTGCATATGAAAAAGGCATGGGAAGCACTCATCAGAAAATATCATACTGCCATTAACCAGTAAGGAGGGGGAGGGCTGCTTGCCCTTCATGGTGTAACCTTCCTTTAATTTTCTTATGTAGCTTTTAAAAGCTCAAATATACAAAATTTTCTATCAGTTCTCAATAGTTACACTAAATATTTACTGTCATAGCCAACTAATATTTTAATGTTCTTTTGTAAGGTTATAAAATAGTTCCTTGTTTACAAATTCCATGAAGACATTCACTATTCATTTATTCCTATTATAATTTATGCATTTAATTTACTCAATGCATTAAAAATACATTTACTATGGACCTGAGATGATTAAACTGTTAACCTGACTGGCCTGACAGATGCCCCACTAGTAAAGCACACTTCCAGTGTGTCCAATCTGGTTGTGGGGGCGTGGCTTTGGGGGCTGTGCCTGATCAGGCCTCTTCCTCTCTGGTCCTTCCCCTGCTGTCTGCCAGGAGCTGAGCAGCCTTCCTCCACCACACCCCTCTGCCTTGATGGTGCTGCCTTGTAGAAACTGTGGACAGAAACCTCTGAAACTGTGAGCCAAAATAGACCTCTCCTTTAAGGTGTGGTTGGCTATTCTAACCCACGGCTATGTGGGCTGCCCCTCCTGGAGCCAATTTCCTGCCTGCACTAGGCTGCATTATCTTTTTACCCAGCATTTTACTGTTAGCTGCTTACCAAGCCCAAGCCCTATAAAAGGTTTTACCAAGTTCCTTTCAACTCTTCAGAGCCAGGACTCAGCATTTGACGTTTAGCATCTCAGGGACATTAGCATTTAAATTGAACCCTATAGAATCCAGAAACCTTTACAGCTCAGGGAATAAAGCCACAGCAAAGAATTGTTTTTAAGCAGTTTGGACCAGACAAGCCGAACCACATGCTCCTGGGGCCAAGGCCTGACTTGGCCAATTGCACTTCTACTTTAAGGACTGTTCTCTGCCTTGCAAAAGAGAACCAAGGACTTACACCACATGAGTTCCCAGGTCCATTGGGGAACTACAGGAAGTCAAAGTCTTGTTTAGGATTTTACATTAGCCTGACAATTCTCAACATTAGAATAAATCCATGTTGGAGGGCAGATATACTTATTCTGGCAATTTACTGAGAAAACATGATAACAAAAACAGCACTTTATGTAGCTTTGAGTTTGATTTCCCACATTTATACCCAGGTCAACCAGAATACTGCATATATTTGCAATACAAAATATCACACAGGACAAACTCAACATGCTTTTCAATTCAAAGTCCTTTTGTTACAAATGTCCTTGTGCCATCAGCTGGAAATACTCTGCCTCTCAAAGGTTCAGTGACAAGCAAAGCTCAGTATGCTTGAAAGCTGATCATATCTGTTGGAAACCTCATTATTTCCAGAAAATATGTGAGAAACAGGGATTTATCACTTTCTTTCTTTTTTTCTTGGTACTGGGAATCAAACTAAAGACCTCACACTCCATAGGCAGGTGCTGTGCCACTGAGTTATATCCCTGGTCTGGATTTATCACTTTCAATTACAAACTACCGAGGGCTTATGAATGCCGGGCTCATGAATAAATCAGTGCTATGAATGGCCACCTCCGTCCCTTCCCAGCTTCTACTTCAATTCCCTCACTGCCAGTTAAAGAGACGGGCTGAGAGATGGACCCTGAACCTGGCAGGGAGGCTTCGTGGTGCAGCCAGCAGGAAGGAGATGGGCTAAGAGGTGGCCCTGGGGTGGCTCTGGGACCAAAAACCAAGGGCGAAGCTGCAAGGACAGGTGTGAGAAGCGTGCTCGCAGAGAGAGGGGCACTCTGGGAAGTGGGCTTAATGTCCTTGCTGTCTGAAATTTCAGCTCTTAGATACTCACACATCTTAGCTCTTGTGTGAGCAAGTAGAATACTGTATCTGGCTGTGCCGAGAAAACTGCAGCATCCAATCTAATATGAATTAGCTTGTCATGCTTGCTTTCTCCCAAATCCTTCTCCAGGACTGACTGCTGTGCAGATGGAGGAGGAAATGGAAGACAGAGCTGCCTTTGAAGAAAAAAGCAGTGGGCTGCCCTGGTGCAGACCCAGGAGGGGCTTTTAGCCAGCATGAACATATGATGCCTTGCAGAAAGAGGGACCGGATGTGGAAAAGTCAAGTATGAAATGTCAAAGACATGCTACTCTTTAATCAGAATTTCTCCTGGTTTCTCAACTATATTATGAACAGTGGAGACTTGTAACAATAGCTAAGAAACTAAAGGACTACTGAGGAAATATCTTCTTGCAGCTGCTTTCTAAGCTACAAATCAATGGTGCACAGCCAACACTTTCCGGTTCTTCAAGCCAAGTCCAAGTCTGTAACTACACTCAACCCACTTCTGTGCATCCTTCAATCCCAGCTCCACTGCTCCCTTCCCTGGCAAAGCCAGGAAACTCCAGGCCCACTGCCTTTCACGCTCATGAAACCAGTGTGGTCTTTGCTGCTGTTATATGCGTGTCCTTCACTCACTCCACAGTGCTAAGTTCCTTGATGACCGTTACCGCCGCTTTCAACATGGTACCTCTAGTGCCTGTAACACAGCTGGCTGACAGGCAACGTCTGATGAACATACTGGTAACAACCAAAAAACAATGCCACAGTCAGGAATGGAGAGCCCCAGCTCCTCAGTTAGGCTGCTGGTCCACAGCTGCAGACACCAGCCGGGGCAGGCCAGCTTTTGAGGTGCAACGATGTAGAAGACAAAAAGCACACAGCAGCTCAGGAAGCAGCAGCCCAGCTTACAAACAGTATAATCATTGAGGCTAAAAGTGGGAGCAGGAAATGGCTATCATGACTTTCAGGGACAAGCAACAGACAAATCATGTCACAGTGGTCTTCACAGCTGGTGCAGTACATATCCTGGAACACTGGCCTTTAACAAGACTAATTTCAGTATAACAGTGTTATTACTCAAGGACTATGGAAATGTTGGCCAAGAAACCTAACACATTAAAAACAGTACTTGAAAAATGATAAATTATTACCAAATGATAAATACAATACAGCCTCTAACTTGCTCTCCAAAATTCATATCCACAAAACAACACTGTAAACCTTTTCCTTGGGGTGACCGTAACTTCAACTAGGCAGTGAGACGGACGGAGTACTAAGTTTACTTAGCATAGCACACCACCTGTGGGGGACCCTCACCTGTGCATGAAAGGCTTACACGGGCCAGACACCATGGCAATTTCCCTATATGCACACAATTAAAATGATAGCAATTCATATGCAGGGAGCTTGACTGTTTTTAAGAAAAGTGTAATTCATAAATTTAACGAACATTCCTAGACTAAGGCTGTGTTTTGAAAACTTTAATGTCACAGTGTCTTTTCACGAACTCTCTTGATGACACGTCCAATATTCCTTGGCATGACGATTTGCCCACCAACCCAATACACAGAGTAAGTTATCTGTTCAGTTTACAGTCTGATCTTTCACTGCTGCACCACAGCCCAAAGTGGGAACGTGAAGGTGACTGTGAAATGAGTGAACCAGTGATTGCTTATGAGACTGGAGTAAGGTGGCAAAACACTCAGGAAATATCCACTCAAGAAAAAAGTAGTCTATGCCAAAACAGAATCACTGCATCACTTAGTCTTTTTGTAGATGATCACAAGCATGATCACAAGCAGGAAAAGGAGAAGAATCCAAAAAATCTTCTTGCCAACTTATGAAAAACAGCTTGCCTGGAAATCAAGTAAAACAAGTCAGGTTTACTTTATGAGATGATTTGTAAAGTATCAGGAATACTGCCCTGTTATATTTGCAAATCCTTAAAATATGCTGGCAGATAAACAAGATCCTAGATAAAGATATAAGATTATTTTCAGACATTTAAAACCACAAACCTCATATTATGCAAGACGGTACCACACATCACCTCTCTCTATATATAGCTTTAGATTCAGATGAGATGGAACCACTGAGTGTTCCAGAGACGGGAGTGAGTGAGCTGACGGGCCTTCAGCATGTACTGTCCAGGCAGGGATGTCCTTCCTCACATGCACTGTCCAGGCAGAGATGTCCTTCCTCACCCTTCCCCAAATGCAGAACCACCACCTCACTCCCTTCTCGGGGACTGCTGGGTCCTTGGCCACAGGCCAGCTTTGCCTTCTTGTCTTAGAAACTTTGCTGTTTCTTAAACTTGCTTACATACCCATACAAGTCTCTTTTTATTTTTTTTTTTAAGAGTAGATATTTATTGAGAGAAAGCAAGCTTCTGAGAGAGACAGAAGGGGTCCCGAGCGAGCTTGTTCCCATGCAAGCCTTTTAGAAACAGGTCTGATAACTAATTTTGTGTCTTTTATTCTTCTTTTCCCTAGTAGGACTCAGTATGTGCTACCCCAGATGATGGCACCTTGTGGGCTCAGTATTTTGGAGAGTTACTCTCACCTTCCCCTTGCCCTTATCGCCTGAAGCAGACCATAAAATCCAGGGGTGATTTTCTGACCTTCCCCTGACGCAGATGACAAGACCCTCTTCTGAGAAGTGCCCTGTGCACTTGGAGAAAGGAGTACCCTTTTCCCTGAAGACGCAGGGGCACTGAGAAGACTCACGACGTGCAGCACTCACCAAGTTCCACCCAGCTGACACCGTGAGTCTAACCATATTTTCCTGTCACTGTATGCTCTTCAATAAACCTAGCATAAAAATATACGAGTCCCCTACCTCTTGGAGTCTTCATTTCTAAAGGCTCAAGTATCCCATAAAACTCACACTAAATAAATTTCTATGCTTTTCTCATGTTAATCCTGTCTTTTGTTACAGACGGCTCACCCACAAACCTGGAGATGGATGAAAAGAGTTACTTTTTGCTTCCCTTCATGGGTACACATATATGGGATAAAATACTAGAATTTACTAGGAGTTCATAATTTTCATGGTCAAAAAGGCCTATTTTCATCATTTAGGACATTAAGAATCTAAAAGGATCTAAATGATTGAAAAGGTATTTAAAACTGTCATCTATTTTTTTATTATTTATAATTGCATTTCATTTACCTCTCTTCCTCTCTATTCTAAAGAAAAACCTTTGATTCTATTCACATACTTCAGAAAATTGTTGGAAAAGGAAACTTGTTCAAGGCATCAATTTCACATGAAGAATGGACAGCACTTAATAAAAACAGTGATGGAGTATCACAATGTAGTTCAGGCTGGCCTTGAACTCACCATGTAGCCAGGCTGCTAGGATTGCAGGCATGCATCACCACACTTGGCTAAAACCAGCACATTTTAGCTTCCTAAGCAAGGTACTTTTCACCATTAGCTTAGAAATCTCAGGGCTGACAGAATTGCTGTGAATTGAAGGCCAGCTTGGGCTACAAGGCCAGCCTGAACTACATCCAGAGACCATGCCTCCAAGAAAAAAGAAAATGCTGGGCCTGGTGGCACATGACTGTAATCCCAGTACTCAGGAGTCTGAGGCAGGAGGATTGCCATAAGTTCAAGGCCAGCTTGGGCTACATGGTGAGTTCAAAGTTATCTTGAAGTACATAGCCGGGGGGGGGGGGGGAGGAATAAGAAGAAGAGGAAGAGGAAAAGGAAGAAGAGGAGGAAGAGGAAGAAGAAATGATAAAGTCTCTGAATTTATTCCTTGCTTTCTTTTTTTAAAAGAATAAAACCTTATTTGAGTAAGATGGATGACCATATTGCTGTTTTTGTCAGATCGTGGAGCAGAACTGTTGACAGTCTCACTGTTTGAATGTCTACTTTACATGTTTTAACTTTGTAATTTGAACAACTATTTCCAAGAAGTCAGTATGAAATTAGTCAAGTAATAATTTCCTTAGGATTTTTTTGTTGTTGTTCTTTTCCTTTTTTCCTTGGAATTCTGTATTGTTGCTACCCTTTATTCTGTTTTGTTTTTTCTCTTTAAATAAAATTTTAAAAAAAGAATAAAACCTTTAGTGTTGGAATAGTTTTAGATTTACAGAAAAGTTGCATAGCTTAGTGGTGAAGTGCTTGCCTCGCATGCCTTGGTCAATCCCCAGCATTACCAAAAAGAAAGGAAAGAAAAGTAGTGAAGATGATGCAGAATCTCCACAAACTCTTTATCATTCAGCTGTAAAAACCAATCTCTTCTTTAATTTCATCTGTGACTCATTGGTTGTTCAGTAGGGTGCTATTTAATTTCCATGTGTTTCTGAAGTTCTTTTGGTTTCCTTTGGCATGGATTTCTAATTTCATTGCACTGTGGTCTGATAGTATGCATGGGATAATTTCAGTTCCTTTGCATTTACTTAAGCATGTTCTATGAGCCAGTACATGGTCTGTTTTGGAGAATGTCTCATGTGTAGTTAACGTCTATTCTGATGTTGTGGGTTGGAACACTCTATAGACATCTACTAAGTCCATTTGTTCAAAAGTTTGATTTAGTTCTAGTATTTCATTTTTTTGTCTAGTTGATCTGTTTGTGACAGTGGGGTACTGAGGTCTCCAACACAATTATATTAGGGATTATTGATTTTTCATGTCTGTTAGTAATTGTTTTATATAGTTGAGTACACTGGTATTTGTTGCATATATGTTTATGATTGTTATCTCTTCCTTTTGGATTGTTCTCTTTACAAGGATGTAGAAACTTCTCTTAATCAGTCTTGGCTTGAAATTCACCTTATCTGCAAATAGAATAACTACTCCTGTTTTTTTCTGAGTTCCTGTCTCATGGAAAATTGTTTCCCATCCTTTGACTTTCAGCCTGTGAATTTATTTTTGAATTAAATGTGTTTCTTGTATGCAAAAAAAAAAAAAAAAAAATCTCCGGGCTTTCTGTTGCATTTTGAAAAATAATATGAATTAAATTTACTGTAATCACCTTTGAGAAATAGTAACTTACTTCTATTAATTCATGAGTAAATTAAAAGATAGTCTGGGAAAATCACACACACAAAAAGACTTGCACAATTTTGAGTGCTGGGGTTAGATCAGTGGTAGCTCGGCACTTTCCTCACACTTGATCTTAGCCAAAAGGCCGAGAAGCGATGGCACTTTCCCCACTATGCTCAAGGCCCTGGGTTTGATTCTCAGCACCACAGAAATACAAAAAGAAGATTCTTCCATATTTCGTATTTCAGAACTAAAATAAAAGCTCAGAATTTAAAATCTATCCTGTAGTCCTTGGAAATGGCTCAAATGATCTTTCCTTGGATTAGTGGAGCCCAGCTCATGGTTGGGGTCTTTTTCGTAGTTCTCTTGTATTTAACAAACCCAGTCACATTTTCCCCTTCTGTATTAACAGAAAAGGTAGGTCGGTCCTAACTGCTATGACCCTGGCCCTGAACTACTATGACCCCAGCCACTTTTAAAGATTTTCCTTGCTGCAACCAGTAGATTTGACATTTTATGTGATGGGGTTTGGACAGGAAGGTACCCATCCCTAATGTGTTTTCAAATACGATTATGCACAGGCTCCCTAGATGGAATTCCCCTGCCTTTAAGAGAGCACTCTTAGAAATAACCACACACTGTCTCTACCTGAAAGTGATAAATCCTTCTCCATTCTTTTTTTTTTTTTTTGAGGGGGTACCAGAAATGGAACTCAGGGAAGTGCTGTGCCACTGAGCTACATCCCTGGCCCCCTTTACATTCTTATCTCCTGGTTGTGATTCTTGCCTTTGCACTGACTGACTGGCAAACCCTCTGTTTCCTTACATTGGGCCTATCTCCTGGTAAAGAAAACTCATTGGGCAGAACCAAAGAGAATTTGTAGGAGGTGGAGTGGAGGCCTCAGAAACTAATGTAATAACCCTTATTATACTCTCGGGCTTACAAGCTCTGACCATGCAGAATTCAAGGCAGGAAGACTCTCAAATGTCCCTGAAATAACTCCCCTGGTTCCACACTGCTCTCATGACTTACTAATGGTCAACCCAAATCCACAGAGGTTCTCTTCCAGCCCACTTGCCAGAAGTCTGGTTTCCAGAAACCAGAGTGATGTTTCTGAGATGTACATCTGGTCTTTTTCCCTTTCTGGTTAAGCCCACCCTGAGTCCAGTGCTAGGAAGAACTGTTTCCCACAGCCTAAAGGAGTCTCTTCGGGTGCAGCAGCTGTACACCCTCCTCTGCAACCTCACGACCCGCCCGGCTCTTTGGGCTGGATGGATTCCACCCGCACCTGCTCGCAGCTCCTGCTGAATGTTGGATCTCAGCTAACACACCGCTTCCTCACAGAAGTGCCCTCCCTAATCAAGTGGGACCCATACAACCTTGTTTCAAGTAAGAAAACACAAGAAAATGTTCGAAGTATCAGGTGAGGCAAAGAGTTCTCAGATACAGCAGCAAAAACACCATTCATTTTTTTGAAAAAAAAAATTGTAATTCAAAATATACTGAGGGAGCCAGGGATTTAGCTCAGCAGCATAAGCACCTGCCTTGCAAGCATGAGGTTGTGAGTTCGATTCCTGATCTCCCCACTCAAAAAAAGAAAAAAAAAAAAACATTTTCAAAATATACCAAGGAAGTGAAAATCTACAAAGCAGGAGAACATACTGGCAAGCCATATGTGATAAAGAGCTTGTATCAAAAAGTATGTAATAAAAATAACTCAGTAAGAATGCATGAAGAAACAGGCAATATACTTCAATAGTCATTTTACCTGAGAAAACATGAAAGTGGCTAGAACATATAAGAGATGCTCCACACAGTAAGTCATTAGAGAAGTCCAAGTCAGAGACAGACGTACTACATCACGCCTACTTCCATGGCTATTATTAAAAATGGACAACAGAAAGTGTTGAAAGGATCCAAAGAAATTGGAACTCAAACATACTGCTGTGGGAATGAAAAATGCCTAGCAACACCACTCTGGAAAATGGTTGGTTTCTTTAAAAATTAAAACTTATACCACTCAGCAATGCCTCTCCCAGGAGTCTGAGAGAAATGTACACACAATCCATGCAAAGGACTACACAGGAATGTTTACAGCAGTATTATTCATAATAGCTCGTGGAGATAATCCAAGTGTTCATCAAATGGGGAGTGGCTAAACAAAATACAGTACCTCCATACACTGGAATGGCATCTAGTCACAGAAAGAAGTGCTGATATGTGTCACAACATGGGTGAACCTTAAAACCATTGTGCTACCTTGAGAACATAATTTTAAGTGAAATAAATCAGATACACACATTTAAATATTGCATTGTTTCTCTTGGGTGAGAAACCAAAAGGGTAAATAGCAACCAAAATGGGTGACAGAATTTGGGAAGCAGTAAGAAATGTTTAAATGGGAAGAGGAATAAGGGAGGAGGAGGGGAAGGGAAGGGAAGGGAGAATAGGGATAAAAAAGAAGAATAAAAGGCAAACAATAGAAAGTTTTGTAAAGGGGAAAAGGAAAGGAAGATTGAAAGGAAGTGAGGGGAATGGGAAGAAAAGAATTAAAACACATTATGTATAGGTACAGATTCCTTATGATGAATGTGATCATTATGTACATCAAAAGTGTGCCAATAAAATTAATATTAGGCGCTGGGGATTTAGCTCAGCAGCACAAGCACCAGCCTGACAAGCTCAAGGTTGTGAGTTCGATCCCTGGTACCACCCCCCCCAAAAAAAGTAAAAATATTAAATAAACAAAAAACATTGTGTTAAAGGGAAAACTCAATGAATACACATGATGTACAATTCCATTTGTATGGAATTTCCAGAAAAGGTAAATCTACACATAGAAAACTCACTGTGGTTGTCTGCAGCTTGGCTATAAAGCAATAAAGGATCTGTTTGGTGATGGAAATATTCTAATACTAGATTTTAGTGATAAAAGTTGCACAACTTTTAAAATATACTAAATTACTGACTTGCACACTTAAAAATGGGTAAATTTATGGCACACTGCAAATGGTAACTTAATGGGACTCTAGAAAGCAAAAGTTACAGCAGGAGGTGGGGGTGGCTTGGTGGGAGCATCTGCCTAGTACTCTGGAAAAAACAAAACCCCCAGGACCAGGTAGTTGCTCTCTAGCACCTTCTCTAGCACCTATTGAGAGGTGTCCTGCCTGCTAGGCACTCAGAGAAATTCAGAGCACTCTACAAACACTCTGTTTCTCTTCTAAGAAACAGCCTAGTCCAGCAGAGAGAGTGCAGGCTCACAAGTCAGGACGATGATGCTCAAACACCTTACCTTAGCACAAAGCAAGCTAGGTAATTTTAGAAAGTTACTTAAAATCTCTACAACCAGCCAGATTTGGTGGGACAGGACCATAATCCTAGCATTCTGAGAGGCTGAGGCAAAAGGATTACAAATTTGAGCCCAGCTGGGACAACTCAGTGAGATACTGACTCAAATAAGAAAGAAATAAAGGGCTGGGGATGTAGCTCAGTGTAGAACATCTTGGATCTGATCCCCAATACTACAAAACAAACAAACAAACAAAACAATCTACAACTCATCAGAACAAGAACACTATAGGTTGTTGTAAGGATTAACAACATATAGCATGGCTTATGTCCCAATGGGGCACAAGACATCTCAGCATGTAAGCAAACAGCAGCAGCAGGAAGGCCACACTCCTTCCCCCGCCCTTCTATGCTGAAGCATCACACAGGGCCTCCATTCCTGGATGAAAGGCACAGGCTGATCCTCAAAGACACGGAGACTTCAAGGGAAGGACGGGGACTGAGGACACTGCCTGCAGCAGCAGCGTCCACGGGGCACGGGCAGCAGAGAGAGGGAGGATCTCGACTCCCAGGTGTGAGGTTCCCCATGCACTCTGTCTATAGTCACACTTGCACCCAACTATCCGTTCTTTATCAAACAGCAATACAAGGCTTCTCCGAATCTGCATTTCTGAAGACTCTCATGTTGCGTAAAACTTGCATTCAATAAATGTGTTTACTTTTCTCATTACTCCACTTTCAGTTACAGAGGGTCTCAGCCACGGACTCTGCAAAGGGGAACAGAGAGATGGGCGCCTTGTTTCCTCTACACACCCTGGGATGTCTCACTCCTGCCAAGCTCTCCAGCCTCACAGCACCTCAGCCACGTGGGCCTTCTTCTATTGCTCTGAGCTCAAGTTCTTCACACACTTAGAACCCCTAATGTGTTCCTTCTGCCTACACATTTCCCTATTCACACGTCTCTCCTTGATCTATTTTCCTGGTACTAGGGATTGCACCCTGGGCGCTCTACCACTGAACAACATCCTCAGTCCTTCTTATTTGGAAGCTAAGGTGCCCAGGTCAGGCTGGAACCTGTGATCCTGCAGTCTCACTCTACTGAGCAGCTGGGGCGATGGCCACGTAGCGGTCACTCCCTCAGGGTAGTCCGCGTCCTTTCCACCAAACTCTGTCCCTGTAAATATGATGGTCCGCTTGTAAAATGTGCCTTTCCACTTGACAAACCCCAGGTGGGTCTCCCTCCTGCTCCCCACTTTCTGTGTGTCCCTTGTGCTCACAGATACATGTATATGTGCATATTCTCCTGTGTGTGTACATATACACATATATATTACAAATGTATACTTCACACATGCACATCTACTAGACAGCTCAACAGTGGTATACAGGGGGCAATCAACAAATGAATTACTATTAGCTTTATGTTGAAACTTATAGGAAAAAAAATGGACTCACAGTTTAAGAAGTACCTTTTTCGACAGCCCCAAGACCACCAAGAAGCTCCTTTCAGTTCCACATGCAGTTTTACAAACCTGCATTAAAGCAACTGACTTAAGGTATTTTTCCTTCCCACTAAAACACAGGCTTCTTGAAAGCAAGAATGTTTGCTATTTTTTTCTTTCTGAGATAGAATCTTGCTATGCAGGTCAGGTGGCCTTGAACTGGAGATTCTATTACCTCAGCCTCCTGAGTCTTGGGATTATGGGCAAGCAGGGTATCGGACACCCCGCTTGCAACTTTGAACCCTCCATGCTTATCAAAGAAACAGGCACAAATCCTTACTCAATCCACAAATGATGATTTACACAGAAATTCAGGGTTTTTTTAAAATTGGTACTGAGAATCAAACTCAGGACACTTGTCAGGCAGGTGCCATGTGACTGAGCTATATCCTCAAAAATTCAGTTTTTTAAAAACATGATTTTTATTTGAGCGAGCTTTATAGCACCAATAAGTCAATAGTCCACTTTGATGTTTCAAATATTCCAGTCAGAAACATAAAGCTCAACACTTCAAAAGCTTGCTTTTACCTTTGACAAAATATGTAACATATGTAAATCCCAGTAATTAATTTTTTAATTTAAAAATCTGGAAAGACAATACACATGGTTATTGCTGGGTCTTAGAAAATACCTCAAAGTATGGCACTTGAGATGTTGAGTACTGTACTTTACAAAGGCCTTTCTGAGCCTGACCCACCCCTGCTCAATCCTCTCCCTCAGCACAGGAAGAGGCTTTGCCCAGAGCCCCTTATCTAAAGTTCCTCCAGAACGAGTACAGCTGCCTCCCTCACCAAGGATGATGAATCCTCAAGAAGAAACTAAAGATCTGACTCTATCTACTCTCCCAGGTGGTTACCTGAGCCACTGCCTGTAAAGCACAAGGCATGGCCCGGGGCTCACCTTCCAGAGCCTGCTGCGCCTCCTCAGAAGCCAGAGCAGCTCCGCTCTAGGCCACTGCCTACTCCGGCCCATGCACCACACCAAAGAGTCATTTGTGACTCCTCTCAAATTGCCTGCAACCTACTCCTTTCTCTCGAGATCTCCCTTAGGAGAGGGATAGTTAAGCTTCAACCACCTGGTTCTGCACTGAGTCATATACTTTGTGTAATTTCTCTACGTCTCCCTGTTAACAAAATCTGTATGCCTTTTCTCCTGCTAGTCTGTCTACTGTCAGTTCCTTAAGTTGTTAAAATTTTAGCCCCTAAATTATATTCTTTTCTATATTTCCGTTGAAAGTATTGTGATCTACCCTGGCCTAGAGGCCAGATTTATTGACACTGACCTTCGCAGATAAACTAGAAATCAGAATTGACAGAGACCCGCCCCCCCCATAAAGTCACCCCTTCCTTAATACAAACATTCTGCTAAAAGACATTCTGATGCAAACAGACTTCATATTTGCAAATAAAGACCTAAAAGATTTAGGGTTTAAATCACTGTTCTCCAAAACCAGTAATACGTCATAATGTATAAAATGCTTTCTTGGGCTGTCTCATTTTTTTATATACAGTATTATTTACTTGAATAGACTATTAATGGAAACATCCCTTTCTCTTCAATCACTTAAGACACTGTTAATATTATGAGAGTTTTGAAATAGTCTGATGGCCTAACTAGCAAAGAGATGTACATGAAAAGGGCAGTTTTAGATTTAATGCCACGATGCTGCAGAAATGTAGATATTTAACTCAAAACTTTCAGAATTAGTCATATTACAGAAGCAGTCCAATTTTTCCTTCAATTTAAATGTAAACTCACATTGGAGACTGTTTTCCCCCTTCTGCAAATATCATCTACTAAGCCATTGTATTTCCATTTAGACTCATGTAACACTGCAGTTAAGAAAACCATATTAGCAGAAACAACTTTAACTGAAATGCATGTATATTAACTTAAGAAATCAAGTTCACATATTTGTAAAATTAGAGGCTAACAAAGAGATTTATTTTTAAGGAGGAAAGAGGTATGTAACATACAACCTGGAGCATTTGTATTCTGAAGTTGTTACTGCTTTTCTGTGATACAAAGACAAACCTGGATCATGCTACATTTCACAGTGTACTGTAGCATTTTAGCACTTGATAGAGCAGATGGGACATAACTGGAATTTCCATGTGACACATAAATCTAACTTTAAAAAACCATACCACAAATAGTTAGTTGTGCTCATTAGTTTAAGGTAGGAAGATTACAAGTTCAAACCCCATCTAGGTAATTTAGCAAGACCTTATTTCAAAATAAAAGGGGAGGGGTGAGGGGCTGAGGTCTTGGCTCAGTGGCAGAGTGCCTGTGGGTTTGATCCCCAGCACAGCCAAAAAAAAATAGTGAGGGAGGCCATGGGCCAGGGTACAGATGCTCCTGAGCTGGCCAGCCTTGGGGGGGTAGGGGACATGTGGGTTATGGTACATGAAGGTACACTATACTGCTTACTCTATTTTCTGTACATATTTAAAAGCTATCACAAAGTTGGATAGGGGATAAAACATTGTTTTAACTGCCTACTTGATTAAGGAAAAGTTTCAGCTGGTCATAATTCAAATTTATTCCAAAAACTGTCAATTTAAATTAAAAGACTGAAAAGATGTATTACCTGTCACATTAAACATCAACCTAGTTTCTTTGAAGTCTGTAAATCACTGATTCACAAAAACGTCTTCCTCTTCCCTCTTAGCTTTATTGTAACTGCCACTCCAGGGCTTCAACAGCATGTGGAATCTTTTTCAAGATACCTGTGCATTCTCAAGACAGATGCACAGACCTGCAAAGAACAGTGACCCTGGGGCCCTCATCCCTCTGCGGGCTCCACTGCAACTCCGAGCGGCACACTCTGACCCCGACCCACATCCACTGTGGTTGCAACTGTGCCCCACCCTCTGCACACTATAAACATCTGCCTTGGGGAGTAGATGCTTGGCCTTATCCTGCATCTTTCTTTATATTCTGCACTTAAATGCAGCAGCTACAAAATAAACAATTGACACAATAAATCTCAAAAGAAGTAGCACATGCTAAAATTCTAAATATTTGTGAACTTTCCATATTGTAATTTCACATTCTTCCCCAAATCATTTTAATTTAAATAACTGCTCCTGAAGCCAAGTTCAAGTTCCAAACATATAATTACTTATGATAAAATGGCCAATTAATACTCATGTATGAATAAATAACTTACAGAGCTCTACCACTGTTTTCATTAAAGAGAATGCCAATGGCTAATCAAAAACGGAGTTAGGTGTTCCATCAAAACAATAATTAGAACGAATTCACAACTGTGAAGACCTTAAAATTCTGCCCATACATATCATATGACTGGCATTATTATTCATTTATTTTCACAAAAGCCCAGTATAGTGCTTAGATTCAGAGAACCACACCCAAACTATGCCCCCTAGGACTTCAAACTGAGCACACTAGGGAGCAGCACAGTAGAAAGGGTTTTCTCTGAAACCCCTTCTTGTCAAAGACTGGGCTCCCCAAGGAGGAGCACAGTGACATTCATTCCTCTCCTGGAAATGTGCTTTTACAGGGAAGCGCAGGGAAGATTAAATGTAAACGACAGAGGAGGAGGAGGCTGAGAATTGTAGCTTAGATGAACTCTGTTCCAGGCCTTTGTCTGTTCTGGGGGTTACTTCTCTTAAAAAAAATCACTACTACCCCTTGGAAATTGCCTCTCCCCTCCTCTTCCTTCTCCTTAAGAAAAGGGTATTTAAATCTCAACTACCTGGCTCTTTGAATTTCATATTTCATGCTGCTCCTGTGCATACTAATAAATTATGTGCCTTTCTCTCCTGTCAATGATCCATTCACTGTCAGTTCATTTCAGCAGAATCAATTATCAGACCTCAAAGGGGAAGTCTGGCCTTCCCTGTAATAGCCATAGTAGGGACTGTTTCTCCCATTTCATAGATGAGGAAGGAAGACTCAGAGACTGCCACCTGCCGGCTGTCAATGGCTGTCAGTGAGGAGTCCACTCAGTCCCCACCTATGTGCCTCACTGCCGCAGCCATCCTCTCTGTGGTTGCAACTGACTGCTCCTCCTCTCACAGACAGGAAACACAGCTCTGTAACCTGGGCAAGGTTAGATCTGATTTTTTTGTTGTTTCTATGTCTTTCCATCTCTCAAGTATGAGACAAAGAAACCAAGTCAGGAAAAAGAAGTTACCTAACCTTTTGGCCTTGTGTCTGTAGTAATAGTAGCTAAGTCATATATAGCACTTCTATAAATACTAGGCACTTCTGCAAGCTCTGTCTGCATTTTGGTTAGCTAATCCTTACAGCAATTCCAAGATGTAGGTACTAGTATCATTTTCATTTTTCAGAAAGGAAGCTAAAGGAGGTTCAGAGAAGTCAGACAGCACTGAGATTTCAACACTTCCAGTCCAGTTCCAGATTCCACAATCCTATTCACCTGTCACCCTGGCTAACACATATACTACATGTGGGTTAACCAGAAATGTGTGCTTTAAGGACTAAGCCTTATATAGGACCACAATTACTGTTTTCACCTACAGTTTCTGTTGCAGATATATTCAGTAATCTAATCATCATTATCAAATTAGGAATATTACAATGATCAACTTACTAAAGGAGACATAGTTTTTTTATTCATTGTTATTGACAAATGGAAACACAGTATTTAATATATGGTATGTATTGGAGAAAATTAAAGCAAAAGTCATTTAAACTCTAGAATGTGATTCATCAAAATTAGTCACTTTTCTGGAGCCAACTCTAATGAGTGCATGTAAGTGTAAAGAATAACCTGGAGGGCCAGGGATGTAGCTCAGCAGCATAAGTGCCTGCCTGGCAAGCACATGGTCCTGAGTTCCATTCCTGGCACCCCCCCCCAAAAAAAAAGAATCACCTGGAAAATTTCTAAAAATAAAAACTAGACTATGGTCATTGTGTAAGCCTTTTCTTGTATAAGAAGCTAATACACATTTGGAGCACTATTTTAAAAAAGAGAGTCTCTGTTCCTTTGTTAAGTCTAACACACAAACCCGAAAGCATCCAAATAAGCAGCAAAGGAGGAGACCAGCAGTGGCACCCTTCCTTCTCCACCAGCATGACCGAGGCCTTCAGTGCACCCTGGCTGCTGAAGATGGAACACCAGGGACGCCTCCTTGATGCTCTTCATGCCCATTAGTGAGGAGAGCAGATAGTAAGAGCCCAGAGTGCTTAATGGAGGAGCTGTCTGGGGGAAGGAGGCCCCACGGGGCTGCTGCTGCTGGGGCTCAAAACCTGACACCCTAAAACACGATGTGTTGAGCAATGTGAAATAAAGCAGCTACAGAACAATCTCCTGGCTCCACCCCTTACCAAGCACAAACAGGCTTTTCCGAGCTTCTCTTTTCGGACTGCAGGGACTTCCTCCCAGAGGAGTACAGCTGTCAGAGGTCCTAACCCTTACTCTTCCTCTCAAGGTGCCTGCGGCCTTACTGCCCTCTCCCATGCACAGTGCATGTAAGCAACTAAACTTCACCAGGTTACGGGCTACTCACTGTGTGGATACTCCTGTGCACATGGTAAGTGTGTGTGTCTTTTCCCTGTTAATCTGTTTATTGTCAGTTCATTTCACTAGACTCCATTACTGAACCTGCAGAGAGCAGAAAACAAGTTCCTTTCACCTCTATTCACTCACGGTTCTGAGATCTTGAAGTAAAGATGTAGAATGTATCATATATATAGTTCTGGATGCCTGAATACATTCATTCAGTCCGCCATGAACACTCTGTTTTCACGAAAAGTTACTGGAAGTGAATGTACAGTCACGCTCTCCAACGCCCACAGAAGTAAACCTCCCCCAGCACCCAGAGCACTGGCCTCGCAAGCTGTTCCATGCAAACACTCAAAACACCACTTGTGAGAAATGAGAAGGTCCCACTGCTAAAGGAAGAGCTTTCCTGGAGTTACTCAGTCATGGAAAACAGGCTACTTGTTAGCCAGTGGTAATATTTCTCTCAAAATGGAGTGCCATAAGTTTCCTAATATTTAATATAAGAGAGAACCCTGACTGCAAAATGAATGTTTTTCATCATGGGGGTTATAAGCACTAACTTTTCCAAATAGAGAACTGAAAGGGCTTTTTTTTTTTTTTTTTTGCTTTTTGAGATAGGGTTTTGCTATGCAATTTGGCCTGGCTTTGAGCTCATTTTGTAGCCCAGGCTGGCCTCAAACTCCCAGAGATTCTCCTGCCTCAGCCTCCTAAGTGCCAGGATCACAGTCATACATCACCACATGCAGCTTTGAAAGGTGTCATGGTTTATGCCAGTGGCCCCCAGGCCTCATGTATTTGCATTGTGCATTTGTGATTGGTTCATTGTCTAGTGCTTGGATTGGTGGTGTCAGTGCTACACCCTCCTAGGGGGTGGAGCCAGGATGTGATGTAATGGCAGGAAGAAGGTGTCTCTCTCTTGCCGGTTTCTGCCTTGCTTTTTGCAGCCGCCATGAACTGTGGCCCCGCCATGCCACCCTGCCTTGGAGCCAACTGAGTATGGACTAAAACCTCCAAAAACTGTAAGAAATAAACCTTTCCTTTCCCAACTTTGGGCATCAGGTATTTTGTCTCAGCAATAAATAAAAAGTAACTAAGACAAAAGGGATTTATTATACACATAAACACAACCTTCTTTCTGCTCCATGTTGTCTGAATACAAAGCAAATAACATTGTCATGTCTGAATACAAAGCAAATAACATTGTCATGCTAGTCCAGGTGTCTTCTTCCAGAAAACAGAAACATTTTCACTCCTCTACAAACAAATCAGCTACATAAAGACCTATCTTCTTGGGACTTTTCATGAAAAAAATTTTTTTAAACTTTGGGATATCTCAGTGTTAAATTTTAGAAAATACACACATAATAGTATTAGTAACATAAAACCTCTTACAAGCCTGAGAAAAGACTTGCTTTTTATAGTATGATACAAAATCCTCTGAAGGTAATTATTGGTGCTGACAAAAAGCAATTTAAGAGTGAATATCAAAGAAACAAGAAGAAAACCAAATAACTATTCCCTCAGATGTTGCCACTTTTCTCCAAAATCATTTGAAGGCAAGAGACTACATAACTTCACTTTAATTGCATGGCATTTTCCAGCTATAATCGGTTCTTAGGGATGGCATTTCACAAAGGCACAAATAACAGAACCAAGAGCAGCGAAAGTGTCATGCCGAAAAGGGCCCCCCAGGGAAAGGAAGAAGGCACAGCCAAGGTCATGCCTGAGCACTGGTGTCCAAAACAGCTTTCAGGCTGCCATGTGTTTTCTCTTTGAACCTGACTGTAGGTCAATGGAAAAAATACTTTTTAAAAACCTGGCTGGTTCAAGACAAACCCAACAAATGATACATCTTTAAAGATCTCAGCAATGAAACACTTTTTGGCAGCCTTTTCTCTTTAGTAAGTCTTCTCTAGCTGTATCTCTTGCTTCTGGAGGGAGCACTTAAACTCAGGGAAATCAGTAAAGACTGAGGAGCTGGGAGCATGTTGGCAGTCAAAAAAAAAAACAAAAAAGCAGCGGATGAAATGCAATAGACTGCATGCCTGAGCCCAAGGCTCTTTAGTGAGCCGAGGACACAGAAAGTGAAACCTTGAACAAGGTGCAGTTTCTTCCCAGTTACATTCAGCTGCTCAGGTGTCTGTTTGCAGACACCACGCAAACAGGATTAAATTTAACCCATCAACTTTTATCAACACTACAATGAGAGAACTACATGGAATTCTTCCACAGAGCTAGAAAAATCACCTTATATGGCAAAAAGTCGAGTGGTCTCTTTATTCCGTATAGCAGAAAGAATTCTAGACTAACTGGAATTAAAGTAACAAGTTAGCCGGATGTGGTGGCACATGCCTGTAATCCCAGCACTCAGAGGGCTGAGGCAGGAGGACTGTGGCAAATTCGAGACTAGGCTGGGTTACAAAGTGAACTCAAGGCCAGCCTAAACTGCATGGTGGGACCCTGTCTTAAAAAGACAAAAATAAAATAAAGTAACAAGTGAAATTTAAACTAGAACAAAAACTGGAAGAAATTACAAGTTAATATTTATCTCATAGTATTAGGAAATAATTTTCTATTCATAAAAGCAATGGAAAGTATCATTAAAATATTTATTTGAATATGAATACTAAACTTCTCTGTGTAATAAAAAAGCAAACCATTAAATAACTTACTGAAGAAAAACATCTGAAATAAATATGACAATGACTTGATAGCCTCACTCCTATGTGACAACCTCTCTTCTTTTTTTTGTACTGAGGATCGAACTCATAACCTTGCACTTGCTAGGCAGGCACTTATGCCACTGAGCTAAATCCTGTGGCAACCTAACTCACATCTGTAAGCACCGTAAAATCCCAATTTGAATGGCCAGAAGCTAAACGAACAGTTCACAATAACAAAAGGCTAAGAGATTACCTACTCTCTCAACACCAACCCAAACAATAATTTTATTTTTGTCATCATTTGGGTAATGACAGGAAGTAAATTCCCAGGGGATGATGTGCACTGCTGTGGATTCCCTGCACCACCCAACAGACCAGTGTCTGCTCCAGGTGACTCAGGAGGCAGAAGACTGCTGACTCTGAGGTCTTGAAGACGGGATGATTTGCCAGCTCGAGCAGAGATGGACCTGGGGGTAGCGGGTCAAGGAAGCTCCCTGGGGGGCACATAAAAGTTATTACTCAGCTAAACTGTCACCATGCCTAGCTACCTGCCTCCTTAACCTAAAATAAACATCTGTGCTCAGCAAAACTCTATGCTTTTGTTGTTCCTCAATAAATGTGGGAGTCTGAGTCAGTTTGGGGCTCAAATGTGGTCTGTCTCCTGCGTCTTCATTCATTTCTCTAACAGGGTTTGCCGGCCTAAACTCAGCGCACTGATCATCGTGAACAGGCATAACCGTTCTAAAAAGTTAATGGGCAATAGACACACACACACACACACACACACACACACACACACACACAGAACTGTACAAAATGTAATACCTTTAGGCCCTAAAATTTAGAGATGCTTATTATAGCATAAAGTATAATTAGCATAAAAATGGCAACTACTCAAATTTCAATAATAGGAAACCAATATTTTAAAAAAATGTCTTAATGATGTGGGAGTGATATCACTTCATATTGAGAAAAAATAGCGAACAAACGTTTATATGCTATCTCAACTTTGGATGTCTATACGTGTGCTATGGATATATAGAAACTTCAAGATGTCTGAGATTATTTTTGACAAATGGTTCCATTTTTTTCTCTGGAAATTTTTGTATTTTCCAAGCTGTCTACAATGGAAATGCACTGCTTTTACAATCATTTTAAACACTTAAAAGTAGGAGCACTTTCGTATTAACAATAGGCCTGGCATTGTGTTAAACAAGAGCCAACTAGCAGACAAAGTGACCACAACACTGGTAACAGCATTCCTAAAGGCTGTGCAGTTCCAAACACCATTTTTATAAGACATGTTAGAAAACCGGAGCAGATCCAGATGAAGGTGGTCAGAAGAAAGCGGCTCCAGCCAGAGATGATGGAGAGAAAAGGTCAAGGAACTGAGACCGACAGTAGAAAGCACTGTGGAGAGTGGGAACTGCTCAAAAAACTCAGACATGCACAAAGATGGGCTCCACATAGAACAGGATGTTGGACTACAGGATTTTAAAAGGTTTCCTAAAATATGATGCCAGAAGTAGAAAAAAGGGATACTGTCTTTTAAAAATGTTACATAGAAATCATTATTCAAACTAAAGACTATTTTAGGAACAAATATTTCATGTTAAACTTGGACACAGTATAGGGAAGGGATCCAGAGGCCTTAACAGCTACAGCTCTGGTTTAAGCCTCATTCCACATCCCAGATCAGGAATCCTCCCAAAGCTCTGGAGCATAAATCAGCTTGCTTTTTCTTCCCTTTGAAACACTGGAGTTTTGTTTCTGTCTTTAATTTAGCTAGGTATAACCCAAAGGAGAGCTACATGGGAAGACCTGAAAGTAGTCAAAAGAGTAAAAGATAGAATCCCCATAAACTACTTAGCTATTAAAGTCTATTGATATAAATTTAGCCGGTATAGAAAGAAAATGGCAGAACCAGGTGTGGTGGCATATGCCTGTAATTCCAGCACTCAGGAGGCTATGGCAGGAGGATGGCTGTGAGTCTGAGGTCATCGTGGGGCTACATGATGAGTTCAAGCTCAGCCTGAACTACACAGGGAGACCCTGTCTCAGAGACAGAGACAGACACATACACAGAGATGACACACAGCCAGAGATACAAAGAAAAAATAAATGCAAATGCATAAAAACCCCTGAACACTGAACACTATGGACACAGTAAATCTGTTTATTTTCAGCACTTCCCATGAGTTACTGATGAAACAGAAAACTCAGGTTTTAGTGGCAGACGTTCATGGGTTCTAAATCCCTTCTTAAACGCTTACTGGCTGGATGACTCCTTTAACACCCTAGTCTCAATTTTCTTATCATAAAAGAATGTTGTGATTCTGAGCTAATAGGTACTATGATATGCAAAGAACATATCTAGCACATTTTAAATACTTAATAAGCAAGTTTCTTTCTTTTCCCTGATTTTATTTTTGGTGCCGAGAATTGAACTTACGGCCTTCTCATATGCTAAGTGCATTCTCTACCATTAAGCTATACCCCTAGCCCTCAATTTGTTATAATTTGAATAAAAATAGGAGTATTATATGCGTGTAACGGTATGACTGATATTCATGCCATATTCATTCTACTAAATGAAAGAACAAATTCTAATGGCAAGCTGCTACATTTCATACTGTATTGGTTTTTGGATGATCCTGGGTCTATCCTAGGGGCTCGTGCCCCTAGGATGCTGGTCAGTGTCTCATCATTGCTCTATACCTCCAGCCCACATGTTTCTTTTTTTTAAACACATTGTTGAAATTACTGTGATAATATTTATTACAAATATTTTTACTTTCAAACTCAAAATGAACCTAACTAGAACTAATCATCTTCATGTTTTAAATTGCTGACCATTCAATTCTATCTTATCTACAATTACACGATTTCATAAGTTTCTAAAACTGATTAGAGAACTGAAAATGAACAGCATATTTGTAAGTCTCTTATGAAAAATTTTGCTGTCTTAGGCAAATAAAATTGTTGGGTCTGGAAGGGTGGCTCAGTTGTACAGCATGCACAAGACCCTAATTTAGCATTGCTAAATTAATAATCCTTAATAAGAACAGAAAAATGAATAGCTCAGTATTGCTTCCCTGTTTCTTTAGCTATTTCCTGCAAGAGTAGATGCTGATTCCTCAAATATGACCATATTAACCACTTATCATACACTTATAGCATAAGCATACCTGTATATAGGGGAAAGCCAGGTAAGTACTTATGAGCTAGAGCTTTTCAGCTCAGTTGGCTAGTTGGACTCCTCCCTTGCCTTACTCCATCAGTTGCCCTCAACATGTATTTTCTTTTTGAAGACAGGGTCTTTTGCTGACCTCTAACTTACAATTCCAGAGGTTCTCCTCCAGAACAAACCTCCATAAAGCTAAAACAAAATCATGAGGCTCTGCATGAATTCAACAGATAAAACCTCTTTTGCCTGACAAGTAAAATTTTCACAGAATTCTCCCTTTTACAGTACTGGGACTTTATTCTGTGAAAGGTATAATTTTTGCTGTCAGGTTTATACCATGTTCCAGCAAAAAAATAATGAAACAGAATTGCTGCATTTATTCATGATACCAAACATAAATGATACACAACAAAAAGCAGTTCTGATCCATTCCTAAAATACTCTATTGCTATAATTATTGATCATATAATGGTGATATATAATTTTTGTAAGAAAGCATAGAAAGGTAACATTTAAGTACCACTACCCTAATCTCAGGGTTGCTTAATGTAGCTTAATACCTACACAAGCTGTCAGTGCCAATTCCTCTTCAGTATAAAATGTTAAGAGTTCCAGGGCATGCCACAGTATGACAATACCACATCTTATATAATATAGACAGGGTATTAGAATAAAGAATAAACTAGGTTTAATAACTGTTTCAGAACCAAAATTAAAAGGGTATAAAACATATTTTTGTACTACAGTACACAGACATTAACTTCTTTTAAACACTGTTACATAAATATAAACCAGCTTTTAAAAAGTCAGGAATCTCAGCATACACGTAATTCTAGTACTCTTGGAGGCTAAAGAAGGAAGATTGCAATTTCCAGCCCACCTTGGGCAACTTAGTGATTCAGCAAGACTGTTTCAAAGTAAAAAGAGGAAAAAAAAGGGCTGGAGGATGTAGCTCAGTGCAAAAGCCCTAGGAGGTTCAATCCCTAGGATCACCAAGAATAATTCAACCCCATATACTAACATGTGGGGAAAAAAAAAAAAGATGACAAGGCACTTTAAAATCTTGCTAGTATTCACCAATATATCAAGATTTTTCAGGGACTAATTAGATGAATCACTTAAAATATTAAAATTTAACACAAAATTATGGCTATACTAAAAATCTTTATTCTTAGAAACACTATGTTAAGAAACAACTAAGAGAAAATGATAAAGGAGAAAATCTATCATTGTCACACATTCTCTTATAATTACTTAAAAATTAAGCACTCAAGATCTTACTATCTCCATTCTTGCCAGGTTTTTGGTGATCACTTAAGAAAAACAAACAAGAATATGGTCTATCTCTAGTTGGAATTTAATCCCATCATCAATGCTCCAATGTTATATTGAGTTCCTGAGTTACCATTTTTACTTGTTAGTTTGCCTTAAGTCTGGGGCTAGGGATATAGCTCAGTGGTAGGGCATGTACATGCCTTGCATAGCACAGGTCCTAGGTTTGACCTCTGGCACTGTCAGGAAAAAGTCTAAGCTTAAAGAGCTTTGCTAGGCTACAAAAATGGATATGGGGGAGGAGAAATAACTTATTTTTAACTTAACTTTGATGTAATCTGAAGAATAGAATAATCATGAGTAAGACATGATTTGACAGTTCATACACCTTTTTTTCCACTTGAAAATTAGTGGGCTTCTTCCTGACAGTGCACAATACACACAACACATCACAACATATGCCACCTAAAGGTCTAATTGGGAGTTTAAAAAATACAGTAACTATTAGAAATTATTTTTCAATTACTTCCATGGACAGAGTAATACATTAATCAACAAACAAATTCACAATGAACTTTAAGATATAACTGTCCCATGTTCCGTAAGTTCAACATCCTTCATTACATATATATGAAAATGCCACATACAGATGTCGCCAGAAGCATGTCCTCTGCCCAACAGGTGACAAAAAAAATGCACCAAAGTGCTGGAAAAGTATGAGAAGAATATATACATTTTAATTTGTATGAAGCATTATGACACTTTCAAAACTTGATTTGAGAATTAGCCATTTTAGATGAATCCATATCATAACATGGAATGAATTTTAACTTTACACTGTCGGTGATATAGCTTTCATATTTAACTATATTAACTTCTTGGAAAATGAATATACCAGCAACAAGGGGAGCTGAATTGGTTTTATGGAACTGAGCCATAACAAATAGACTCATTATTCCAACTGCTGGCATTACTTTCCTGATTATATTTATCTTTTAATATAAATGCTACTTTATAAAAATGTCTGTTTGGTTAATTTCATATGACAGATGAGAAGAGACATACCATAAATGCAAAAGTCCTAAATTTCCATGCAACATTTTTTACTTGCTGTAAATATTAATTTAGTAATTGTTACTTATTTGGCAATATAAAGAAACTGGTAATGTTCTCATTAAAATGTACTATTTGTAGGTTCAAAACAGGCTGAAATTTAATTTCTTCTTTTTAATAATATATCATCTGTATACCATGCAAAATTATAACAATGTACCCAAAGCATGGAGGTAACCATTTTTAAGGAAAACATGAAATAAAAGTTCCACCTACAGGGATTCCTCTCACTATTTTCGGAGGGTCCTGGAGATGACATGGATCTGAGAACTGAGCAAGTAAACAGAAGCAGAGCTGGTCAAGTGAAACCTCCAGTTACCAGGCAGCTCCCCTCACGAGCATCTTCTAGGATGGAGAACAAAGGAAATGAGGCTGGAGCCAGAAGCAGGTTTTTCCAGAGAAACTGTAGTAAGCCTGTTAGTTTTCTGCTGATGGCTTAAGCAGACATACATCGGAATCTACTGCCTCTATAAACACAGTATGTAAGCTCTCAGGGGCTCTGGTGTACAAAGATGTATGCACGGATTTGGGACCATACCAAACACTGCTCAAAACGGGGGGGGGGACTGAAAAATACACTAAACGCTTGTGCATCCATCATCTAGGCACAGAGATGCATTAGCAACAAGCAGTAAAGCAGAAGAGATCCTGACATCTAAAAACAGTATTATATAAGGATATGATTCATTTTATATATATAAGGTATCTTTAAATTTCTCCCACCTCATTTTAATGTAGTCTAGAGGCTCCTTCAAATTCAGCAACACTAACCAATGGCTCAGAATGTGCCATATATTTTTAATAAGTATTTTAAATCATTCCAATTCCAATAGTTACGAACAGTTGTCAACAGTCTTCCTGTTTCAAAATGAGATGCCCTAAATCCCACTCCCTCTGCTTCACAGCTCAATCAGAGCTCCCACAATAAACTCCTATTTTCCACCTTTCCTCTTTATAGTCTCTATTTCCTTTTCATTCAAATATACTCAAGTTTCTCCCAAACTAAAAAACAAAAAACAAAAAAAAAACCTTTCCTGTTAACCTAACCTTCTCCACCTCTTTGCTTTGCTTTCCTTAACACCTTAGCTTTTGAAATCATTGTCTTACTTCCTTATTCATTTGAGTATTTATTAAGTACCAATGTGCCAAGTACCAGAGTCACAATGGCAAACAGGCAAAACATGACACTCCTTCCAATCTTTCACCATCTGGCTTCCACCCCTAGTTCCACATTTATACATGCATGCTGCTGAAACTGTCCCTATTAAGAGCACCAATCAGTGCTTAATTGCCAAGTTCAATGACCCAGGACTGTATTTCACTTTGTCCTCTCTGCAACTGCTTCTTGGCATACCATACTGTCTTGTCTTTACTGCTGAGAAAAACAGAAGATCTAAATAAATAGGGACACATTCCACATGTATGAGTTGGAAGACCCAGTGTAGAAAAGATGACAATTCTCCCCAAATAGATTTATACTGCAACATAATCCTTACCAAAGTCCCAGTGGGCATTTACTGTGTGTAAACGGAAACCATAAAAGTAATCCCAAAATTTACATGGAAATGCAAAGGACCTAAAATATCCAAACTGATTTTGAAAAAAGAGAGTGAGGGGGAGAATGAGAATTTAGACTGCAATTTCAAAACTTACTAAAAAGGGCTGGGGATTTAGCTCAGTGGCTTAAGCGCCTGCCTGGCAAGCGTGAGGTCATGAGTTCGATCCCCGGTACCAAAAAAAAAAAAAAAAAAAAAAACCTTACTAAAAAGCTGTAGTAATCAAGCAGTGTGGTATTGGCAGTAACAAACTGAGAGCCTACTGCGAAATTCATATTTATGGTCGCTGGCTTCCTATAAAGATGCCAAAGCAATTTAGGGTAAGATGAGTCTTTTAAAATAGCTCTGAGACAACTGACTACCAATATGTTAAAAAATGAACAGAGTCTTACTTCACACAAACATGAAAGTTCAAAATAGAACACAGACCTAAATGTACATGCTAACAATAATAACTGCTGCCATGAACGAGGAGAAATTACAACCATCATACACTGCTGATGGACAAGAAAAGTGGTATGGTTACTTTGTAAAGGGCTTAGTCATTTCTCAGGTTAAACAATCATATAATGCAGAAACTTTAGTCTTAGCCATACATGCAAGGGAAATGAAAACAGGTCACAAAATCTCACACACAAAAAAACATTATTCACAATAGCCAAAACTTGGAAATAGTCCAAATGTGCATCAGCTGCTGAATGGAGAAAATGTGGAACATTTTTGCAATGAAATATTAATTTAACAATAAAAAGGAATATTCCATTAATGTTTTTATTTTACCTACTCAATTCCTTCAGTCTTTCTTTCTCCCCATTCTACCACTGCTTTAATTAAAATCTAATAGCTTTTCAATTAATCTGCTGTTTGTTTTGTGTTTTTGTGAGATGGGTTTTGCTATGTTGTGCAGGCTGGGTGAGAACTTGTGACTCAAGCAATCCTCATGCCTCAGCTTCCCTAGTAGCTGGAATTACATGTGCTGTCACATCAGAATGAACTAATCTCTCTGACCCTAGACCTGCTCTTCTGTGTGTCTTCTGCACAGTCTCAGAAAACACTCAAAGAAACAAATCTGATCCTGCTGTCCTACTGAAACCCTTTGGGTTCTTCCACTCCCTGCCCTGTCTCTCTCACTTGCAAGAGTAAACCTCTAAGCTCTCTATTGATCATCAATAAAGACTTTTAACTTGCATCCCTAAACATATATATTCACATTTCATATAAATGAATTCCTGATTATATGAATTCCTAATTTACTGCATACACCTATACACAAAATTGACTTTTTAAAGCATGACACAGAAGGAAAGGAGTTGTCATTTTCTTCTCCACTCTGTTTTGCAAACACACACCCTTCGCGGAGTCCACCCATTCAAAGGGAAAAGTCCCAACTCTCCAGCACAACATAAAAGGCTGTTTCCTACCAATGTGCCAACTTTACCTCTCATCAGTTTACCCCACATGCCTTATGTTTCTTTTTTTGTTGTTGTTGTTTGTTTGTTTTTGGCACCGGGGATCAAACTCACAACCTTGTGCTTACCAGGCAGGCACTTAAGCCACTGAGCTAAACCCCCAGCCCAATGCCTTATATTTCAACCATGATAAATTATCTGTGGCTCTTTCAATAAGAAATAAAATTTTAATTTAAAAGTTTTGAAATAAACATCTTTGCGTTACTGCAATTGTCCTTATCCTTTTCAGCCTCTTGAGTAGCCATCATTCACATCAAGTGTCCTTGTCTCTCTTACCTTCTATTATCCCTAGATCATGTTAAAATTAAGTATCTTTCTATCTTGCAAACTCTGCCACAGTCCTTTAGCTCGTTGGGGACAGAGGACAGTTATGCATCCAACTGGAGTCTCTTACCACTTCAACACTATCATACAGAGACTAGTTTTGCCTTACATCTTAAGCTAATTCCTAAACTGAACCAACAAAATCCACCCAAGTTTAGCACCTGTTATCAACTTTATTTGTAACATGCTAAGGGCTGCCAAGCAGAAACATGCATAATCCACACATGAGATGTAATTCAAACAAGTGAGACTCCTAGGAGAAGTCTCCCAACTCTCAGATTCAGATGACCTCTCAGCTGGATGATTTCTCCTTTCCTCATGCGTAGCTGTCATCACACACGGGAATTGCTTCACTTGTAAGACCTACAAGTGAAATTCCTTGACTACAAGATCCATCTTGACCACTGAAAGTGCTCCCCTTTATTTTGCACCACTGAAAGTGCTCCCCTTTATTTTGCTGGTCCAGTCAGGCCTCATCTAGTTAACCTGAGTGTGACGGCCAATCACGTCCATCATGCTCTCACTGGCACCCAGGTGTACACCATGGCCTGCTCAGCCACTGTACATGCGTTCTCACCTCAATTTGGGGTTAACAAAAGCATATTTGGAGTTATTCCTGTTATTCCAGCCCTGAAAATTCAGCCTATCTTTCTTTATGTGCATGCCCAAAAAAGAATCTCTTCCTTGCAGTGTCAACTTCTCCCTGCTTTATCAGCCATTCTTTTCTTCTCTAAGATTTTGGGGAAAGATAATGCTCCCGGATCCTCTCCAAAGATGATTCAACTGACTTTTTTTAAGCCAAGGTCTGTAGGATCTTCATTCCTTTAATATCTTCATTTTTATCTTCTCCTCTGATCTTGACCCTGATTCTACCTCATGCTGTACTTTCATTTCTTCCCAGTCATGAAAGCATACATTGTTAGTTCATGTACCTTTATTTCATAACTTCTCCCTTCTGATGTACAACCTGGATTCTCCCTTTACAAACAGCTCCTGTAGGTCACCAATCATTAAGTCAGTGAGATCTCTCCATTCTGCTCAACTCTTGCAAAACTATCACGATAATAATTTATTATTTTTCCCATTTCTCCTTCTTTAAACTTTCTCCTCTCTGTGCTTTCTTGACCCTAAGTTGTTGTAGGTGTCTTCCTGTTCTCTGACCACTCTGGTCTTGTCTCACCCAATGGCTCTGCTTTCCAGAGCAAAGTTTTAAATCTGATAATGTTTAACAGGCTGGCCTTAGCTGCCTCTTTTCACATACTCTCATGATGACCACACCACTGTGGCAGGATTAACTCTTAAGTCCTGACATACTTTCATTCTGACATGGTAATTTCTGACATTGTAAGAAAATTTTACACTGAGTAGATTATAATGGATATCTCATATGATATAACTGGATCCCCTCTTGGCCATTTAATTCTTCAAAATGCAGTTAATACACTAATCCATTAAAAGCACATGCACAAATACTTGAATTTAAAATATAACCATAGTTCTACTCACAAATTCTTTCAGCATGGATCCAATGACTGAGCCCACACTGCATTGGATGAGATTTTCAGTCTTGTATAAAACAGAGCGTAATTTTAGGAGCTATACATATAAAAGATATATTTAGGACACACACACATACATATATACATACACACAGAATCTTTCAGAATTTTTAAAATTATTTTTCCCAAAATCTTTTCTAATTCTTAGCTATACCTTATGCAGCAAATGCAAAAAGCTATTTCTCATGACAGTTCTAATGACATATTTTTAATTATTTTTTACTCTATAATAAATGTTTTCGTGAGTCAACACCATGTACTCTGGGTCAGCATTTAACTCAACTGACAGAAACAAGAATTTGGGAATACTGGCCAGTAGCCTATCAGACACAAGCATTTGGCTTTGTGATGTCAGCGAGAATAGTGAAGGCACTATAAAAGGGGGAAGAGCAAGCCTTCTTCCTCCTTTATAGTGTACCCCAGCCACCCCCCCCCCAAGGCCTGTATAGCACTCACAAAATCTCCTTGCCCTCCTTTGCACAGGATGAGGATATTTACAAAGTAAGAACCCTGGCTCCCTGCTGAGTCTTTCAGTTAAACTTCTAAACTTCTCAAGTTGACCCAATGTATGAACCATAACAACAACAGTGGGGGGCAGTGTTAGCTCAATGGCATAAGCCCATGCCTGGAAAGCTCAAGGTCATGAGTTCAATTCCCAGTACCACCAAAAAAAAAAAAAAAAGCTAAGAGTGCAAAAATGATTTTTTCTCAAAAAAGTAAGGTTTTATTATCTTGGAAGCAAATACAGTTTTAAAAATGCATTGTAATGTTGAGTCCAGCTGGTGGCAACCTGCTTAGTGAAAGCAATGTGATGGGGGCCTGCTGGGTGACACATGCCGGGGGACCCTTCTGTTTGGTTCCCAGACCACCAGGTGTCACTGAAGAAGCCCCAGAACCACCGAAGCTCACAAGAGGGAAAGGTAGCCATGAACACATAACTGTACCCAAAAAGTAGCATGCACTGATCAGCAGTGGTATCACGACAAGTGACAGGCCTGTTCTCCCACCCTGGCCATGGGGACTCAGATGGTGGCTGGGGCAGGGTCCTGTGACCTCCCCGGGCTGCACACCTCAATGTAAGTGACAGAAATGTTTCAAATGTTTGTCTCTCCCCAGCCCTGCAATGTCACTGCTCTAGAACACAAAAATAATTTATAACTTCCAAATAACAGACATGTCTACACAGGCTGATAGCCCGTATCTTTAAGGACCTTAAGGGGGAAAAAAATTTCCTCTACATGTGCTTATAAAGTGATTTTTTTCTCCAGTGAAAACATAAAATTCAGACTTTTAAGATTCTGGGTTCTTTTCTGTCTACTATTCAAGTGACTATTTCTAAAACATATAAAAGAATGTGATCCTGAGGAACACTGAAAACCTTCCTCTACCAACACAACTGCAACTGGTTTTATAATACTGCAGAGATTTATCTTACATAGCAGAAGTAAAAGGCAAACTTACTTGACTCAGTGGAATATAGAAAAGAGAATCCAGAACTTTGTGAATGATACTGACCTATATTACTAAGGTTGAGGGTTTCTAATTTTGTGTTTTGGTCCCAAAGTTAGTTTTTCCCCAGTATGGAAAAAGGGTATGAAAACAACTACAAGTTAAATAAAGTAATTGCAGGAGGTAACATCTTTTAATTTCATGTGACCTAAAAAAGGAAAAATAAAGGCAATGTTAAAAAAATAAGAAAACTGTAGGGCCAGGCATGGAGGGGCACACTTGCAATCCCAGCACTCAGGAGGCTGAAGCAGGAGGATCACTGGGAGCTCAAGGCCAACCTGGGCTTTAAGGTAAATTCAAAGCCAGCCTGAACTATATAGTAAGATCTTATCTCTTTCTAGCAAGCAACCAGTTAATATCTGTGTCTCAAAAATAAAAAAGGAATTGAGGACATGTTCAGTGTAAAGGTTTTGATTTTAATCCCCAGTACTACAAAGATAACACTAAAAAACTGTTACAGTATGTTTCAATGAGTTTTTAAATCTTTGTTCTCCATTAATACTTTGTAAGAGCAATTAAACTTATGATCTCGTTGCTACAGGGCTACTTACGCTTTGAAATATTAACAAAATACTCTAAAGCAAACATGGTCTTGCCACATTGCTTAGGTTGGCACTGAATTGGGCTCAGTGATCTTCTGCCTCAGCTCTCCCAAGTAGCTGGGATTAAAGCACATGCCACTGTACCAAGAGTTAGGAGAAAACAACTTTTAATAAACACTGATACCGAAGGTCTGATATTATGCAATACTCAATTTAGAGTTTTTTGAAACAAAGTCTTAGGCTGGCCTGGAACTCAATCCTCCTGCCTCAGCTGCCCAATTACTGCTGGGATTACAGGTGTGCACCACCACATAAAACGATTCAATGTAGGGTTTGCTCAAATCAGAGAGCTTAAATTGGCCTGTGGGTGGATCTGATATGCTGTTATATGTTGCACATAGTTAGAGATGTGTTTATAAACAATATGTATTGGCCTAAATTGAATTATTCTATCAAGTAATATGCAACGCTATCTCTAACCTTTTGCAGACTGCTGGTCTCTATGAATATCATCGTACTAAAAAAAGAATTCCTCAGCACTGAGATTCAAGTAAAGCTGACATTTTACATAATGTGTGCTCCTGCCTGTCTTTTAATATTAACTTGATTGCTTTTTTTCTGTCTCTTACTGTAAAATAAGATACTAAACTAGTCAACCAAAAGGAAGAACAAGAGGAAAAAGAGAATTTTATGAGGATTTCAAATCTTAACTGATGAAAAATAATGTTCATAAATAGAGATTTACAAACTGAGAAATATCACATGATCATTTTACATAACCCTCAACAAACTGGTCATGGGTTTAATCATTTACTATGGCTGTGTGAGTCAAAGTGAAATCCAGCTGAAACAAAGTCTGTTCAATTATACCCATCATAGGAAAATTCCTTTACACCTCTCATCCTGAAATAATTTTCTTCTAAAACATCCAAACAGATCAGACACATGGACAATTCAACTAGAAAGCCTCATGCAATCTAAGTGGGGCTTTTTCAGAAGTGGCTGGATCTAGAGAGTGTGATGCTGGCATTGATTCACGGTATAATGCTAGGATCAAGGGCACTAGGGTTAAGGGTGTGAGTGCTACCACCTAAGTAGCCTGGATAAGACATTAGGGAAAGAGCTGTGGTCGCCCGTTGCTTGCTTGCTTTGCTACTTTCTGCCTGCCATGAACTGTTTCTGCTCTGCAATGGCCCTCTGCCTTAGAGCCAGGCGATTATGGACTGAAACCTCTACAAATTGTGAGCAAAATAAATCTTTCCTCCTTGAACTTTGGGTGTTAGGTATTTTGTCCCAGCAAGAAAAAACTAAGACAAAATTATATAATGGAAAATCTTCTACTCATTCAGTAACTCTAAAGGTCACTGATAGTTTATATAAAATATAATAACCATCCACCAAATCAGAAGTGATTTAATAACCAATTTAAAGTCTTCCTGGTTGTTAGAACAAATCTGAGAACAATGCTTTTACTACTTAATTGCTAATAACTAAAAAAACAACAAAAACAACAACAACAAAAAACAACCAGTACACTGGAGGTATCTCAATATGCTGGAAAGTTTGCAGTTTTTCTACTTTTCATTAGTGTTTCTCCAAGACCAATAGGGACCAATATGACCAAGAATTATTCTCCAGTGGCTCCCTGAAATTAAAATACATATGAATTTCAGAATATATTTAATTAGACTCTCCACTGTTACACATGGGGAAAATGAGCATGAAAAGGTAAACACTCATCAAAGTCACAAGATTGGCTGGTGGTATGTTGGCACATGTGTAGGATCCCAGCACCTGGGAGACTGAGGCAGAAAGATCACTGTGATTTCAAGGCCAGCCTGGATTATATACAGCAAGACCCTGTCTCACAAAAACAAACCAACCAACCAACATGCACACATACACAAACCAAAGTCACAAGAACAGGTCAGAGCAGGATCCAGCACAGGAACCTCCAGGAGGCACCAGGCCTATGGGACCCACTGCAGGGCACACATTGACCTTTACCCACCACCCACTCCCCAGCTGACTCAGACTCTGCACAACGGAAAGCGCAGTCTTCTCCAACTGATCCTCCACAACCTCAAACTTCGCACCAGGTCTTCCTAACATACTGCTTATGATGATTACTCTTCATTAGTGTGTGTACATCAGTGAAAAGAAAGTATCAAAAGCATCATGTTAAATAAAACCTACAAAAACAGTATTAAACGTCTACTTTTTGATGTAAAATGTTTGGTTTAAAGAAAAGGAATGATTTCTCTTTTCAATATCAAGAGAGAACATCTGACATCAATTAACTCTCAACAACTTTAAAGTAAAAAATTAAACATAAAATTACCTTTGAAGGCTTCAAGCTCCTTCCTGTAAGGGGAAAAAGAGAAAATGCAAATTTAAAATAATATATTCCCAATGGAAACTGCTATTAGGTTTTAACAAAAATGTAAGTACTTTAAAATGCCCAGACTGGTAGTTCTGAATACTCATATCAATTATGCTTTATTAAACTACCAATACAATTACCTAAGGCAATTATACTCATTCATGTTGTTACCTATAAATGACTAAAAAATTCGACCAAAATTCATATTATTAACACATTGTAAGAAAATAAAAAACATTTTAATGTCAGGTATGAATCATCTCATAGAATTTTATAAAAATATGTAATGTAATTTTCCCTCCACTGATAACTAATAGATTTTAAGATTTTATTTAAAATTATCCAGAACAGGTGCAGTTATTTCCTCTCTCAACAGCAAAGAAGAAAAGGGAAAAGCACATATCAAAGACTTGAGATCTACAACTCATCTTGTCACCAAAGGACACTGCCTCCAGAAGTCTTCTGTTTATTTTGTCAATGTTAATTAAGGATGCTGAATGGAAAAGCTTCCTAGGGAAATGTATGACACAGAAACACAGATGATCAATCATAAAATAAACAGTTTGTGACAAAGAAGCAAAGGCAAATTGTTTTCAGATTTTTCCTTATCATTTTGTAGTTCTATTTATTCTCAGAATATTATAAAAAGTAGTTTTGAAGAGATAAGTTTCTTTACTAGAGGCCTGTTACCCTACTCAAGCTGTAAGACATTTATCTTTTACTTGCACTCTAAGTTTTACTAAAAATCTAGAATTGTTCTGAATTTGCCAATGAGTATTCTACTTTCCTAATTACAATACTCCTTATGTTCCAAAAATAGTTGACTACAATTCACAGCTGGTAGTTGGGCTGCCATGATGCACACTGAAAGGCCAAGCAGATAATGTTCTTGCAACAGCTAACATGAAAGTTCTTAAATCAGATGGTCATCCCACACCTCCTTTTCCTAAAAATATTTACTTTTTATAATTCTCCAGCATCAGAGTTTATAAACTATGAAAGAGAATATAATTTTCAGTTGCATCTTTTCAAACGACTGTGTAACTGGTTTCCTTCACCCAACAGTCAACTTCATATTTACAAGCTTGGTCAGGTACAAATTAAAGATCCTTAAAATCTACTCTGGACTCCAATCATGGGATGAAAGCCAAAATCCACATAAGAGAATTCTGCAAAGACCTTTAATTCCTCCTTATTGATGCCCTCAGGGTAACAATTCCCTGAAAAGACATAGACAGGGAGCTAAGAGTAAACAGACCACTCAATTCACTATTCTAATGCATAATTCTTTTTCTCTGATTAGTCTTCAGAGAGCTCTTTCAGAATGTGACCATAAGCAAAATCTCTAAAAAAGCACCTCCAGGTTTAGACAGGGAAAACAGAATCATTTCACATATACTATTCTCCAACCCCACACCAAATCCCAATCACCATTAAAAGGAGGACTGCAGTGCCTATAAATTATGAGTAACTGTTGGGTGGAGGAGGAGAAGGGAAAGTGCTGCCTCTCCCTAGGAGCCAACCTTCTCTCCCTATCAAGTAAGCATAGCAGAACCTCTTTTGGGCTTTGTCTTTTTATGCATCAGAACTCTCCACTGCACAACTGGTCATGAAATTAAGTAATTTAATTTAAGTTGTTCTTGTACTCAATTCCTAAGAAAGAAGAGTGGTGAGGGTAGTGATTGCACAGATAACTGGTAGAGAGTAAAACTTAGTGTCATGGAACTTAAGAAGTGATCAAGTAAAGCAGCAGAAGCACCAACAGCACTGAGGGTTCACCAGCATAAGGCAGACAGCACCATTTGTTAGCATAGTAAGCATCTGGAAAGCTGAAGATCTAAGAGTGGCAGAGGCAGCAGTGAGAAAAGGCACAGAGGCGAAAGGGGTTGGCCATATTCTAAGCAGCAATACTTGACCAATGGTTTGTCCTCAAGCAAGTACTTCAGAACAGCAGGCTGGGTGATGATAAAGTATTGCAGGTAAAAAAATGGAGCTCTTGGTGCTGATCTACAAAATCTGGTTTTATTTTTAGCAGAGGAATAACATGAGCAAAGTTGTGCTTCAGGAAGAACACTCTTGCTGTGATGGATAGGTGTACCAGCAAGGGAGAATAAAAGCGGGGTGCACTTAGGAACTATGGGTGGGTTTGGAGAAGAGCTAATTGATGCCTGGTGAAAGCAATGTGAGTAGCACTGGTAATGAAAAGGTTTCCAATTTGAAAACTGACAGGCAAGACTCAACAGCCTGTGACACAGGATTAAGCAGGGGTAGGCAGAAGGAGATGGGCACACAAAGCATGAGGATTCTAGACTGGATCTCCGAGAGGAGGGTGAATTCAGCATTAAAGAATTCAGGAAGAGGAACATAATCTGGGACTCGCTGAAATAACCCAACAGCAGGATGCCTATGTCCAATGATAGTATGGCTAGGACTCCTGTTCCCTTCAGCTCTGACAGATTCCTACTCCCTCACTTTTTTTTTTTAATTTTATTTTAAAGGGGGTAAAATTAAACACAACAAAACAGAACAGAATGGGACATAAGAAAGCATAAATTTCAAAGCCAGACAACCAGAGATCTTCACTATCTGTCATATTGTCTCTTGTTTTCTTACAAATGGTTGTCCATATCTCTGCATATGGGGAGCTCATACTAAATAACATAGCCAATCTTTTCACAAGATGTGTAGTTCATTGGCTCCCACTTGCTAAGCAAGGAGGAGGGGAGGACACGGGATGGGGGACAGGGCGACACGAGATGTCTCATTCTCAGCCTGCGCGCCGGCAGGCTCACAGCTGCCCCCCAGAGAGGGGAGGAGTTCCTTGTTCTCCTGGCACCCCGAGTCAATCACATGATGCAGGTCTTGAGGTGCCAGGGTCTCTCTCCTTTGGGCCACCGAAAGTCTGCCATACTCACAGCCGCCCCTCCCCCCCCAGAGGGAAGGAGCTCCGTGTTCTCCCGGTACCCCTAGTCAACCTCATGGTGCAGGTCCTGATGAACCAGGGTCTCTTTCTCCCTCACTCTTGTTAACTACTGTTATAGGCAACTGAGTTAGATAGAAATATTATAGGACGTCAGACAGGGCTGGCCTTCGAAGGAGCCAGTGCAGAAGACCAACTGCCTTGCAACCTTGGAGGAGAACAGACAGACACCTCTGCTGAGGACCAGATCTCAAAACAAAAGGCAAAACAAATGCAGCCACACCCTAAGTATGAACATCAGGGATTGACATTCTAAGTAACTATCAATCACTTTAAGGAAGCCAGAAGTCATTAACCCAAACTCTTAACAGCAAAGACCCTATTCAGATTTTTATAGAGCGAAACTATGAGGTGAGGTGAGTCCACGGTGGCAAACGATAGGAACTCGAAATTGGGATCAGATGGGGAGGTGAATCACCTACCAAGTGGGCATGCATACTGTGGCTGTGGGGCAGAGAGAGAGGAGCCATGAGGGAAGCTACAACCTCCTGGTCATGCCCTCAGTGACCCAGCTCTTCTGACCAGACTCACCTACCAGCAAGCTGGCTGTAACGGCTGGCTATCCCACCTCAAGCTGGCTATCCCACCTCAAGCTCGCCTGCCTTTCGAGTTCCTATCGTTTGCCACCGTGGACTCACCTCACCTCATAGTTTCGCTCTATAAAAATCTGAATAGGGTCTTTGCTGTTAAGAGTTTGGGTTAATGACTTCTGGCTTCCTTAAAGTGATTAATAGTTACTTAGAATGTCAATCCCTGATGTTCATACTTAGGGGTCACTGAGGGCATGACCAGGAGGTTGTGGCTTCCCTCATGGCTCCTCTCTCTCTGCCCCACAGCCACAGTATGCATGCCCACTTGGTAGGTGATTCACCTCCCCATCTGATCCCAATTTAATCAATTTTACCTGAGCAATTACACTCATAATCTTATTGGTTGACCATAGTTCTATCCCACCTCAAGCTCGCCTGCCTTTCAAGTTCCTATCGTTTGCCACCGTGGACTCACCTCACCTCATAGTTTCGCTCTATAAAAATCCTTGGGAAAGGCAGGATCCTAGGCAACCCCATCTAGACACACACAATCGCACTCACTTTCTCTCTCAGACAGAAACTTTGTTTCTCCCAATAAATACATTCTGCTCTTTTGTTCCTAAAATTAATTCTTCTATTTTAGAGAACACAAACTCATACTGGACATCTAGTAGGTTGGGAATTTCATTCCCCTGCATTACTGTAATTTTGTGGGGGGAGCACTGTTTCAGACTGAGCTTCTGCACTAGGCCCCCACTGACCCTGCCAAAGCAGAATAGAGTCATTCCTGCCAAATGCCACATAATCAAACTGAAACTTTAAGGACACTGTTACGATTCATATCTAGATGACCCCCAAGAGGTAATGCACGCATAGGTGGGGCCTTTGAAAGGTGACTGGTTTACGAGGGCTTCCGTTACAGCCAGCTTGCTGGTAGGTGAGTCTGGTCAGAAGAGCTGGGTCACTGAGGGCATGACCAGGAGGTTGTGGCTTCCCTCATGGCTCCTCTCTCTCTGCCCTACAGCCACACGCAGTGAGCAGCTCTTCTCTGCCACGCGCCTCTGTCATGCCATCCACCTTGGAGCTTGCCAACCATACAACGAATAAAACTTTGAAAAGATGAGTCAAAAGAAACCTCTTCTTAAGTTGTGGGTGTCAGACATTTGGCCCAACAAAATATCGGTGAAGGAAGTAACCCCAAAATTCCCAAAACAGACCAGCTTTTCCTGAAAACAGAGACTTCAGCTGATATAATTTAGACACGGTACATGTGTGTCTCCCTGCAAGGGTTTGTGTGGTGGTATTAGAAGTCTACCGAGGCCACGTGGAGGCCACTGCCTGAGGAGGGATTAACAGAGTTTTCATGGGACTGCTGTAAGTTCCTACTAGACCAGCCCCCTCCAGCTCTCTTTGTAGATTCATGTCTCCTCAGATGACCTCTTCTACATGTAATCCCTTCACTGTGATGCCATTCTCCACGAGGCCTTACCAGAACCAAGCAGAAGCTGAAGCCATGCTCTGGTAGCTCCAGAATTTTCAGCTACTGTAACCTCCTTTTTAAACATTACTCAGGTATTTTGTTAAAATAATGAAAAATGTACTAACACACCAGCCTGGTTCAGCATAACAAGGAAGCCCTCTCTGCTTCGACACTCACAAAAATACTAACCTGAAGTTAACTGCTATGGCTTGAATGTGGTTTGTCCCCACCAAAACTCACACTGAGGCTTAACTCTTCAAGGCAACATGTTTGGAGGTGGGGGCTAGTGTGAGGTGTCTGGATTATGGGAATGGAACTCCATGTAGAAATTGAATGCTGTTTTGCAGAAGTGGGTACTCATAAGGCCAGATGAATTCCTGTGAGGGTGGACTGTCAGAAAACAAGGTTTCCCCCATGCTCTCTCTTTGCACTCTCACTTGTATCTCTGCTTTTCCACCATGTGTAGAAAAGGATGCTCTCACCGGAAGTCAATCAGGTGCACCCAACTGCTCACAGACTTACAGCCTCCAGAACTATGAGCCATGGAGGTTTTTCTTTATCAGTTACCCAGTCTCAGGTATTCTGTTACAGCAATGAAAAATGGGCTAGGACATGGAGGGAGAACCTTTTAGAGCCTTCAGTGATAACAAACAGCCTCCTGCAGTATGTCATAGGTTTGCCACTGCTGGACTAGGATATTCATCAACCAGCTTTTTCTCTACTGTTGTTTCCTCGTTCCCGTTTCATTAAATCCATATTCTGCTGCTGCTCAGTGAGCACTTGCATTCTAGTTTGTAGACAGGAGCTGCCTTGATTCATAAATCATGAATAAAAGTCAGTCAGATCTACCACTAAACTGGTAGTCATTTTTTTCTGATGATCACAGGAAAGCATTATTGGCCTCTTTTTTAGCAGTCCTCTGCCTTCCTGATAGAATCCCGGGAATCATTAGTTCTTCCTGATAGAATCTCGGGAATCATTAGTTCTTCCCAAGCCTGCCCTCTTGCATTAAGCTTCTCCTCTCTTCAGATTTGGGTACCAAGTGTTACCTCACACTAGGAGAATGCACTTGACCTCTGGTTGTTGGTGGCTGATGAGTCAGCTGGCCCAAGTTGCAGTTTAAAGTAACTGGCAGCAGATGCAGTAAGCAGTTACTGCTGCAGAGAGTGTGAACTTGGGCTCTGGAGATTCAAAAGGATTTGGGTTTCTCCTCTTCATTCTTTGCTTCTTATATACCAAGAAAAGAGGAATTACTGGCTAAGGTGGCAAATGAGACCCAGGGACAAAAACACAACTCAAGTGGTGGACTGAAGTCAGGCATCTATGAGGTAATAGGGTGCTTGCCACTAAAAACTAAGTCTCCTGTGAGAGGATAAGCTGGTTACAGAATGGGACAGTTGATCTCAAGTTACCACTAGACACAAGAAAATGTGCAACAAGAGATGCTAGGAAGCAGTACATGACCAAAACCTGCTGATCTCCCTACTAGGTTTTTATCTCTTTCCTGAGAGACTCAAGAGGCAATGTAAAACTAGATTCCTTAATTTCTAAAGATCTAACCTCCACCTAGTATTAATAAACAGAATTATGGCTCTGAAATCACAAATACTGACACAAGTGGCAAAATCTTGCTAAAGAGATAATTCAGAATTACAATGGCCTTTATGGGTAAGACTACAGATGAGCAAGACTGTTCACAGAAGAAGTACTTGTGAATCCCAAGCCTTCTTAATATGGTGCAGAGAATAGGATTTTTTTCCACCCTCTGTGTTACTTTTCTCTTATTGCTGAGACGAACTGGGTGCTGAGGCACCCAGTGCCTAAAGTTAAGGGAAGAAAGGTTTATGTATTTCAGTTTGTAGAGATTTTAGTCTATAAACTGCTGGCTCCAAGTCAGGGTAGCACGTGGCAGAGGGGCACAGTTCATGGCGGTGGAAGACATCAAAAGCAATAAGGGACCTCCTCATACCCAGAATAGTAAAATTCATATAACTTCTCCAGTTTCCCTTAATCCTACTTTGCCTGAACAGCCATACTGTAGTAATTCTGTTTGAACGGACTTTCTTCACTGGAAGAACCAAACTATCTCCTTATCCCCTAAAAAACCAGTTAACCAACCTGAAAACTCAGGAGATAATTCATAAGTGACTTACACTTTGTGGATAAAAGCAGAGCTTAGGGCTATCTTTAAGAATCTCCTGCCTCAGCCTTCCAGAGTGTTCAGAATGATGGGAATCCCCAGTACTGAAGGGAAAACAAACAATTCCTAAATGAAAGAATGAACCTAAAAAGTTTTCTAAAGAATTCAGGGTCTTAACTGGGACCTCTGACCCAAAATACCTCTGACCTTTACCAACTAACACCACACTGATGGGACCTGGGAATGCCCAGATGGATGGGAGAGAAAGGCTAATCTCCTGAGAATTACTTAGGGGCTGGGAAAGCCCCACCTGGTTCCCTGAAAGGCAAAGCCCAGAAAACCACAAAGGATGTTTTGAAAGCTGTTTCTAAAGTGTTTCTTACCAACACAGAATGGTCTATCAACCAGAGCTGCAGGCAAAAGATAAGCCTGTTCACTGATGTTACATTGCACTGAGAAGCCCCTTTCTTACAGCATTCTGGCACCCACCAAACTGATGACACAACTCAGTCAAGCTATTGCTACCCTCTCTGCAAAGGGATTCTCTCTTGAGACCCACAGAGCTCATAGAACAAAACAAAAGATAAAACGGGAGCTCTAGTAGTGCTTAAACTAATAATTACAGCAGAACATTTCCAGAGGACCTTTGAACAAGATAAGAAACAAAAGACTTCCAAATTACTGGCCATGCAATTACAGGAGCTCCGTGGCAACCAGTAGGTAACCTAGAATGATCTCTGACCAGTACCAGGGTACTGCTCCAACAAGTGGCCCCTAAAACAGCAGTTCAACCTATACAAGTGACTCTAAGCCTTTTTTTCTGCAAAACATTTCTTTCTAGCATGTGAGGCAATTTGGGTCAATTTCTGTATAAGCCAAAAGGTCCAATGCAGCTTGCCTCTAACAGAGACGTGACCCACTCGGGCCAGGTCTTCAATGCCCTTTGCAGGTGGTCCTGGGCAGACAAGATGATGACAGTTCACAAACACCCAATTTAACTGAAGTACCCAAGCCTGATGGGCCACATTCAGTGTCAACTGGAGAAAAGACAAGTGCTAAGCCCAATAAATTCAAGCAGACCCCACTAAGCCTCTTCCTAAATCACCTTAATACCCATTAAAGTCTAAGGCCACACAAGATTTTGTGCCAACAACAGGAGACTTAACTGCTTAATTACTCCATGTGCTAGTCCATGTGACCACCCTTCAGGATCTCAGTCATTAACAGGATGGTCAGTTCCAGTTTCCCAGTGGTTCCGAACCCTAATACTCTTGCAATAGGTTCCCCAGATTTTAAATGGTTTATTGCGCTAAGCCTATGTTCAAGCCTTCTTGAGACCAGCTGACCCTGTTTGCTGTCACATGGAATAATCAACACCACTGTGGACATCAGGCCTCAGGAGTTCACTGTGGACCTTTCTACTCTCTCAAGTCCTCTACTACGACAAGAGCATCCTCCAGTTTCCTAAAGGTTAGATCCTCCTGAAGTATGAGCTCGGTAAAAAGGTGGAACTGCGTGAGATGTGGAAGCACACACTTATAATTTCTGTGCTCAAGAAGCTGAGGCAAGCGGATCTCGGGGTTAAGGCCAACCTGAACTACACAGTGAGGCTCTGCCTCAAGAAAATAAAGTGCCATCTACAAGACCCCTGGTTCTATCCCCAGTACCATGCACATGCAAAAATTATAATGACGGAAAAACTACAATGTGGTCCTTTCTGCTAAAACCACCAAGGTTTCTTGAGTACTGATCAGAAGGCAGTTTTCTTCGCCTTGTAGGCAATGAGCCTAGGACAAAATTTGTGTTTTATCAAAATAGTTTCTTATGCTTTGTGCTGCCTTTTATGAAGGCTTTGATTACTTAACAAAAGTAAGCCTCAATATTAAAAGAGTGAAGGTTTTGTTGACAAATAGGTAATTTATTTTCCTTCTGAAGTCTTTTAATAATCACTATACTTAAATAAATGGTATCACAGTGACCTGCAATCCTGTTTGGTAAGTGTTTGTTACTGTTTTGGTGCTGAGGATAGAATCTAGAACTTGGCACATTCTAGATAAGTGCTCCCTGATCAAGTGTATAAAGCCTTTTGATATTTTTGATAAACTTCTCCAAATCACATTCCCATGCTCCCTTCCTGGGGGTTGGACCCAGGGCCTCACAGATGCTAAACATGCGATCTACTAGTGAGCTACATCCCCAGCTCCTCCAATTACAAACTTCTTATCTTAAATTAACTTTGGAATTTTTCCAGTTGGGTCCTGGAAAGCGCAAAAGATGTCTTCCACCTTGTAAAGGAAGGATTACCTATTAGGTTAATTTGATATGTTAAATTACATGAGCATTGTCAAATAGTAAGTGAAGCTAAATCTTCTTTAAATTATATTGATGGGTATGTCATTGACATGAGTGTTCAAAGATGAAAGATTCTTCAGAATAGAAACTAAGATGCTATCAATCATAATTCTGGTTACTATGTTAAAACCTTGTATTCCACACAAATAACCAAGTTTGCTGATAAACTGTGGACTATAATGGACTCTCAGATTTTTAACTGTGGCCTAAGTCTTTGTCTTCCATAGACATTTTTTTTTTTGTACTGGGGATTGAGCTCACGACCTTGCACTTGCCAGGCAGGCACTTATGCCACTGAGCTAACTCCCCAGCCCCTATCATTTTGATTTTGCTCTAAAAGCATTTGCAATTGCTTTTATCAATTCCAAAACTGCTACTCATTCAAGCAGATTCATAGAAAAGTGTCTAATAAGTATTCTTGAATACATGTTTGTTTTTGAGACAAGGCCTCACTATGTTGTCATCCTGGTGTGAACTTCTGGGCTCAGTAGACCCTCATGCATCAGCCTCCCAAGCAGCTGAGGCTACAACACCTAGCTTTTGAAAACAAGTGTGCCACTCCATGTGGTTTCTGATTCAAAATTTCTGGTAATGTTAAGATTGTAACACTGGACTGAGTAAAAATTTCTAAAATGCCAATGAAAAAACTAATGGCTTCATGAAACTTCTAAGCAAGATCAAGAGTATATGAGGCTTGGTGTGGTGGCCCAGGGCCTTGATCCCAGCACTTGGGAGGCTGAGGGAAGAGGATCAAGATGAGTTCAAAGCCAGCAAGATCCTATCTCAAAAAATCAGTAATAATAGTAATACACAGATCTGAATAATGAGGATAATTTTTAAAATAACTTTTAGTTTTCTCTAATGTTTTATTTTCCAGATTTGGGAAAATTTTAAAGCTACTTAGGTATACTCTTATGAGTAAAAGCTTAAAAATTTCTTTTTCATACCTGATCCTTCCATAATTTGGAAACTATTCATATGCATTCTTATTTTCATGTTAATATAGTTATTTATATAAATATAATAAGAATCTTTTTTTCTTTAACAACAGGATACTACTGTAAATAACTGGTTTGGCTTCCTAGTTTTTTAACAGTCCAACCTGAGATTCTTTATCAAATAAAGCAAATTTAAAAAGAACCTATGTGGTCAATCCCTATCTTTTCTATACCTGTGCAGAAAAGCAAAGTTTGATGAGGATAAACTTGTTCTGCCAACAAATTAGTCTCTGAATGTCTTTGGTAAAAGTGGGAGTGAATGCCAAGAGAAAAAATATGCTTCAGGAAAAAACCCCACAGTATATCTGTTACTCAATTGTGGGCAGAGAAGGACTCAACAGAATCTAAGCAAATCTGCAAGCACATTTTGTAGCTGCAGAATGACCAAGAAGATCTGCTTCTTCAGAGAAGCCCTGTTCGAACTATGGAGTATGGAGTACTTTATTCTTCATAAAGTTTGGCTTTCACAGTATCACATCTGACTTGTTGGTATGAAAGTGTGGTCTGCCTACCACACACAAGGCCCTGGTACCCAGTACCCAGAGAAATAAAGGAGCTGGTTTATCACTTATATTTTTAAGAATTTGTTTATTTCCCCATAGTTTAATAGTATTTTCAGAAGATCAAATAAGTTGAATTGAAATGTTTTCTTTTGGATTTTAAATAGTGAAATTTACTCAGTTCAGTAAATGACTTTATAAAATTTAGCACAACAAACCCTGAAACTAAAACATTCCAAAAATATATAGATAGATCCAAAAGCTAGTAACACTTTCATAGAGTAAAACTGCTGTTTAATCATCTCCACAGGGACTGATTTATAATGGCAGGATAAAAATAAAGCAACATATTAATTAATAAGTCTATAGAAAGCTATAAGTATATTAAATTGGTATATGTAGAGATCTCAACTAAATCAGATTCAGAGATGCAAACTTAATAGACTGGAGCTACTGAATAAATATCTCCATCAGTACAATCATCTCACAGATAGAAACATGCTCTCTAGATATTACACTGCCTCCCTAAGAAGATCCATGATAAAAAGCTAACATAATATACCATGTTCACAATGCCAATTGTAAAACCAACTCTAAGATTTTTCTTTCTTCAGATCTAAAACTGTCGAGAGTAGTTTTGTTTTGTTTTGGCTGGGTTTTCTGTTTGTTTCTGCAGTACAGTGGACTGAACACAGCTGATAGTAGAAGCTGGGTTGGCAGAAGCTCCTTCCAGCCTGAGGTAAATTTTCTCAAAAGCATTTTACAAAGTCCATGTGTTCATTTACTCCTGACACAGAGCCTATCCCAGCATTACATTTTTACCTTTTACAACAAAATCCAGACAGCTAGTTTACTGTAAAAACTGTACCATATCCTTAATCATGCCATCGTTATAAATAAAACTGAAACAGTTGTATCACAGCTTAGAAAGATGACTGAAACCCAGAATCTTGGCCATTTAGAGTTGAAAAGAACCTAGGAGATAATGGTGATAAAAAAGACTTGGGGGTCTGGGGATTTAGCTCAGCGGCATTAAGTGCCTGCTTGGCAAAAGTGAGGTCGTGAGTTCCATCCCTAGGACCAATAAAAAAATAATTAATTAATTAATTAAATTAAATAAAAATAAAGAAGACTTGGAATTAAAAGAAATTTATACCACTTAGGTAATACTGATTTTTTAAAATCAAAATTTAATTGGCTAGCCAGCTTAAAAAAAAAAAAAAAAAAAGACTATCCCGCTACTCACTGTGAAATCAATGGTCTGAAATTTCTCAGCAATTTTGTCTCATCCTACCATATAAAATGATTTATCCTCACAGGTGTAGTACAGTTGTTGAAAGCAAAACGGTTTCTAAAATGAATCCCTATACACAATGTACTCCTGTTGATGGGGCACTACTGGAAGCCTTTACTTACCCATCTTGATAGTGAGCCACTATGGAGAGAAGCAAGACCCTCGCCTACTCCACAGCACCAAACCATAGCACAAGTGGTTTTCCATGGCGACAATACAGGGTATGAACAGATTCTGAGGGCAAAAATATAGATTCTGGTCCAGCTGCCATGTCTTGGCTCTGCAATTCCTGCAAATTAATCTCGTTTTTTTTTTCCCCCTTACTGGTAAAGTGAGTAACACCTATTCAAATGGTCATTATGAGGACTCTATGAGTTAATACAGGTTAAGGCTTTTAAACAAGGTTTCAAGTACATATTAATGCTCAGTAAATGTGTTTATTACCATCATAACTTAAGTTTTACCTTCAAGATGATAAAAAATCTTAACTGTTTTGCATTTAATGTAACAGCAGTTAAATGAATTAGGGGATAAAATTATACACAGAAAGACCAATTAGAAAAAGCTATCACTAAAACTATAGAGGCTACAGAGATATGTGTTTGAAACAAAAATGGCCAGTGAAGACAGAAAGAGAATAGAATCAAGACAATTTGGCCTGGATGGAGAACTGAGATGACATGAAATAGAGAAAGGGATTATGATGGCTCACACACTTGCTGGCTGGGTAAATGTGATGGCAGTATCTCACCAAGACACATAAAAGTTAAGTTTTGCTGTGGAAGATAATTGGGACTTGGTGCTCTTGGGGTGCGTGTTGGGATACTATGTAGAGACAGCAACTGATTTTGGGTGGCAACTGATTTTGAACATATAAAAAGTCCCAAACTGAAGACAATGATTTGTTAAGAGTCACAAATGGGTTGCACATGAGTAAGGGTACCGAAGAGCATATCTAGACAGGGTATGTGGAATGGAAGTTGGAAAGAACCAGGACCAGAATCCAAGATAGTATCAATAGTAGAGCATTTATAAAGGAAACTAAAAACAAACTTGAGATAGAGAAGAAAATTTAGGATAATGGTTTAGATCTAAATAACTCCCAAAGCCTCAGGGGTCTGGAAGATGACTAGATTATGCAGGCTAACAGATGATTTGCTGTTAGGAGGTGGGATCTGGTCTAAAGAGGCAGGTCACTGTGAAACCCAGGAAAGGTTTCTCTGCCTCCCTGGTTTGCCTCCTCCCTTCCTTTCTCAGCTTCCGGCTGCCATGAGGTGAGTGGCTTTTTCTTCCTCCAGGTCCCTGTGCCATGTTACTGCTTTTTGGGAGCTGAATGAGCACAGACTTAAACACAAGGCAAAATAAACCTCTCCTCCTTAAGAGCTGTGTATGCAAGGTACGTGTCTCAGAAATGAGAAAGTAAGACAATGTTGCAGAATTCAACAAAGAAGAGTTTGCTAAGAAAAACGTACATTACATACTTAAACTTGTTCTCTATCAGTGTCTTAATTTTAGAAAATGTTTATACAATCCTTTTACTGTTAAATAATATTTTAACCTAGGCTTATATGCCATACACTTTGTTCATGCATTTTAATTAAGAAACTCTTTTCAGAACTGAGGATATTACTCAGTGGTACAGTGCTTGCCCAGAATGTGTGAGGGCTCTAAGTTTAATCCCCAGAAACATTAAAAAAAATCTTTAAAAAGTAAATGTATTAAGTAGTGCTTTAACTTTTCCTAAGATAGTCATACTATATATTATATATAGAGATATTTTAAATGCTGGGAATCGGACCTAGGACCCTGCGATGAGAGGCAAGAGCTCCATTTCTAAGTTATGACCTCAGTCAATGTTCTCATCTCAAAGGACACTTCTCAGCTTCTTTTAATGCACAAGTCAACAGATACACTGGCAAATCTAACTTAATGTTTGAGAGCTGCATATTACATTTTCTCAAAGAAATAATGTGTTAGTTTATGACAGTAATGTACTTTTTTTAATATCAATACAGGGATAACATATGGTCACAAGCAAAACACAACACGGGGCTTCCAGAGGAAGGAGCACATTGCTCAACCTAGGGAAAGCCCTTCTGGAATACGCTGCATCAGACATCTCTGGCAGCAGACGAGCTCTGCCCTTACAAACAGCGACGGCCCCTGAAGACAAGAAACAGTGAGGGAAGCAAAAGGGAGAGTCCGGGAGAGCTGTGTCCCTGAGGCCATGTGAGGCACAGCCCTGAGAGCAGCAGGTTACAGCAGGAAGGACACATGCTCTGCCTATGTCACTGCTGCCCTGACACTGCCATCAGAGCCACAGGGCTGACGCTCAGTGCACCTCCTCTTCTCAACTCCGAGACCCTCAGGAATACCGGAGATGCGAGTAAAGTGGGAGGCTGCATCACAGTGTTAGCCATAGTCAAATAAAGACAAAAATAACTGATAAATTTCATATTTTTGAAAAATAGTAACTGGCATGTATGGCATGTGTGAAAATGCCACAATGAAACTCTACACTGTGTATAATGGGTATTTGTAGCCTAGCATAATTGATGCCATCTTGTGCCCTGTATTTGACCTAAAAAAATGGAAAATTACTATGGGCATAAGTCCCATAAAAAAAGTAGTCAAGCTGAACCCACAAGAAAAAGGTTAGCCTGGTCAACAAAAAAGCAAGATGCAGGTATCAACCAAAATTAATGTAACATTCTAGTTAAAATGTTCCAAATAGGATGTCTGGCTTTGCAGTTTTTTGCTTTAAAAACTCTGTAACCCTCCAGTTTGGGGTCATTTGGTCTGACTCTGAAACAGGGGTATATGCCAGTGGCCGCTGAGCTCTGCTAATAAAATTTGTCAATTCAGCTGCTTGGACTCCTATATTGATAATGAACCCACTTCAGTACTAACCGAAAAATAGAAAAAAAAAAAAAATCAAGGCTGCAAAGAAAAAAATAAAGTTCAGATTTTCGTATCCTAAAAAACCCCAAAACACACAAATAAACAATCCCATTAACCAATGAAGAAACAGAAACTTCGAAACAGCAATAGGTCATTCAAAATTTTCCAAATTTAATAAACTGATTGTAAAATATTGAGAGTTATTACAGACTTCATAAATTACGGCAAGCAAGCATGCATAGCCAATCTGTCTTTGGAAAAAGAGTTACATTCTTCTTAAACCCAGGATGACCACAATGGTGTTTTGCTGAGTTTCAGAGCTTAGCAAAGGTTTTTCTCAAGATTGCTCTATCTTTAAGTCTTGTCTACTCTGTGCCTCAAGGGTATACTTTACATGTTCATGTCTCCATTAAAAACAAAAACTTGCCCATCAGTTAGGAGGTGGAGAAAGGAGGAATGCTATTTGAAGCCAGCCAGGGCTCTGAGTTCAAGGCCAACCTGAACTATATAGTGAGACCCTGTCTCAAAAAAAAACAAACAAAAAGAAAAAGAAAAAAATTCAAACTTTTATAATCCCCAATCTACAGAATGGTATTTACACTACAGAGAGAAAGAGCTGGGGGGGGGGGAGTACTATAAACTAATTACAGAAAAATGTTAATGGTAAGCAGATAGTCACTACTCAAAATAAAGGTTGAAGAATTTAAATCCTCAGTCCTAAACTATATTTACTGTCAACCCAAGGATCTAATAAACTGTTAAATATTCTAGCTACATCTGTTCTCATGACTATGTACTGTTGAAAGTCTGAAACTGCCAAGATTTATTTTCTAACAGAATCTTTAGAGCAAGAATTTTATTCAGTTCTGTTCCTTGCCAACTCATTGGCTTAGGTTTCATTTTGAAAGAAAATATAAGATGTGATTACACATTCATGAAACCAACAAAAATCCCAGCTCTTGGCCTGTTTTTAAGAGGTCAATGCCTAGAAAGCATGATTACCACAGTATGTTAAATATAATAAGTGCAACTTACCTTCCAGTAACCACCTAGGAGCCATCTAAAATCTAGTACTTAGTAGGGAGGGAGGGAGTAAAAGGAGAAAACAGACGCGGGTTTGGGCCTTTCAAAAATTTTCCACACCTGTACGTGACGTTCTAAACTCAGAGTACAGTCCAAAGACTGTTTTCTCAGTCCTCATCTGCTGATTCCAACATCTGAGCCAGCTCTGAAAGATTCTGACTTGCTGTCCCCCTCAGCATGTCTGCCTGGTAGGCTTGACTGCGTGCCAGACATTGTGAGTTATCTTGCTGGGTGCTGGATATTTCTGTATTTCTGTAAATACTCCTGAGCTTGTTTGGGTTACAGTTAATTTAGGTGAAAACAGTTTGATCCTTCCGATGCTTGCTTTCTGACTTGTCAGGGAGGGCAGGGGCCAATTACATCCCCTCCCCCAAGGCAAGACTTGCTTCAAAGTGAAAAATAAAAAGGGCTGGGGTTGTACCTCAGTATGAAGGCTCCAGGTTTAATACTGGGGGAGAGGAAGACACAAACATAAAGTGACACAGAGCTTCTTAAGAAGCTGGACTTTAGGCCAAGAAGAGATGCGACGATTCCTGACCAATAAGAGACAGGGAGATGAGCCAGCACCCTGCCTTGGAAGGTCTATAGGATGCAGTGGAAATGGGACCCTGGGAGAGCTGCGGGCTCTGGGCTGAGGCAGAGCTGCAGAGTCCTGGATGACCAAGGCAGCTGGAGTATACCGGACACAGCACCATGGAGGCGGCGGCGGGGGGGGGGTGCTCTGAGGAAGACTCCTGGAAACCTGCAGTGGGCTCCCCTTGAATATTCAGCGGAGTACTCATGAGGCAGAACTCCTCCAGGCACGGGGGAAAAGCATTCAACAGGACTAGTGAACAGTGCTGGTGCCTCACAGTGCTGCCCCCAACGGCCAAAAGAAACACTCACAATTCCTGGGGCAGCAGGAAGAAGACTCAGGAAAGTTTGCAACCATAAGAGTCCCTCAGATACCACCTTCACAAGACAGCCATTGCTAGAGCAAGCTGTTCTTACTGTACACCTAGGTTAAACCATTTGAATGTTTCTCAAGGACAGATAAGAACTTTTACAGTCACCCCTAAAAGTTTCTTAAAGCTGAGTTTGTTTCCTTTGCCCACCGTGGGAATCACAGGAATAACAAGCCACAGATATGGTTGGGAATGGGTCACACTCTGGGTTTACTAAGAGCAACAATATATTCTCTGCACTGGGAACTCTTATCAAATGTAGGACAAAATAGCACATAGCCATTCTCAACTATGGATGCACGGATATCAACATGTAGGACTGATCCAGCTTGCTACGATTCAGAAGTCCAGGTATCTGAGCCCAGGTGTGATAGTGCATGCCTGTAATCTCAGCACTTAGGAAGCTGAGGCAGCAAGATTGCTGTCACTTTAAGGCCAGCCTGGGGCTCCATAGGGAGTTCAAAGTCAGCCTGAACTACGTAGTGAGATCTGTCTCAAAAAACCAAAACCAAACCAAACCAAACAAAAACAAAGAAACAAAAAACCCTAAAAAAAAATAGGTGATCTGAAGACACTGGCCCCAAAGTAGATAGATGATTTCCTTCAGTTTGACTTTCTCAACTTAATTAACTGCTGCCCTGCATACTCAGGGCTCCGGTGGGGGCTGCATAAAATGTGCACAAGAATCCCCTATTAGCACCAGAAAACTGTAAGAAATTCTTCTTCATCCTCCCAGTTCCCTATCCCATCCTGCTGTAGCACCTAGATTTTCTGGAAAGGATACTATATAGAGAGGGACAGCTAGACAGATATCTATATCTATATCTGGATCTGTATCTAGAGAGAGAATGCCTATATATACATATGTCACATAGCCAACTTTGTCTATCTGCATTATCTTCCTCAGAGTTTAAGAAAGGAATATCCCTAGTTTAGTTTGCATAACATCTTCTTAAAAAGGAAGAGTTCATGTCTTTTAGTTCTGGTCAATTTTCTTATATTACTTCTTTATTAAATTTGCTCCCTTTTTTCTCTTTTTGAAGCTCCTACTAATAGTACAAGAGTTACAAAATTTTTCTTAATACAGGTAGTCTTAGCTTTCTCAGTTCTATTTTGTTGCTGTTTTATTTGGTGGTACTAGGGGAGAGAACCCAGAGCCTTAGCACTGGATCACATCCCTAATCTTTCTTTTTTTGAGACAGGATTTTATAACATGAGAAGTTGTCCACACTAGACTTGAACCTCTGCCTCAGCCTCCCAGATTAATTTGCTCTCTCATACAGATGCTTAACAGCAGAAGTTGGATATTGTGATACATTCCCATAATCCTACCGTGGCTACTAGAGAGGCTGTTAGGAGGATCACGAGTTCAAGGCTAGCCTAGGGAACTCAGCAAGACTTTGTCTCAAAATCAAATTTTAAAAAAGGGGTGGGCATGCAGCTCAGTGGTACAGCACTAGTCTAGCATGCTTCAGACTGTGGGTTCAAGTTTCAGAAGCTCAACAGGGAAAAAAGTTTAAAGTTTCTTTGGTTTCCCTCAGTCTCTCACTCCACTGTGGCTTATCTAAATACCATTGTTAGTTTATCTTTATTTTGGTTCCTTTCATTTTGGAAAACTTCTTCAATGGAACAATATTCCTTAGCTGTCCATTCACACTTAAGAGTGAGGCACTGGAGGGCACGTATGGCAGTGCTGGGTTCTCCCCAGAAGGTACCAGCTGGTGCATCAAGGTAACCCTTAGGTGCTCACATCAGCGGGTCAACGCCAGCCACTTCCTCAGGTGAACTCTCCAACCTTCTTCTCGGGGGAGGTAGTTTGGCTGTCAGAGCTCTGGGAACCAGGGAGGAAACAGGCCCGAAGAGCCTCACTAGTGAACATGTGGACCTTCACTCAGTCCTTGTGTCCACTTGAAATGCATCTAGGATCTTCAGGCCTTGATGGCCCTGCCCACGGTGCCCAAGGAGCCAGAGGAGAGTAATCAGCTGGCTGAGCCAAGATCGGGGGTACCTTCCACCAACTGTTTTACTTTCAGCACTGCTTGTCTTTCAAGGGTCCTGGTGCCAAGAACCAGAACCTTTCTACAATTCCGGGGCCCCTGCAGCACACTTCCTAAGTCCCCTCCACAGGCTCCAGGCTACTCCACTCTGTCAGTCACCACTCACCAGTCCACTTCCATCTTCCAAACTGTTCTTACCATGTCTCATCTACTGCTACCTCCTCTTTCATCTTCGTCGATTTCTGAATTGTAACTTTCAACTTTATCACCACTTCAGTGAAATTCTGCTAATGATATATGACTGTTCAATACATTGTGCTCAATGGAAGTTCTACATCAAAACTATTTTGATATCATTATCTCAGTTTGATATTTCAGCTGTGTTGTACCAAATTACCTGTAGAATAACTATCTTAATAATAAGCCATGTGACTAAGCAGACTACCTAAGTTGCTTCTGAAAAGTTTCTTTTATAATGGCACTTCATCCTTTTATATGCTAACTAAACAGGCAAAGATTTCAGAATGTTTAGTTTATAGGTAAATTTTAAATATCTCACACTCGTTATTTCTACTATTTGCATTTAGAGAAGCAAGTTAACTCCAATTCAAAATTTTTAGTGATCTGTGAGCTAAGAATACTTGCTTTTAGTTGACCCTTTAAAAATAAAAACAAAACAAACAAAACATCTCTTTTTGTTAATAACTCTGCCAAAAATTCTCACTGCTCTATTTTATGACAATACGTCATTTGCAAAAGGTCAAGCAGGTTCAAGTGGTAGACAAAAATTCAAGCTTAGGACGTCAAGAACTTTTCATAACCCAAATTGTATTTCTATTAATAATTCCGAATTAATATATTCCTGCTGGCTTGAAACACCAGACGGACATACGTGACTGTTCCACTGTGGATTGTACCACCCCATGGGACTGTCTCATGCCACCAGATGGCCCATTGGTGGTTCAGAGCCGCCCAGGAGCCAGACATAGGAATTACAGTGGCTCCATCATGAACATGTTAAATTAGTAATAATCATTTTAGGGTAAAAATATGACTTCAATTTAAATTCCAAGTCTAATGTCTTACTAGATAAGCAAGATATGCTTTGGCATTTCTGGGTGTTTATTTTATAAAGACACTATGAGTATTAACAAATACCTACATATATAATTTTTTTTCAGATGGAGTCTCAGAAAGTCAATAATACTAGTTAATTTAAATATTATACCCTTCAAATTCAGCACTGAAATCGTTAAAGTTAAAAAAAAATTGAGGACAGTCAACATTCATTTCCTGCTCACCTTGAGAACTAGACAACTTAGAAATGTGGTCCTATCAGAGTGAGATAATCACTTTTATTCACCTACAGATTTCAAGCTCCTGATTATAAGCCAGTAGTCTTCAACTAGTATACTATTTTTCTGACATATTTCAGAATAACAGGCATTATCAATAAACCTGTCACAGTTAAGATCATTAAAAAGGTCCACTAAGATAATTTTCATTTTATAGCATAAAAATTATAATACATTAATTAAAATGGATCTAGGTCACTAGGTGACAGTGAAGAAAAGCATGACAAAATTTTACAGCTGTAAATCTCACTGCTTTCATTTCTACCTCATCAAAATCTGGGATTTGGTTGAATGAATTAAAATGTTATATGCTATCTCAATCAGTTTCAACCCACATTGATGAAAACAATCATACTATTCGTGTAATTTTTGTATTCAATTAGCTAGAACTCTGGCATTAAACAGAATACCTCATGGACGTTCTTACTAGTTGCACACTGAATAACATAAGTCATCCAGTGCTGGCTGTGATTGGTAAAGCACGTACTAGGTTCCAGGCAACACTCCAAGCCCCTTACTAACTCCATCACAGGACAATCCTACAGGTATTACCACTGTCCTCAACTTGCAGATGTAAATCATACTCTAGGGTCATACAACCTGCACACAAGCTGTCCAATCTGCCACAAAACTTTCTTCCAAAATTCTCAGTCTTCCTGCCATGTTCCTCAGAATGCTTGCTGCATAACAAACACACTTCCACGAACTTAACTTCAACAGCAGAATATCCGCCTGACTATTCCTTTAAAACTGGAGACTAGCCTAGCCACCTTCGTGCAGGAAAGCTGGAGTTCCTGGTCTCCCACAGGCTGGTCTGGAAATCCTCTAGATGACAAGGCTCATCCATTCATTCAGCAGTCCTTCCGTTCTGAATGCTGCTACCCAGCCTCCTGCCATCTCCGTGAGCTAAGAAAACTGACAGAACCCCACTCTGGAAGGACTCACATGCATACAAACTGTGTGAACCATCTGACCTGGGGCATCCCAAGCTCTTCACAAGCCTGTCTACGGAGAGCCCGCACAGTGCCAAGGAATGCAGGTCCTCAGCCATCCATGGACAGTCACATGGAAAGCCTGTGTCCGGCAATGGCACTGGACTAGATCTGTTTGGCTGCCCAGTGATGGAGGGCAACAGTCTGCTTTTTATTGTTGATGTTCCTGGACAATGAACCCAGTGCCTCTGCACTGAGCTACTTCCTCAGTTCTCTATTTATTCAATTTTCTGCTTTTGATTTTTTTGAGACAGGGACTCCCTACACAGCCCAGGCTGATATCAAACTTGCAGTGATCTTCCTGCCTCAGACTCCCCAGTGCTGGGATTACAGGCATGTGCCACTATGTTCAGCTCATTTTTAAAATTTTGAGACACTGTCTCCCTAAGTCATTAAGTTGTCCAGGCTGGACTTGGACTTGTTATCTTTCTGCTTCAGCCTCCCAGGGCACTGGGATTATAGGCACACACCCAGCTAGTGGTCTGTACTTTAAACTGTCTCCCCAGATGATTCCTTTTTTTTTTTTCCATCCCCTAATCCATTTATTTCAAGGAGAAAAAGAGAAAAAAAAACTAAAAATTTCAAAACACATCAATCCTGGGGCAACAATGGTACATACATTGTGCGTTGTCATCCCCAAATCATTCACCCAGAGAATAAGATATCTGCATTCAATTGTCCGAACAATATTAGTACAAATCTTTCTTTAGTGAACTCAGAGAAATCAGTGGTGTAACTATCTTAACTATTTTTTGTATACACATACATACAAATACATGTCGCTTCAGTTTCTCACACTGAGAGACTACAATGTTCACACGTGTCTTATTTCACCAGTGAGCAGGGTCTCAAGTTGTATCCATTTGCCTGTGAGTCTCCAGTTTATCCTTATTTATGGCTGAGTAGTACTCCATTGAATAAAAACACATCTTTTTTTATCCATTCCTCAGTCGATGGACATTTAGGCTGTTTCCAAGATCTAGCTACTTATTTGGGCTGCTATACACATGGCTGCACATGTATCACTGTGGTGTGATGTTTTTAATTCTTTCGGGAAGACATCCAAAAGGGAAAGAGCTGAGTTGAATGGGACCTCCAGCTCACCCTAGGTGATTGCTATGGCTCCTTATCAACTCCCCAAGCTGAATATAATCACTGTGTATCACAAAATAGTAATAAATTTTTTAAAAGAAAAGATGCACCCCTAAGAATCTGAAGAATTTTTCTCCTAAAACACTCGCTAAGTGCTTCTGTCTCACCCTGAAGCATAATTTTAGGAAACTTCTACCAGCAATGTGATCATCTGCTACTACATTTTTCACATCCTATGTGTCAGTGATGAGCCCCTTCCATCCACAACAGCAGCTCAGTCCTCAACTCTGAATTATTCAATGCACCGATAACTGGAAGACCAACAGTGTGCTCTGCCAACCTCTCCATCTCCACTCACCAAATCTACCCTTCAGCCTCCGTCGGCCTCCAGCCTCCGTCGGCCTCCAGCCTCCGTCGGCCTCCAGCACAGCCAGCCGGCCCCATGCCCTCTCACCAGCACCACAGATACGCCCAAGGCTTCCCAACTTCCAGCCCTGCCAGTGATGGTGGTGGTGGGACCAGGAGGCCACACTTGGATTAGCCAGTTACTAGCCTCAAAGTTCTCTTCCTCTCCAGTGCAGGCTGGCCCGGGATAATCATCATCATTACCACTAATACCTACAGAGCACTAGAATTAGATGACAATCACCCATTCAACCCTCACAACTCCATAAGACCAGTACATTATTATTCTCATGATAAACCAATGACACTGAGGCCAAGAGAGATTAATCTGCCTAAGGTCCCATGGCTAGTACGTGACAACCCATCCAACCTCTCTCCACAGCCTGGGCTCTGGCTGCTTCTCTCTTGACTCTACAGTTAAGAAAAAGGGAGAACAGGAAAAGGCAGCATGGCTGGGCATAGTTGTGTAGACTTGTAATCCCAGCACTTGCGAAGCTGAGCCAGGAGGGCAGCCTGAACTGCATAGTGAAACCCTGTCTCAAACAACCCCAAACAAAGGCAGCTCAGTCACTTGCCATTGGGGAAAAACTAGATACCGGCAGCTATGTCAAAACCTTCACCTTTTGCTCTGCTTCCTCCCACCTTTGTAACAGAGATGCCTATCTCCATCCTTGGCTTTTTACAACTCACCCCTATAAAATGGCAAGTCAGTGATTTAAAGAAAAGTTCTAGAAATCTCAATGCGCTTCACAGGTTGAAACCTCAGTATTTTCTTTTTTTTTTTTGGTACCGGGGATCGAGAAACCTCAGTATTTTCTAAAGAATGGAATATAAAAGCAGTGTGGAAAACTTTGAGGCTGAATAGGAATACTCCAATTTTTAAACTTACCTCTTACTTTTCTTGTAATTCTCTAGGTGCTGGGACTGCACACGTTTGCATCTTTCTAACTCACACTGCCCACACAAATCCTCCAGATGAAGCAGATGATTTTCTACCTCCTCAAAACTGGCCTCTAGATGAGCTAAAAGTACGTAAGACAAAAAGAAGAAACACACGTCAAGAGTCAGAATTCCTGATCATTAAGAAAGTGTCAAAAAGGCAAAAGTTTAACTGTTGAGATTGTTTTGCATTTGCTAAACAACCTTTATTAAATTTTCCTGAAGTAACATTAAAAGACACTTCAAAACTATTTTTTTCAGTACGTTTCAACCATTTTCAAGGCATACAGGTAATTTTCCAGAATACTTAAAATACTTTATTAACCAGGATGATAAAGAAATAAACTATCATGATTAATCTTATATATAAATGACCCTGTACATAACATGTGAATAAACAATTTTCACATCCTGAGAACACAGCAAAATATAATTAACACAAATTATACTAACATAATTTAATATTTATGACTTCAAGTACTTCAGCATTTGTCTTGCCTCTGGCATATTGCAGACATAAATCTCTCAGGCACAGGAGCTGTGCACAAATACTTGGGAGGCCCAGCTGCCAGGCTCATCAGTGGATGGGCAGCACCTCAGTGCTGCCTGCTGGGTGACTCATCTTTCATTACACTATAGAGCTCTACAGCTTTACTGAATATGAAGATCATCTGGTCAAATCCTTCACCGAAAAGAAGCAAGACCAAAGGCTGGAGAAACTAGTTCGGCACCTCACCCAAAGCCACACAACTAAGACCCAGCTGGGCAAGGGCATCGGGAATCCAAACCAAGATGCCACCATTACTATGACTTCCAGTGGACAAGATGCTAAGTGAACAGACACCACAGGTGTAGAGGCAAGGACTACACAGCAAAATTTAGAGGTCAAAGATTTTAGAACTTGAATGGCATCATGACTATTTACAGGATACTGACACGGGCCTGTCACTGACACACAGGTGAGATGACAGGTTCGGTGTTCATGATGCCTACGGTAGAGGGAAGCAAATGCCGGGGGCAACCCAGCTGGAGTGTGCAAGGCAGGAGCTCACAGGAATGGCATCTAACATTCAAGGTGAGTGTGGCAGGGACAGCTCCCAAGTTGGGAAGTGACAATGAGTCCCTCACCATTAACTTAACTTCAGGAACAAGCCCAGAGGTAAGTTACAAGTATGAGTTTGTTGAGGGAAAATATGAAAGTATTATTGATATTTTGATCTATCAGACCCATAGTTTGTTTGCTGGTCAACAAAATTTTAATCATTACTGATCAACAAAATTTGTATTGCATTGTATTGTATGGGAGATGGGTTAAGACAGGATCTCACTATGTAGCCCAGGATGGCCTCCAACTCGTAGTAATCCTCCTGCCTCAGCCTCTGAAGTGCTGGGATTGCAGGCGTGCTCTACCATACCCAGCACAGATTGGCAAAATATTTAGTTTTAAATAACATTTATAAAATTTCATCTATAAAGAACACTGGAAACACCCTGGGGAAGGCAGATCTATGCCAAGTTGACTGTGTAGCCCTCTCGATGGGGGCTTGCTTACACACAGCAGCTACAATGTGATTCCTCCATTTACGTACTACATTTTCACAGGCCTTTATAAAGTAGCTCTTGCAGCATTTGGTTAAGGGCAAAATCCTCAACTTTCATCCTGCAATGCTAGCATAATAAGCTGCAAATTTTGCCTGTTTTTAGTTCATCTTTCTTTGATCTAGAAATACAAATTCTGATATCCTAAATTTTGACTCTTTACAAAAACTTTCTCTTCTATTTGATAGGACCAAAGGCATAAAGACATGAATTTTGGAGTAAAAGAAATTTTTACTGAATAATGAAAATGTGATGACAAGTAGTTTAGCAATTCTTTTTAAAGACATTTCAGGTGCTCACTTTTATCATACCAATGTATCACTGCAAAAGAGTGGGATGTCTGGAAAAGGCTGATCATCACACAGCTCATACTTGTTTTGAATCTGTCATTGGGGCCACATAAAAAAGCTAATATATGAGATTATGGAATGTCTAAATAAAACACTGTAAAAACCTAAATTTTAACCAATGAATAATTGTATCTAACGTTTTTAAAAAATTATAAATGGTACAGAAAGAATTTATGCAAAGAAAAAGGCAAAATGGTGTTATACTAATTGCATTTACACATTAAAAAATTTTTATTAAGTAGAAAAATGACTAGAAGAGTCAGCCTGGGAGCTAGTACAATAGTAGCAAAGTGAAGGGGCAATACTCAGGTCATTCGGTTGTAACTAGTTTGATAAGGTCTTAAAATGTACAAGACTATCATAGCTAATAACACTCTTTAAAAAGAGATTTTAGGGCTAGGGAGGTAGCTCAGTGGTACAGCACTTGCCTGGGCAAGCACAAGGCCCTGGGTTCAATTCCTGGTACAAATAAATAAATAAATAAATAAATACAAAAGGAGATCTCACTCTGCTTAGTGATAAAAACTAGAATTACATTCTATACATTTGACCCTGAGTGACCTGGTTTCTTGATAATACACACACTCTTGCCATCTCGAGAACTGGTTGAAGCTCACAAACCCAGCTCCGCCTCTCATGAGAGATGTGATGTGGCATCTCATCAGTGAAAGGGGCTAACAATACACACCTTCCAAAGTTGTCAGAAGGAGGGCTGGGGATTTAGCTTAGCAGGCATAAGCACCTGCCTTGCAAGCACATGGTCATGAGTTCGATCCCCGGTACAAAAAAAAAAAAAAAAAAAAAAACCAAAGTTGTCAGAAGGATTAAGTGAGTTAAAGTACCTAAATTTAGCACTGACAAAAATTAAATGAATATACAAACATGCATACAGAGAAAACTTTTAATGAGGATTAGCTAGATTTTACAAGAGTCACCTCAAACTTGTATCCTTGTTGACCAATGTAATGTACACAAGATCTATGGATCACAGTATCAGTAACATTTTCATTTTTTCCTGATACACTCATATACAGTACCTATAAATCTTTTCATGATGTATCTTCTTAGATTGAAGATCCCTTGATGTAAGAAGAATTAGATTTCAAATGATTTTTTAAAAGAAAATAAGTAATGAAGTCATAACTACTCTATTTAGATAATTATGTTCTTTTTATGTCTTTAATTTTTATTTGGACAGATGGCAATTTCCATTTAGATTCTGGCAGTGTTGGCTGACTACAGAGCTAATGGGGCCAGGAGCTTGAATGAAGTCGATCCTCAGGCAGGCCAATTAATTTCTCATGGACTGGATTCTGTTCTAGCTACAAACTTTGCTTGGTGTGCCAGTCACTGTTGTTAATGACAGGGGGACCAGGTGTGAGTCCTGGTTTAGTAGCAACCTGGAATTCCTAATGAAAAGGAAAAAATAGGCTGAATAGGCTGACAGCATCAAATTTCTTTTCCTGAATGGTGAATTTGAGGATGCCTAGTATAGTCTGTGGTCACTTAATTATTTTGTCACCAAATTCATATTTATACTCTCCCCTTTAAATAAACTGCAAAGGCCCCCAAGTCTTCTCAGAAACAAACTCCTTAGCTCAAAACTCATGGAGCCTATCACTGTCTGGTCACAAGCCACAGTAACAACCCCACCACTGCTGTCCTTCATGCACTCTACCTCTCGGTCAAACAGAACCACTCGCCATTCCAGGGAGGGCCCCCAACCCCGCCTTCCTGTTTCACAAGGGCACCCTTTGCACCCCCACCTGTACCCTTGGGCCTGGGCCTGTGCTAGCCCTGCCTCCAGCACACAGGCTCTCTCCCCACTGTGTGCTTCCAGACTTTGAATCTCACGCAGGGTGCAGCTTCTCACTGACATCGTATGACCATCTGTGTCCTGTCATGTTAGGAATAAGTACAGGGCTTAAGGGTAAATACTGTATTTACACAGTTTTAGGTCTAGTCTGCTGAATTCCATTAAGAATGACTTGTGGTAAAATGACTCAATTACTCCAGAACATAAAAAAACTTAAAAATCAAGAAAATAAATCTATGATTCATGTTCATCTAATTTAAATCTTAACAGCTTATGCTAAATTCTGTAAAAGAATAATACAAACATGAGCAGGGAACTTACAAAACATTAGGAAACATGACGATTCTTTATTAGTAGTGTGTTTGTGAAACCAGGCCACATTATCAGTGACTTAAAGCACTGAGAATTTTCCATTTTAACTCTTAAGAAGTTTGAAGCCAGTAACAAAATATAGAATTATATTTAAATACAACTTTTCATCTGTTGGAGTCATTGAAGCTGAATACGCATGCAGGGCTGTGGCTGCCCAGGCATGAATGAACTGAGAAATGGAGACGCCTCAGGGGCAACACAGGTAACAGCTGAGGCCACCTGGAGACTTTCTGGATAGTTTTCCTTAATTAGCATTGTCTGTTACTCTGAGGGGTCCCTACCCCTCTCAAGATCCTGCTCAGGTTTCCTCCATTGTCCACTCAACTCCTGGCTTGTTCTGATTAAATACAGGCTGCCTCGTGTCAGTTGGCCAGCAGTCACAAGCTCTGCCGAGGATTTCAGTCCTCCTGCAGCCCTAAAGATCATGCTGCTTGTCTCATTCCCTTGCACCCGCGCCGTGCATCCATTTGGAGGAATGGGGATCTAAACACACACCCTGACATTCATTCATTTTATATTAAAAACTTTAAAAACTCTTAAATTATTACAACCACATACATATGTATTCCAAGTATTTATACTGAATTTAAACTGGCTGAAATGTTCCTTTCATAACCTGCTCACTTCGTACGGGAAAACCAGTTGCATATCTGAATAAATTTGGGAGCCAACTTAGAATTCATGTACGTAAAACATCAACAGGCCTCCGTATACAAGGACCTCAAGCCACACACTTCGCTCACTACAACAGCAGCATGTGTCTTGTTTTAGTGATCAGTGGAAAAGGTAGGTGGAATTTTACTGTGACAAGCCATTTGGGAATACCTGACAGCTGTGCAGAAAAGCGCTCCACAAATCTTTGTGAGAAGATTGTCCCCAGAGGAAGAACAATTCTGCTTGGAATTTTTCTTTGTGCCATTTGTTTCAAGTACATATTATCTGTAGTGTACCTAATGATATATGAAGAATGAAAGAGCACACTAAAATTATTTTACACTTAATAAATTATTTTCTAACGAAGTAATTAGCCTCACTGAGCAAAGAAACCTTCTTTGGCTACAAACCCATAGGTCACATAAGGTAAAAAAGATCATCAGATACTTCAAATGCTTACAGTACACTTTTATATACTAAGGTAATAAGCGCACAGTGGTAATAAGAAAACTTTAACAGGAGCATTAACTTGCAAAAACCATTATGGAACAAATGAGATATACGTAGTAGACTAAAAGATGTGTAAAGAGAGTGAGTGTCCTCTTTGAAGGGTCTCCTCCCAGAAAGTAACCTGACAATAAGATAATCTAGTTCATCAAATAACAACTGTACCAGTCACCCTATTAGATGTCCTCTTAAATTCTGTATGGAAGAAAGCAAAACAATGATGTATTAGGTAGGTCAGATCAAAAGGAAGACACAACTCAGTACATATCTGCCATTCTCTGACATCAGTGTATTACCTAAGAACTAGAATTTTCTATTCTAGAGGAAGGGATAATCATATAAAATAGGTTACACAAAATAAATTAACAGAAAATTGAAAGACAAGCCCTTGATGGTTTAAGCTTCAAGAAAGGAATAGTATTAGACCACCCTCTAGTGGAAATTCAACAGAATTCAATAAATACAGTGCTTTCCAAAAGTGTTTTCTAGCTTTATTAAAAAACTCACACTGTGGTTATTTCAAGAAAAGGCATATAGAATCTGGATAAAAAGACTGCATTTCATCCTTACACACTTTTCAATGTACAGACTACTACACTGTTCACCTCACCGTATTTTCATGCTGTGGTTTGCATTCCAAACTGCTCTGTAGCACAAGCTAAACTGTAAAACATCCATCTATACTCCACTGTCACAGAAAATGGCTTTGTAAATCTACAAAAGCCAGAGATACTCACTAGCTTGTCAGCATGCAGATGATTTATAGCAGCCTGGTCCACTGAGGAGCTAAGAACAGCACCTGGCCCACAGCAGACATCTACTACATACCTGGCACTCTGCTGAGGGCTCTGCATTTGTCTTAGTTACTTTTCTCACTGCTGAGACAAAATACTGAGACTGATGTAGTAATCATACATCCTTAATCCCAGCATCACACACTCCAGATCCAGCCAACTCTGAAAAAGCCCTACCTATGACCACATGAGGCTTTGGGGAGACATCTAGACCCAACCCATAGCAGCCTTTGTCACTCATTAATCCTGTAGCTACTTTAGGAGGCAGATAGTTGTCTCAGTGGACTGGTTTCAAGACCCTTGTGGAAACCTAAATGCTTGGATGCTCAAGTCTCTTGTATAAAATGGTACGGTATTTGCATATAACCTACACTCATATTCTTGTGTACTTTAAATCATCTCTAGATTACTTATATTAAAACAATACAAAAATATGTATACAGATTTTAAACTGTATTGTGTATGGAATGACAAGGAAAAAATCTGTACATGCTCAATGTAGGTGCACTTTTTATAGTGAATATTTTCTACATGCAGTTGGTTGAATTTGTACATGTTGAACCTGCAGACATGAAAGGCCAGCTGTGCTCTGACCCTCATTTTGCAGATGAGGAAACTAAATCTTGGAGCAGTGAAGGAAACTGAATGGGCCTCAGAACAGGGAAGTTTTGTTTTTTTTTTTTTTTTAATTTTAAAAAGCAAAACAGAAAAAGGATAGAAATGATACAGAATTTCAAAAAAGAAAAAAAAGTAGGGAATTAACACTAGTTAATATACTGCATATTGTTATCTCAGAACTAGTTATTCAGGGAAGTTTTAAAAATGAAAAACAATCCCAGATCTCTGAGTTCCTAACTTTGTTTTCTGGTTTCTTGCATACCTTTATTCTTTCTTAAATGACAAGGCTTATCAGTACGTATCAATTAAATAGGCTTTTTTATAAGCTGGATGGAACACATCTATAAAAATATCATTATGAACAGATTAGCCATGTTACTTAACAATTCCTCAGGGACTGAGTAACCAGGAGACATATTTATTAAGCTACAGGACAGCACAGCCAAATGCATCATCAGAAGTCTGAATTGCTCACATAATATAAATCCCTTGCTCTTTAATAAGGACAGACCCTCCAGAGAATAAGAGGTAAGCAGCTGGGAAAATGGAGAGATTGAGTGAATACCGTATCAGCTCTGACAGAGCGCAAAAAATTCAAAGCTAAGGTCAGTTACTATTTTTTTTAAAGTTGCTTCTATTTTTTATTATTGACTTTTTAAGACTTGTACCATTATATCTAAGTATTTACAGGTGATGACAGGATATTTAGGTTACCAAAAGGAAAATTTCAAATAGCATATGAACTTTTAAAACACTAAATGTTTCCTATCCAAATGTGTTACAAAGCTTACTAAAATGACTTCATAAAGATATTTTTATTAATTTCTTTTGAGACATGGTCTTACCATGTAGTTCAGTCTGGCCTTGAAACCACTAAACGCAACTTACAAGGCCTTGGACTTTCTCCCCTGCCTCAGTCTCCCAAATGCTGGAATTACAGACATCACTATCATGCCCAGGTGACAAAAATCTTTTTAAAATTTAACTCACAAAATCTGGTTTCACAACAGATTCTAATTGTAGCAGAAACACTGATTCCATGAAACTTTAAGTTGCTTAGCTAAATGTCTCACCATTTTGAAATCTCTGAGTTTATTTTGGGTCAAGAAATATTAGGTCTCTGAAATTCTACATTTTCACTTGCTATTTTCCAGTCATTTGTTCATTAAGTATCAGGCAAGGAACAGCAATAAATTAAACTCCAAAGATAGCATATATTTATAATGTTAATGAATAGTTTAGCATATATGTGTATGTGTACATACCAAACATCTAGATTTTAGATGTATCTTCTAAACTAATTGAATTAACTCTACAAAGTAGAGTTCACTGTAATTTAGACATATAACCATTAATTTGTCCATATTGGTAGATGTCTCAGATTAGTAAAGAGAATCAAGTGAACATTTGGGAAGCCCATTTAAGTTCATTTAAGGAGCCAAAATGTAGTTTCTAAATGTAGTTCATATAACCCTAAAAATAAAATTTTTTTAAGATACTAAAATCTGAATTGGGCAAAACAGTATATTCTAAGAAGGTATATAGACTGTACTTCCTATAGAATTAACTATGAAAATAATACTTGTGGCAAAATGATTATAATCAATAGAGTGGTATTAAATAACTGTAAAAAACTTAGTCTCAGCTGGAATTAAAAAAAAAAAAGAGGGAGGTTACTACAAATGAAAAGCAAGTGACTCAGATACAGGTAGATAAGCTTAAAGAAAGTGGCTAAGAAAACCCCCAAATATCCTGAGGGCTACTTAGTTATCCAAGGCTGTGAAGGATCACAACTCTACCTTCAGGGAGTGAACACTGCAGAGGCACCACAGCCATTTTACATTTCTCCTGGAACCCAGCATCTCTCTTCCACGCCTGGCCTTCACAGTAACAACTCTCCCCAAGCAGAGGCAGCAGGGGCTTGAGAGGGCTGTTCAGAGAGGCCAGTGACAATTGCCATCCCACTCCCTCATCGCTCACTTCGAAAGAGTATCACTGTGGTTGAGATTCTTCCTTTTGTTTTGGTGGTTTGAAACCAGGCCCTCTGACGTGAGTTACATCCCCAGCCCTAATATTTTCTAGCCAAGTTTATTTGTTGAGGCGGGCTCTCATTAGATTGACTAGACTGGGTCTGAACTTGTGATTCTCCTGACTCAGCCAACCAGGGTCCTGGGCTTACAGGCACATATCACAAGGCTCAGCTGTGGGTCCGTATCTCATTAACTATGGGACTCTGAGCCAATCACAACCTGTCGAGTCTTCCTTTAGCTGTGAAGTAGGGATAATAAAAGCTATGCTTTTTAGGGTTCTTGTAAGGGTGAGAGGTAGTATCTATAAGTAGCTAACAAACTCTGCTATAAATGGTGGTGATTATTACTAGCCACAGCATTCCAAATGCCTCGTGCCTATTTTTTTCAGACATACAAAACAATTTTTATAATTCACTACCTCCTTCATAAATTAGTTTTGTGTTGCTTTAAGGTAATGTTGAAAAACAGGAAGAGATGAAAGGGATATTAACCTCACCTGTTAGATTACTTTATTTCCTATAGATACATCCTACTTCACTAAGATGTTAAACTTGGTTAGAAAACAATGCTGGGTAAAAATTACAGGAGGCCATTGTTTTGATCTAAGCTCCTGTACTAGCTCCATAGATCAGGCCAAAAATAAAAGCAGAGTTGCTCATTGAAGTTCCACAGCACCAAACTGAAAGCTATTTGCTAAATTTCCTAAACAGTCTAGTTTCCATTAGCAGAATAATGAAGTACTTCTACTTTAATCCTTACACAGAAACATAACCTGAAGTGACCTGATGCTAACCAGTCATTTGGCAAGGAAGGGCAAGTCTCACTATGTAACCCAGACTGGGCTCAAACTCATGGCAAGCTTTCTGCCTCAGCCTCTCAACTGCTGGGATTGTAGGTGTGCACCACCTACACTGTGTCTGCCATCCAGCCATTTTCCTATTGTTCTGTCTCCCTACACCCACCCACCAAAAAAAGTTTCAAATGACCAATCTGCTTTTTTTAAAAGAACAAAACAAAGCAATGAAATGAAACAAAATAAGAATGATATTGGACCTCAAAAACAAGACAATAGGAAATCAACTATAGTTACTATAACATACATTGTTATCCCCAAATAGATGCTCAGACCATCAGACACATGCATGCAAAGTCAATCAAACAATGTAAGCACTAAGTTGTTTCTTTACTTCAGTTGCTATCATTTCAGAAATTTCAGGTGTGTGATTTTTAATTGCTTTTGTGTCTGTGTCTCCTGGACTTGTTCTGGGTGGGCTGGAGGTCTGAGACTGAACCTTGCTCCTCTACTTCACATTCTCCTGTGTTCCTCCAAATCAGCTGGTTGCTGAGTCTGGGGTGCTTCCTGAACTGGCTGGCTGCCTGTTCCCCGGTATAGGAGACCAGACCAGGCACTTGGGTTCCTCCGATCCACGGTTCCGGGGCAGCAGAGAGGCGTATGGTAGTGGCTCACTAATGCTCCTCTGATAATGCAGGGGCCCTGGGGCATGGCCTCTTATCCGGGACACAGTGGTGGGCTCACCCAGGGGCACCAATCTGCTTTTTTTCCTGCATCTTTCAGCCCTTTTGATGTGTTCAATAAACCAATCCCCTTTTCAGCCCATCAGAACACTTTATTTCATGGAATGAAGTGTCACCCAACTCCAGAATCACAAAGATTAAGATTATCATAATTTTGTCTTTTGATAATAGAAAGCCACAATATCATCCATAGATGTTATACTGTCAAAAACAGACAATTTTCTGGATATAAAGAAAGAGAGTCTCAACATAAGCTATCCAAATGAAAACAACAAAAATATATTTCCGCAATCTAAATTTAGCCAAACATGTACCTTCATTTAAATGGATTTGCTGCTCTCTTTATCACTATGAGGTGAAAAAAACAAATCATTCTGCAAGACATGGAGCTCTAACAACTTGATTTTTAAAAGCAACACCTTTTGGAACACATCCTACAGCCAGGCCACAGTCATGCTAATTCTATTTTCTATACTTATACTTTCAAACTAAAAAACCTAATGTCACAAAGAATCCTGGGTCACTTTACCAATAAACAAAAATTGTGTTTCCTGAGATGAACTGTGATAGAAAACCGTATCTTTCAGAAATATTTCTATACTTTAAATCACTTCCTGTCTAATCCTTAATCGGACTATAACACTAACTACAATTCACTATTTTCCAAAAAAGCCAGTTAACCAAAAATTTAACGAATTCTTAGAAGGCTCTGAAATTAGACCAAGTCCCATGGAGACTGTTCTCATTCCTTAAAAAGTGATGTATAGCTACACACATCAAACTTACCCAGATTTGCTGTCACGGATTCCAAGTCTGCTATTAAACCTGGAAGCTGCTGCAGCTGCTCCTGCAACTCGATCAGACTCGTCTTCTTCTTTTCCCAGTGCACGGACAGCATAACCACCTCACTGTCCACCAGCTGCAACACAGACCCGAGGGTAAAGGGGGAAAAACCTTAAGTACAAAGGAATTACCATCAGCATGATGAGATCTGGGCCCTGTGGTCTTTAACAATCCTCCACTGAGTACAGAAGTTGCTTTCTTTTTTAGAAAGGAACCAACTAAATATTCAATACAGGAAACCTCAAATTATTGCTTGTATCAGTGCTTCTTACCCCACAGAACAGAGTCTGAAAATTACCTCAGAAATTACTTCTAAGTATACCTTGCTTTTAAGGAAATCATTCATTAGAAAATCCAAACCTAGAAAAAAACCAAAACACTACCACTAACAATCAGAGAGAAAATAAAAACAAATCCAAAACCTAATTAACAGGCAATTATTTACTTTACAAAAGGAATTCTTAGAAAAGTTCTCTAGTACATTTTGAATGTACTATGATAAATTAACATTTTTTTTTTTTGGTACCGGGAATTGAACTCAGGAACACTTTTCACATAAAGATAAATGGCTCTGTGCATTAAAGAATGACTGCAGCTAATGGTCAATTCCAGAAAAAGCAAAGGACTAAGTTAACAAAGACGTAACTGAGATGTAAAAAGTCATAATAACAGGGTTGAGATACCAGACTAGCCTAAGATAATTCTTCTTTTCCTGAAGACTAAAGAAAATAACAGGCATCAGTTTCTCACAGACAATTTCGATGTTAACATGATAGGAGAGGAAAGGACCTAGAATAAGATGTAGAAGGAGGAGATGTCAATGACCAAACAATAAACAAGAATTGGGAGAAACAGCCATATACTACATGATAAAAATAAGTGTTGCAAAATCCACTGTATAACAGAAGAAAACACATTTGAGTTTTATATTCAAAAATGAGTTTGCAGTTAATTAAAAAGAAGACAATTTATACTTCACAAGCTAAGATTCCTTAAGAGTTAAAATCTGAGCACAACTAAATATCAAAAAAATAGAAATTTAGAGACATGACTACATCAAAATAAGATAGGAAGTTATTTGTATGTGGTGCTAGTGTTTTGTTCCTGTATTTTAATATTGCAGGATTCTACAACTGGAATAGATTTGAGCTGTAGCATAAATCCTACTGTTCTTCAGACAGCACTGGGGGATAAATACATAATCTCACGTTCAGGTCCCATCTGACACCATAGTTTACAGAGGTTTTTGTTTATTATTATTTTTATTTTATTTTATTTATTTATTTATTTATTTATTTATTTATTTATTTTTGAAATAGGGTCTTGCTGTGTCTTCCCAGGCTGGCTTCAACCTTGTAGGTTTGTCAACCGTGGTGCACGGACAGAGCTGAGGCAGGAGGATCTCTGCAAGTTCAAGGCTAGCCTGGGCTACAGAGTGAACTCAAGGCCAGCCTAAACTACAGAGAGAGACCTTCTCTCAAAAAGACCAAAACCAAGACAAACTTGTGGGCTCACAGGATCCGCCTGCCTTGGCCTCCTGTGTAGCTGGGACCATCCATGTGTGCACCATCCCAAGCTTCATTGGTACTGTGTACCTGAAGGTGCCTACTGTCAATGTTGTTATAAAAATTTCTGAAAATAGCTTTAAGAACTGAACAGTGCTAACAGATACAGCTGTGATGCAATGAAGACATACTGGATGGAACAAAAGATCTCACTATGTGAAGCCTATTTCTAATATTCAACCAAATTCTTGAGAATAACTTAACATGTTTAACCTGGTACATGGCATATCTTTTAAAAAAGCATGTTAAATCTTCCTCTGGTTAACTGGGTAATACCTGAAAAATCTTGAATAAAAAATTCTTAAATATTAATCATTTCTTGCTAAAAATTAAAGTATGACATATTCAAGTGTTAAAACTTAACAGCTGGGCCGGGGGTTTAGCTCAGTGGTAGAACACTTGCTTAGCAGGGGAGAGGCCCTGGGTTCACAATCCTTGATACTGCAAAATGAATAAAGAAAGAAAGCTTGATGATTTTGTACTTTCTACAAAACTGAACATTATATTCTGAATATAGAATAAAACTATTTTATAGGGTTCTTGTGAGAAGACAAAGAACATGAGAGTACATTAAAATATTTAGTTTGAAAGAATGATACTTTAAAATAAGTATCAATAATTATATGATAATCCACATTTTGATTTTTTGTATGTGCCAGGTCCTGTGCTAAGCAATTTGCACACATTATCTCATTTTAACCACACAGCAACCCTGTAAGCCAACAACATTACCCTTCCCAACTTACAAATGAATGAAAAAACAGATTTCATGAAGCTAAATCTCTTTCCAAAGGACCACCATAGACCTATATTCAATTCCAAGGAATTGGACAATAACCCCATTCCTTTAATTAACATACTGGGGGATGTGCTACTGGGGCACGTGAAAGGAAGAAAACTGACAATCTAACAAAAGAAAGTATTCTGGGGCTGGGGATTTAGCTCAGCGGCATAAGCACCTGTCTTGGAAGTGGGTGGTCGTGAGTTCGATCCCTAGTACTGATTGAAAAAAAAAAAAAACCAATAAAGTATTCTGAAGCTTTTCTGTTATCTACTCATTTTACTATTTTGCAATTTTTAATTTATCGCCGGGGATTTAGCTCAGTGGCTTAAGCGCCTGCCTGGCAAGCACGAGGTCGTGAGTTCGAGCCCCGGTACCAAAAAAAAGAAGCAATTTTTAATTTAATGATAAAAAATAATCTATCTTCAGAAGTTCAATTTTTTCATCTCTAAGTAAATAGCTCTAAATAAACCTAGTTTCAATACGAGGAAAACAAATTTAAGCAGCATGACAAAGGCAGAGTACTTCATCCCTAAATCCCTTCCAGTGCACTGAGGTTAGGAGAACAAGGCTGCAGCAGGAAATATCAGCACTTGACACTGGCTAACACTAGCACCTTACTGTGTATGTTATTTTGGCATCTTAGTTGTCACCTGTCTACTTGTTAAAGGCCTGGTCCCCATACAGGGGTGCTCCTGGGAGGTGGGAGAAGCTTTAGGAGGGGGCTTACTGGCAGGAAGTGAGGTTGCGGGGTGAGGGGGATGCCCTTGAAGAGGGTATTAGAAACCTAGCCTTTTCCCCTTCTTTGATACTACTGGTTGATCCAGGGGGCTTTGCATGAGCTATATCCCCAGTCCTTTTTGTTTGTCTGTTTTTTATTTGGAGACAGGGTGTTATTAAATCGCCCAGGCTGGGCTTCAACATGCCCTCTTCCTTCCTCATTTTCCAAGAGTGCTGGGATTATAGGTGTGACCACCATGCCTGGAGCCCTTTCTCTGTCTCATCTGTCAGGAGATGAACAAACCCCTGCTGCCACATGCTCCCCACTAGGCCGCCATGTACTGAAACCTCTAAAACCCTGAGCCAAAATGAATCCTTTCTCATTACAAATTAATTATCTCCAATACTCCATCATAGAAATGAAAATCTAACATAACACTCCACATTTCAGAGCTGGTGGTGGTTATTTCACTTGATTTCTGAATAATTTAGTTCAGGCGAATACATGGCCTTATACTACGTTAACAGATGAGGAAACAAAGAGAGATGAAGATATTTGTCCCAAGAGCAAAACATTATTATTATTGCAGCAAAAACGAGAAGAAGGTTTCCAGCATCCACTTCAGTTCACTTTCCACCCCATTCAGAGGAAAACCACCTGAACACAGAGAAACGAAAGCGTCTGATTCAACTCAAACTTAGTATCTAGTTGAGATACTGTCTCAGTTCTAGGATTCCATACTAAGCATTTGTTTTAAAGGGCACTAATATAATTTCTTAAACAAGACTGAATTGTCCATAAGTGTATTTGGCAGGCAAATAAATTAAATTATTTTATGTTAATAAATTTAGGAATTTATAATCGCTTCATCATGCGCCACATGCATGTATCCAGTCTGCCTTACTACCAGAAACCAACTCTCTTTAGCACATTGATAACTCTATCAATGTGCTAAAATTTTAAAACATAAAACATTTTTTTAAAACATAAAGCTTTAAATGTGTGTACCAAATAATTTTAATTACAAGTTCTTTTATTTGTTATACACTCATACATAACGACTAAAAAGTTTGTCTTCTAAACAAACTGAGCATTCAGGTCACTAAAATTTTTATTTTTTGCTAAGCAAATTAACACTTTTAGGTAGACTAAGGAAGGCTAAGCTTTTGTCCAAATAATAAGGAACTCTAGGACCAGGCATGGTGGTACATGCCTGTAACAGCACCATTCTTAGAGGCTGAAGCAGGACAATCACAACTTCACGTAGTGATTTTGGAAGACCCTGTCTCAAAATTTAAAAATTAAAAAGGGCTAAGGAGGCAGCCCACTGCTAAAGGCCCTGGGTTCAATCCTCAGTACCACCAATGCGACAAAAAGGAATTCTTAAAGAGTAGGTAGAATGAGATTTTGTTCTGTAATTTACATACACTGCAAAATACCAAACTCCAATATAAAGCATTATACCTTGTTTGTTCTATTTTTGCAACTTCTCTGTGAAGTCTGTTATTATCTCAAAATGAAAAGTTAAAAAATAGAATTTTTGAACTATTATCCAAATATTTATCTAAATAAGTTAGGAGTACTCCAGCCCAATTAAACTACATTATCCAACTGAATAATTGAAGAAATTAGCTTTATTCAAAGAGTTTCATAATTAATTACTAAATTCTAGATATCCTGTAAAATTACAAACTTTTAAAGGACTAGCTAGCATTTAACATTCAAAAAGGAAATTCTATCACAGGTACAAGATTAGACCACCAATTACCTCTCCAGCACTGGCACACTCCTTGGCTCTTCTGTGAAGTGCAGCCCAGGTATCCTCATACCTAAGAAAACCAAAAAATAATTCAAAAAGCAAACATACATCAAGAAAGAGATGGAACCAAAGGATGACACTTGCAGGTGTGGTGGTGCGTGCCTGTAATCCCAGCACTCAGGAGGCTGAAGCAAGTGTACTATTTCGAGTTTGAGACCAGCCTGGGCTAAACAGTGAGTTCAAGGCCAGTCTGAGCTACAGAGGAAGACCCTGTGTCAAAAAAAGGAAAAAGACAAATCTAGAAAATACTGTAGTTCCAGAAAGAAGCAGCTCAAAAAATGGGAACACATTATAAGGACACAGAAGTCAACTTGCAGGGGCTTCCAGTGGTCAAACATGAGACAATCTGAGCAACAAAATAATGACAGTAATGGACTATAACTCAGAATAATGAGTCCACAGTGATAAATAATTGAGTAAATAAACAAATGGAAAAGAAAAACTTTAGAATTCCACTTAGTAATTTTAGAAGAAATGATGAAAAGTAAAATACCATCATTTGACAAACACAACAGAAAAAATTGTCTCAGGAAAGAAATTTAATGGATGTAAACTTAGTGCATAAGAGTATGATGAGAAACAGGGTATCCACCGTACAGCATTCTCAAAGTATCTCCCCATAGGATATTCATTAAATAAAATGTGGAAAATAGAGTCAACAGTAAAGAAACCTGGCAGTAACTTTAACCAAGTGATCAAAATCAAAATCAATAGTAATGAGACATGTTAACATCATATCCCTCCCAATATGATATACTGGAAAAAGGACACAAAATTTCAACTGTGGTATTCTCTACAAAACGGCACCAACTTGAATTTAATCATTAGGAAAGGGGAGGACCTATATTGATATACACTTTGCAAAATAACCCACCAGTACTCTTCAAAAGTGTCAAAGACACCGAACTGTTCCAGACTAAAGGAGATGTGAGACACGGTGACTAAACCCTGTCTCACAAAACAAAACAAAAAAAAATTTTTTTTTTTAAACTTTCCTGGTTTTGGTTAGGGAAGCTGGAATCCTTGTTTGTTCTATTTTTGCAACTTCTCTGTGAAGTCTGTTATTATCTCAAAATGAAAAGTTAAAAAATAGAATTTCTGAACTATTATCCATATGGTTGTAAAATTTAATTTTTCATCTTTTTAAAAGTCTAGCTATCCAAATGATAATTCTCTAAATAGGAATATGCATGTGATAAATTTATACTGCCTCCCTCTGTTGCCACGATGAGATTTTCCTGTTGAGTTTAAACAGGAATCTCAATTGACAATCCTAACAGACTACTGCCATCATCTACATGTCATAAAATGTAAGACAGAAGGTCACGCAATCCAGTCTTACTGTCACTGACAACTAACAGATCAAAAATGCTCTCTAGTGTATCAGATGGAGCAAGCATCAGCTGAAATCAACAAGTGCAGCGGACCCGGGACCCTGAACTCAATTCATTCCTGAGGGCTGGTTGTAACTTGAGTTGTCAATTGAGGGCTCAGGCTCCTCCACACAGCCTTCAAAGTCTCTCTCCTGTACACAGACAGAGCCTGGTGTCCTTAGAGATACACTGGCCCAGGAGTCCTCAACCCCATACAGGACGGGATGCTGCAATGCTCCTTCCAGAATGCTTTAAGGGTTAAATCTGTATCTGACACCATCTAGAAGCACAAGCAGCAGACATTTGGGTCATCACTTGAGATTTTTGCTGTAAATTACAACTAAAATTCTGGTCATAATCCAAATTGTTCGTATGTCAGGCCAGTTATAACGCGAGGATCCACTTATTTACAGAATTGCCAGGCAATATTAGGCACCTGAGTTGCTGAACTAAATTTTCCTTTTGCACAGAGGGCTTCCTGAATGTCCGCTAATCACATGTAATCCTAGCATTCTGGAAGGCTGAGGCAGGAGGATTGCAAATTCAAGCCAGCCTGGAAAACAATGAGCTCTTACCTCAAAATAATAATTTAAAAAATCAAAAGGAAAGGGCTTGGGGTAGAGCTAAGTACTAAGGTCTTGGGTTCAATCACTAACATGCGGCCCCTCCCATCTGCTAAATGAATACACACACTAATTCAAAATTCAGGGCTTCACGGTAAAATTTTCTATCATTATCCTCAATCAACAGAAAAGAGTATGTTAATTATCACTTGCCATCTGAATTCCAAATCACTCTCTTCCTACAGTCCTCCCATTAGTTTCTTCTTCCCCTCTTATCATATTTGTTTTTTACATCCTCTTTATTATATACCACCCTAACAGCAGTCTTCCTATGTCAGCACCTTGTTCATGATTTTTCCTGTTGCATTTGGCATTGGCATTCTCTAAATCATAATCTAGATTAGCCCATGCATTTGTGTTCTCTGCTCTACTGCCATGCTACTGCACACTGTTGGAGAAAGGCAGGCACGTTACCTTTACAAGGATGTACTGTCAACAGTCCTAGTTACTTTTCTTGTTGCTCAGACAAAATACCCAACACCTAAAGCTAAAGGAGGACAGGTTTATTGGTTTATTGTAGCTCACAGTTTGTAGCAGGGCATGGCAGAGGGGCACTACAGGGGAGAAACAGTCCATGGCAGGCAGAAGGCAGTGAAGTAGCAATTAGCGCAGCAGCAGCAGCAAGGGACCACAACTCTCCTTCTGCCCCTTATATTCTATCCAGCCTACCCGCTGTAGCACACACACCCAGGGTGGGCATTCCTACCCAGAACTATACCAGACCAATCATTGCTCTAATTTAGTAATCACACACCCTTAACTGCAGCATCAGGTACTCTAGATCCAGGCACCTCTGAAAAGCCCCACCTATGACCCCATGAGACTTTGGAAGGACATCTAGACACAGCCATAACACCAACCTCACATAGGCCTTAGCTGGCACTTGGTTTTTGATTCATTCCTATTAGTTGTTCCCTAAAATGCACACAGCAGGTGATATATATCTCATGTAGACTTAAAACTCATCCTTAGCCAATCTCTTTCCATAGATAGATGACCTTACTGCACCATTTTACTGGGATGAAGGCCCTGGATATAACCTCCTTCAATTTTCTTGCTCTCAAGCATCTTTAAAATCACAAATAAATGATGAAAAAAAGGAAGAAACCACATTCATAAAGTGATAATTTATACACAGAATTACTGGACATACTCTTCATATGTTATAGAGGAACTAGTGGAAGACATTACAGTATAGTTAAGAAAATCAACCTGCACGTGATTACCTTTTAAGGTAGACAAAGCAACGTGCTAACTATAAAGCACTAAAGCTACAGCAATAGACTTTTCTGGTGGTACTGTAATAGGGATTGAACCCAGGGCCTTGCACATGCCAGACAAACACTCTGCCATGAGCTATATCCCCAGATGTAGGAGACTAATCCCTAACCTTGGTTACTATCCTGGTTAACAAGTTATGATTTAGAGGACAGAGGGGAGATGGCAGAGTGGAAAGCAGCAGCACCATCTCACAGCCTGGACCACCATCGTTGACAGAGCCTGCCTGATGAAAAGGGAGTCTACTGAAGGCTTGCAATTTTAAGGAAGGCCTGTGTGGAAAACTGTTAATTTTGGTCAATTTCAGCTCTTGGCACCTGGGTAGCAGCAACCAGGCCTCTTTACCTCCAACCCTGGGGCAGACAGCCACATACTGGTTTCTAAGCAGCTTCCATGTGGCTTGTGGGAGCCAAGGCTGATAATAAGGAGTCTCTCCTCCAACAACTGGGTTTCTGGGCCCTAACCACTAATTGTTGCCTCTAATCAGGCAACCACACACACAGGCAGCCACAGTTACAAACCCTTCTCCTTCTTGCTAAAGAGACTTTCGATAGAGTTAAAAGACCAGAGCCTTTTTTCTCTTCCATGTTTTTGTTTCCCTTCATGTTTCTCTGTCTTCTCTTTGGGAGCCAGACATTTAAGAACTAGGACACTCAAAAGCGACAACATAGATGGGGGATTTAGAAGTCATCACATAACTCCAGTGAAAGGTACAGGCTCAGGAAAGACTGAGGAAATCACAGCTTTACATCTCAAGCTGAACACCAGCAGAGAGACTGCAGCAATCAAAAACCAACAGCAAACCTGGGGGATGGGAGAAAATCTGATCTCCAACGTGACCATGGTTTATAATTCAAATCCCCGGTTTAAAAAAAAAAGTCTCAAAGCAGGCAAAAAACAAGACAGCGTGGTCCTTTCAAAGGAAAAAAAAACCAAGGGCAAAAAACATTCCTGAAAAATACCAGGTGCTAAGTTTACTAAAAATTTTAAAACAATGGTGTGGCAGAGCGGGGGCAGTGTAACGGGATAGAGCACCTGCCTAGCATGCATTAGACTGAGTACTGGAGGAAAAAGACTTTATAACTGAAATGAAAATTACTAGAAGGATTTGAGCAGGCAGAAGAATCAGTATGCTTGAAGATAGGACAATTGACGTTATCAGTTTGAGGAACAGATAAAAAAAACCACTTAAATAAAATGAACAGAGCCTAAGAGGCCACTATCAAAGGACAAAGATATGCATTGGAGAAGCAATGATGGAAAGCAGCACAGCAGCTCCCCCAAAAAGTAGAAACTGAATTATTCTATTATCCAGCCACTCTGACTCAGGGAATAATTCCCAAAGAACTGAAAGCAGGGTCTCAAAAAGGTACATATGTACCCATGTCCGCAGCACCATTATTCACAATAGCCAAAAGGCAGAAACAACCTGTGTCCACAAAGGAATGGAAAAACAAAATGTGGTGCATCTATGATCGAATATTACTCAGTGTGAACAGGGAGAGAAATATGGACCTATGCCACAACATGTATGAACCCTGAAAAAAATCACGCTTAGTGAAATAAGCCAATCACAAAAACGCAGGTACAGCACTGTATGATTTCCCATCTATGAGGTCCAGAGTAGTCAGATTCAGAGAAAAAGTGGAATGATGGTTGCCAGGGGTTGGGTAAAGACGGCAGGAAGAAGTGGTAGGTAGTGGACACTGTTTAAGTTTTGCCAGCTGAAAAGACTTTTGAGAGTCAGACATACAACAGTATGAAATGTACTTAACACTTGAAACTACACTTAAAAATGGTTAAGATGGCAAATTTTATGTTACTTGCATTTTACTAAAATTTTTGAAATTAAAAAATACATGATCCAGATAGTCGCAAGTTAAAATGGTTTTCCCCTTGCCTAATATTAGTTCTACTCAGAAAAAATAAAAATTATTTCATTGCAATGTATGCATGTATTAACAAGCACTTTCCAATGGCTGTAAATTTTTCATACTGTCATAAAATGCATCTGTATCCCAAAAGATCACCACACAGGAGTCTACACCTTTCAGTAAAATTAGGCTCATTCCAACTAAGTCTCAAAAGAAAATAAAAATATAAAATGTAAATACATAGTGTAGCACTGGTGAATTTTTTACTACTGTTCCTTTCATTTTCACTTATGTTCTTTACCTAATCAGAAAGGAAATTACTATCAAAGTTCACTTTCATTTTAGAGAAGAAAAACCTATAGACTTGGCAATCACAAGAAATCCAACTAAAAACTAGAAAAGAGAAAACATAGATAGTGGTAACTGTATAAATGAATACAAATAAGGAAAAGCAGCTATTTTCCACAGCATACCTCTGTCAGCAGTTGTGTTGTTATAAAACACAAAACTTCAATTAGCAACATCCTTAAACCATACTCATTTTTCATTATCGGTATAAATTACACACCACAGAAGTCACTCTTTCAAAGTGTACAATTTGATAGTTTGTAGCACAACAACAAAGTTGTGAAACTATCACATTATCTCAGTCCAAAACATTTCCATCAGGCACAAAGAAATCCCTACCTCTTATAGCAGTGACTACCCTCCGAATCATGGCAATCAGTAAGCTATCTTTTTTCTTTATAGATGTGCCTCTCTGGACATTTCAGATAAATGGAACGATATGTGACCTTTGGTACTGGCTCCTCTCATGTTTTAAAATTTAATCCACAAAACACATATCTTGTTCATTCATCAGTTGATGGACACAAGTTCTTTCTACTTTCTGGCTATTATGAGTAGTACAAGTTTTACATGGATATATGTTTTTAATTCTCTTAGAGTCAAACTGGCAGGTCACATGATAATTTGACATCTACTTTTTTTTCCTTGAGCCTGGGTCTTACTATGTAGTCCATGCTGAACTTCTCCTGCCTCAGCCTCCCAAATGCTAGGATTACAGGCATATACCATCACATGCAGCTACATCTAACTTTCAAATTGTTTGAAAGTAACTACTAAATTGTTTTCGAGTGGCTACAACATTCCACATGTGTACCAGGACCACATCCTCCAAAGGACCCCCATATCCTCACCAACACTTGGTACAGTATATCTTTTTGAATACTAAGATGCTAGTAAGTGTGTAGTGGTATCTCATTGTGGTTTTGTTTTTTTGAGACAGGATCTTGCTATGCAATTCAGGCTGGTCTTGAACCCCTATGTAGCCTAGCTTGGCCTCCAACTCACGTAGATCCTCCTGCCACAGCCTCCTGAATGCTGGAATTACAAGCATGCACTACTACATCTGTCTGTGTTTTTAATTTGCATAAATGCCTATTTAAATCCTTTGTCTAGTTCTTCACTGGGTTGTCTTTTTTCCCCTCAATACTAAGGATTGAACCCAAAGCCTTCACACCCCTCACACCATTCCCAACCCTTTGTTACATTTTATTTGGAGATAGAGTCTATTAAGTCATTAAATTGCCCATGCTACACTCTAACTTGTGAGCTTTTTGCCTCAGTCTACCAGAGTACTGAAATTATAGACATATACTACCATGACTGGCTACTAGGCAGTCTTTTCACTGTTGAATTAGAAAAGTTCTCTATACATTCCTTAAACATATGACCTGCAAATATTTTCTCTGATTCCATGATGGTTGTTTCACCTTCCTCATGGTGTTTGCTTGTTTGATTTGAGACTGGCTCTAGCTATGTACTTCAGGCAGTCTTGAACACACTATGTATCCCAGGATGGCCTTGAACTCCCAGCCATTCTGCCTCAGCAGTGCTGGGATTATAGTTGTGCACCACCATGGCCAGCCTCGATGGTATTTTTTGAATCACAGCAGTGTTTAATTTTGGTCATGTCCAATTTATCTATTTTTTCCTCTGTTGCCTGTGCTTTTGTTTTCATGTCTAAGAAAATGCTCTTTGAATATTAATGCACATCAACAGGAATGAATTAGAAAACTGGTAGATAATTAAGAGTCAAAATAAGAAAAAGAATTGAGAGCTCAACTTCTGAACCACTCTTCTTGCAAAGAAACCACATATATAATAAATACAGGAAAGTACCAACTAGGAAATACAATGATGAGGTATCTGTTCAAAGTCTGGTCTTTGGACTAACCAGTGAAAAGGAGAAGAGTAAGCAATGCTTTCCAATCACTATAGCAAGGTAAAATTTTGGTGTTTTAAGGTTATTTTCAAAATTATAAAATATTTAAAAAATAATAAAATATTTTTAGACATGTTTTAAGGTTATCTGTAAAATTATAAAGTATTTTTAGACATTAACTTGCTTTTTAAAGACAAACACTTACCTGCTAAGTAATTCTAGTCCAGCTGAGTACTTTGGCAAATACTGAACAGTCCTGCTGAAAGAAACATTTTATTAAAACTGTTTCTAATTTAGCCAATTTAAAAAAGTTACCATTGGTAATGGTAAGGTATTTTGAAACAACTAATGACAGTTTATCTAAACTTTTAGAAAAACACATTTCTGAGTTAATAAACTATAGTATTACATCTATCCCCTTGTGCTGCAGACTTGTATTTTTAGCACACAATAACACAAAAAGCATTTTAGCACCATGCTAGATAAAGAGAATAAACACACATGATCAAGGCCCACCATCTCTGGGTTGAGAGTGAAATTTGGTCACACTTTGTTTTACTAAAAAACTGGGAAAAATCCACAATTCTGGCATTTTCATAGTAAAACAGGTAACATGGTTCAGGACGCTCATTTGCCAAGTTCTGTTTCATTATTCATCTGCCTCTCAATAATGTAGGCCGTTTACACTGACCTTAATATACACATGTAAAAAGCTAACTGTGACCAAATAACAGCTCTCTCTTCTCACAAACTAAAAGATAATACACTGTATGATTTTTCAACCAGTTCACAATTTCATCAGAAAAATTTCCTGATACCAATTTAGAATCAACAAATTGTTTTGTAGTCAGATATACTGTACTCTATCTAAAACCCAGAGTAATTTTACAATTATGTATACAACCAAGAATTGTATGAAATTCAATGTATATTAAATTAAAATCTTAGCATGAACTTACCTGGGTTTGCTTTTGACTTTCACTTCTCTGGATTTGTCACTTAAAGTCTTCAGCCTGTAATTCAACAAGCATAAAATATATTTTTACAGGTCAGGAGATGTTTAACTATAAGTTTTCACAGCTGCTACAGTTCTAGTTGCCATTAGCTAATTTTTTGAAAGCAAGAAATAAGCACCTTTAAGGCAAAAAATATCTGAATGTTTACTATATGTCCGATTATGCCCATAAGTGCAAAATTTGGTAGCAATTTTTATTTTTACTTTTCCAAAATTTCTTAAGAAACAAGTGTTAAATATCAGCAGAGAAAAAAAAAATTTACCTGTGTTATGGCTTATATCTAGACGTCCCCCACAAACTTCATGCAGTCACAGGTGGGGTTTTCAGGGGTGGCTGGATGTGTGTGATGCTGGGATTGATTCACAGCGCAATGCTAGGATCAAGGCACTAGGATTAAGGGTGTAAGCGCTACCACCCTAAGTAGCCTGGATAAAATATAAGGGACAGAAAGAGCTGAGGTTGTCCCTTGCTAACTTTACCACGTTCTGCTTTCCACGAATTGTTTCTCTTCTGGGATGCCCCTCTGTATGGCCCCCTGCCTTGGAGCCAGGTGATCATGGTGCAAAACCTCTACAAACTGTGAGCTAACCTGCCCTCCTTCAATTTTGGGTGTCAGGTATTTTGTCTTAGCAGCAAGAAAAGTAACTAAGACAATCTGATTATCATTAGAAAAAGTAATAGTTCACGTAAGTGAACTTGAGAGGTGATAAAAATATACAAAATATACAAAGTAGCATATCTAAGTAAATACTGTCCCACACACTCAAATATCTTTAAGCATCTACCTTATTAAAACTTTATTTAAAAGCTTCTTAAAACACTACAAATGTTTCCCATTAAAAGGATGTAGTGTGGCCCAGTTAACATTACCCTTGAGTTGTTATTATAAACACCTGTCTACACCTTGCTTTGCAGCCAGACAGCACTTTCTTCTGATGGCTTGACCTAGGAAGGCATCTTCATTTGTTTATCTGAAACCAAAACTCTAGTGAGTCTGGGTGTATTTGGGCCACCATGCCCATTTTTTCTAAATTTCCTGTCTTTGCTATTGGTCAGCGGGTCATCATGATCACACACTGCTTCTGCTAGCTATTTGCTATACCATACCAGCCCCCTACCCTTCTACATGCTGTTTTTAAAGGATCTAACTTGAGCCACACCTATAATACCAGCACTTGGAAGGCTGAGACAGGAAGACTGTCACAAGTTTGAGGCCAACCTGCGCTACACAGTGAGTTCAAGGTCAGCCTGGGCTAACAGCATGACCTTATCTCAAAAAAACAGGAAAAAAAAAGGATTACACTAGAAAACAAACTGGCTACCACTGCAGACTGAAAATTCGCAGGTTCTTCTAAACAAAGTACAATGTTCACAGACTAATTTATTTTTGCTTCACTGGCCCACTTTTCAATTGCCTATAGACTCCAGATAACACAGCTTGGCAACAAATGAATGAGACTGTAAGAGTACAAAACATCTCACAAAGACAATGCTGTACATGTTCTTTTAAATTTGACAGGGGCCAGGGAAATGGTTTAGCAGCATGACGCCTGCCTGGCAAGCACAAGGTCCTCAGTTCAATTCCTGGTTCCAAAAAAATTAACTCATTAATTAACAAATATACCTATCTATAAAGATGGAGTTCTCCCTCAAGACACTTTAAAGCCATCAGCCAGGACCTGTTCTACGGCATGAACCTACTCTTGAATTCCTCACCCCTTTGTGTGCTACCTGCACAACTATACTTGCACGACCTGCCACAGGATTCTACCTTTTTTTTTGGTCAATAATGCCTAGCCAAGCACAAGAAGGGGACTTCCGACCAAAAGTTGTGTTTAACCAAACTGGAATTTCTATTTTGTACAAAGAATTTTGTAAAGTATTGATGAGATTAAATTCTCTACAGTCCTCAAAAGATTTCAGCAATTCTTTAATATAAAACTAATTTGTGTAAGAAGCAATTAGCCTGCCCTCTTAGTAAGCGCCTTCCTCTGGCATGAGGTAAGAGGAGACCCAGTAGTGTCTCTTGTGCCTAGTGTCTCTTGAGTGGGCTTGGAATCAAATGTCCCAACACCCCCCCCCCAAGCAACTGGGGACAGAGGTCATCTCTTGGCAGGATAACTGTATGCAACATAGCAAATAGGAGAGTCTCCTCTATCTTCTCTTTGAAAGCAAGTGTTTTCAGTTTTGTTTCATTATGATTATTTGCTTTATTCAATATTCTCTTTCGATTGATTTTATAATGTTCTGTCTTTGATTTGATTTTGCTATACTTAATTGACTAGACAACTATTATGAAGATAATGTGATATACTCTGGTACCTATTACTGTTATCCCAGTCACCTGCTGTGAAGTTCTGTACCAAATCCACTGCACTGTCTCAACTGGCTTTGTTCTGTCTTGTTCTGTTGTATTTCTACTACCTTCAAAAAAAAACCAAAAAACTAATTTGTGTGTATGAGTCTAGGAAAGTATATAAAATTTCACCCATCCCAGAGAAACAATGTAAATTTCCAAGCTTATCTTGGAAACTAGTAAATCCAGTTTAAATAAGAATTAAACAGGGCTGGGGATTTAGCTCAGTGGCACAAGCCCCTGCCTGGCAAATGCAAGATTATGAGTCATATCCCTGGTACCAAAAGGAGAAAAAAAAAAAAAAAAAAGAATTAAACAAAAGCTAGGGAAAGATATTTGGAATATAGTCACACTTTACAATTTCTCCTCCAAAATCTAAGACAGGAATACCATTGTTACATACCAGGTGTCTTCCCAGGACAATTATACACAGCAGTGCGTCACACCCAAAATGCTTCTAGGATTTAGTGCTTCAAAACACTACAGAGTTAGATATAAAATAGATTTGCTAAGATCCTTTCTGTGCCACTCTTATCATAGAATCTAGCAAATCTCTAGGTTGGCATTTCAAATATGTACTTCTAACATAAACCTGTGATTTCTCAAGTGTAATGGATCCAGTTTGGGACACCCTCTTTTATCACCGCCACCTCCTCAACAAAACAAAAGAAAAAAGTTTGGAATAACAGGGGAAAAGATGTTACAGGAAGCCAAAAATAAACCTGCTAGAAGATTCTGTAAGAGCTTCCCCATGTGGCTCCTTAACCACCATCTGTTCTAAAAATTGGGCTTTAACCAAATGTAATGTGTGGAACTTATTTGATGTGGATTTGAAGAAGCCAACTGTAAAAAGACATTTCTAAGAACCAAGAAAACCTCATTATGAAATGGATAATTGATAACATCAAGGAATTAGTGTAAATTTTATTAGCTACAATACTGGCATTGCACTGATGTAATAACTTCTCTTTTTCAGCAAAGCAAATGAATGAATGAGAGACAAGTCTGAAATTTACTTTATAAATTAAGAGAAAGACAATGTGGAAGTACCTGAAAATTGCTATATCTGAATAATGGATACATGAGATTATAGTTTTGATTTTTGTGTATATCTTCAATATTGAAAAAAATTTTAACAACAAAATGTCTTTTGGACACTTCCTTTCTCACATCTTCTCCAAATTGTCGATGTGCCAAAATTCAGAAAAGAAACTACTGGAGAAATCAAAGTAGTTTCAGGGAAATTGGAAACCACCATGAAAGCTCCGGAGAGAAAAGGACTTAAAGCTACAACCATTACTACTCTTATATTGATGAAAAAAAAAAAAAAAAATGAAGTTAGGTATACTTTTTAAAAAAGTTTTTAAAAACCCAGAAATACATCCTTAAAACCTGGAAGTCAACTGAAAGTAGTTACCAGTTTTATTTTTAACTTTTTGGGTTTTTTGGTTTTGTTTTCTTTTTGAGACAGGGTCTCATTATGTAGTCCAGGCTGGTCTTGAACCCACTATGTTGCCCGGCCTTGAACGTCTGGCTGTCCTCCTGCCTCACCTTCCTCAGTACATTACTGGGATTACAGGTGTGCATCATCACACCCAGCAGTCTCCCACTTTTCTTCTAACAAATTTTAAGCTTCTCACACTGATCACTTGCTGGCAACTAACCCATTGTCTAATGTCCCACAGTGTCATGACACACTGGGAAAGAAATACTGATCTGGAAGAATACCCCAGTTTTCTCAAACCTAAGATGGTGTTGGACTTCACTAAAAAATTTTTCCAAGAATTAAATAAAATTAAATATGACATTGGTGGCATTCTAAGAAACAGCACTTGTGTAACAAAAATTATTGCTATTAAGATTGAGAAACCTAAAATAAAAACGCACTAGTTCTTATAAACCGCTTTCCCTGGCCGATTCCCAGCTTCTTCCTAACACCATATGCCCCTTTGAAGACATAAGCGCTGCTATGAGTATATTAATACAGACTTGAGTCTGAAGATTATTTTTAATAATGACAACTAATGCACACTTTCATGTTCAAGGCACTAAACCTCAAATTCATTTTAACAGTTCAATAATTTTATTTTTAGATAGTTCTGAAGGTGTGCCTTAATTTGACACCAGCATTATTTTATTTCTTCAGGTTCTGGAGAAAATAATAAAATGGAGGCCTCTTACTAAGAAATGGAAATGATTTACAAAACTGATTTGAAAAGATGATGATAACTGAAAGATGCATGGCACACTACAGTGACTGTGAGATCTTCTAGCTGATTCAATGACATGGGGTGACCTGAGAGGTATTTCCTTTGTGTGTACCTCAATTTCCAACTGCCTACATCATCAGCTATTAGGAAAAGTGAGGATGACTGCTTTAAAATACCACAAAAACATGAGCTGGCATACTTTGTCCTAAGACTCAATTCCTTTAAACTATGTTTTATGTTTCCATTACTTTAACCTTAAATTGTTTGTAAATCCAAATCCAAGCTATTATATTTTCCACATTAGCATCTATCAATGCTCTCTTGCTCTCTCTCTCACACACACACAAAATAGCAACAGCATTAATCACAGGCCAAAGCAAAAATGACCCCTAACCTCTAAAGCTTGAGAAATCAATATAAAAATGCCCAGACTCAGAAAAGAAAATTTAGTCTATCTTTCCCCTAATTAATCCCAAATATATCACCTCAAGTCTGACCTCTCTTAAAATGTCTTCAATTTCCAACTGCTTTGATGTCAAATTCACTAACATTCTTTCTCCTTCAAACCCAGTTTTATGTTGCTGTAAGTCATCATTTATCTAAAATATTTCAAAATCAACATTCTGAAGTTCTGCACCTTCATCTCCCATGTGTCACTGCTGACAAACTGGCCACTGCTTGTCACATCCTTTCTTCTAAATTTCTATCAGCATTGCCTCATCGTCTCTTACCTGGCCCACAATGACAGCCTCATTTCCTTGTTCTCTGTCCCCAGTCTTCTCATCACTGCCTTCCAAGTTACTCTTGCAGAATACAGCAATCTTCTTCCAGAAATGCGTGTAGGCCTCTCCTCCCTTAGCCTGAGTTTTAGCCATAGTACTTACAACCTGCAAAGATACTGCCCTTGAGGGAGTATCCTGCCACAAGGATGAGTGCAGGAAACTTCATGCTGTCTGGCTGCACTCTGCTAAATCTCCAACACCTTGAGTAGTGACTTCCACAAAGCAAGTACTCCTTAAATAGTTGATCAATTAATTACAGTAATTAAGCAAAGCATTAAAGATATACTAGTTTCAGACAAGGAATTCCTTTCCAGCTTCATCTCTGAAATGCCCTTATCCAAATCTATCACAATAGCTCTCAATTCCTCAAAGCCGGGCCAGGGATTTAGTTCAGTGGCTTAAGCGCCTGCCTGGCAAACACGGGGTCATGAGTTCGAGCCCCTGTACCAAAAAAAAAAAAAAAAAAAAAATTCCTCAAAGCCCAGTTTAGAAGACACTTCCTCTTTGTAGTCTTGTGTAACTGCACCCAAATTATGCATTTTCCTCTGGATTTGTATAACCACAATACTGATGTCTTCAACATGCACCTCCCTCTACTCTGAGGAACATGAGCTTCAGTCAACATGGTGGCCCCAGGATCCAGCCCAATGTACACCCACTGAGTAGTACAGAAAGAGAAACTGAGCATGTAACTTCAAGCTTTTTAACCTCAATGAAAAAGAACATTTTTGAGCACCTAATCTGGTGTCTGGCACTTAGCAGAAACTCAGAAAATATTTGTTATATCAAGTTGAACACTGATGGGATCCCCATTTTACTAAAAAAGAAAAATTCTGGAAAAGTCAACTTTTCAGGTAGACCTCCACAATGTGAATTCCATTACTGGAGCCTCTCCTATGTGCAGGCTTTGACATTATGCGAGGGGAGAAGTGAAAAATGAAGATTCTAGACAGGGGTGGAGTTTGGGGACAGTGATAGTTTGGAGGGGGCAATACCTAGTTGCAAAAATAATGAACAGATTTTTCATTCCTAACCATAGGAACCCAAAGCATTACACACAAGAAAATCATAGCCTGTGGCAGGCAGCTGTCATCCTTTGGTAAATCTGATTTTCAGTTCCCTGAAAGGCTTTGTATGCCTGAACACCTCAGTCTTGAGCCCTTTGGTCATAACTTCCCCAAAGGTAAAATCCAAAGACACAAGTGAATTTTGTGCTTTCATACATTCTGTTTCCCTCAGAGTTCAAGTCAATCCCTAAAAAAATGGAAGTTGTGAGTGAAACGTCCAAAAGAATCTAAGAAGTGAATCAAGTCAACTGAGAACTCAGTGAGGGGAAAGATCTCTGCCTGATGCCCTGTACCCATGTCTGCCAGTTCCAGAGCCTTTGGGTTGGCCCATCATCCATTTTAGAGCCAAAAGAATGTGATCTAATCATAGTATTAAGTGTCTCAATAGTGACATAATTATTAGTATGAATAAAAATTTACATAAGTTTTACAAGGGGCTGGGAATACAGCTCAGTGATACAGTGCTTCCTAGCATGTGCAAAGGCCAGGTTCAATCCCCAGCACTGCAAAAACCAGAAGGCCACATGCCCCTCGAGAAGCCTGGGTGCCAAACCATCAGTAATCTATCCCACAAATGTAAGCAGCATTGGCTTCAAACTCATGGCAATCCCACCTTAGCCTCCCAAGTGCTGGGATTACAGGAAGGCATACTCCACCATGTCCAGTTTACTGCATTTTATGAAGGCTTTGTTCCTAGGAGCATGGATTCTGGACCAGACCCAAACCATTCTGGGAGAGCTGGATAATCCTAAAGGAGTGAGTTTATTCAGGGAGAGGGCCTGAGGGGATCTGGTTAGAACCCTTCAAAAATTGACTGAAGAGTTCTAACCAGATCCTCTTCAGAGACTGACTGAAGAGTTCTAACCAGATCCCCTCAGTCCCTCTCCCTGAGTAAACGTAAACCTTAAGGGCTATCCAGATCTCCCAGAACAGTTCGGGCCTGGTCCAGAGTCCATGCTCCTAGGGACAAAGCCTTCTTATCCAAAGATCAAGGGCACAAGGGGTTCAGAAGCAGTCACAGGACCTGAAGAGTTACAGCAACTACCCAAAAAGGGGCATGGCCACTGAGGAATTCCTTAAGCACGGAAACCTAGTGTACCTAGATGGGCCAGTTGCTACAAGTAGGCCATTGCAACATAAAACACTTTTTAAAAAATGTATACTCTGAAAAGTAATTTTCTAAATTTATAGGAAGAAAAAAATGCAAGCACACCCATCAATGACTCCTGAACATACATAATTAATACACATAGACATATTTTAGGGCCCAGGGCTTTCACACTGAGCTACATCCCTAGTACTTTGAGAAAGGGCCTGGCAAAATTTCCCAGGCTATGCCAAACTGGCCATCCTCCTGCCTCAGCCTTTCACAGTGCAGGAATTACAGGCATGTGTAACCGGATTTTGAGCTCATTGTTAACATTCTTTAAAACACCAAACTAATATCACAGATACTTTATATGTGGCAAGATCTGGAAGCATTTGCCAGTTTGCTACTACTTAATAGGCAAACCCTTTTCTTCTGAAGTAAAAAGTTTCATATTTTTCCCCTTAGGAATTTAAAACAGAATGACTGGGAGGCCCTCACTGTCCTAAAGGGTTTGTTAAACTAAAGGTGACACCTTTCTAACGTAACCAAAAAAAACTGAACTAAGCACTAATAACAATAGTGACACCGTGCTTGCCGCCCATTTTCCACGTTCCTTCATCAATCCTCTCCACAACTCTCTTAGGACCACCATTATCCCCATTTTATAGATGCAGAAATAGTGAATAAAGACAGTCTAAATCTGTCAGCAGGAAAGTGAACAGCCTGACGGCCTGGCTCCCGGCCTGCTTCCCCAACTTGGCCACAGGTTGGAATCACCAGGGAATCAACTCCACGCCTGGGCGTGGTTTCAGAGCTAACCCGTGCGACCTGGGGAGTAAGGGAGGCTAACGCTGGGGAGCTCCTGGTCACCGGGCAGGCATGCATTGCCACGGTTCTGTCACTTCCACTGCCCAGTTCCGCCCTCGAGGCGCAGAAGCAGGGAGCAGGCAGAGCGGCTAAGGGGACGCAAGCAGCGTCGCCCAGTTAGGCCGCCAAACCCGGTCCCCGGGGATCGCGAGCCGGCAGGTGTCCCGGGACGCTGGATGGCCGCGGCGGCGGAGCCAGGGTCCCACAGAGAGGACGGAGAGGGGAGTGTCCCGCATTCTGGGTGGCGAGCCGGAGCCAGCCGGTGACACAAAAGTTACTTTGCGCCGCCGAACGCGCCGACGCCACGAAGTTCGTTACTTTCCTCGGCGGGGCGGGGCGGGGCGGGGAGATGCAGGGCGCAGAAGCTCAAGGCACGGCCGTCCGGGGGGCAGCGCCCCCGGGCCCCTTCCGGTCGCCCACCGCGTACCCACCCGGAGGTGAAATCCTGCTGCACGCTCAGCAGCCGCTCGCGCAGGGTCTCCAGCATCGCCGTCGCCTACGCCGCGTCGCCTCCCCTCAGGCCTCGCGCTGTCACCGCCTCTGCAGCTGCCCTGGTCCCCTTGCGGCGTCCCCTCACCTGCCACCCCCGCACCCGCAAGCCCCGGCCGGCCCCGCCCCCGGCTCGGCCCTTGCCCCACGCCGCAACCTAGCGCCTTCCGCGTTCCCGCCCCCGCTAGCTCTCGCCCCGCCCCCGCCGCGCACCAGGCTGCGCAGCCGCAGTGGGGTGTGCGGGGGAGGGGTGGAGAGGGGGCGTGGTCTCCTCATGCAGAGCGGGCGTGAGCTCCTGAGGCCTTCTCCTGGCTGCACGTGGGCCTTCTCTGTTTTCTTCCTTACAGTGGCTGTAGCGTCGTGAAACTGCTATTTAAATAGAGGGCTCCTGTGGGAGACGCGCTATGTTTTACGGTTTAGAAGAGGCCTGACCCCTTCTTTGTAGCCAATCATTTCTTGGACTTAGGGCCCGGAGTCTGACTCTCCAGACTTTAACTTGAGAAGAGATAAGTCAACCATGCCAAGCCTCGGTTTCTGGTTGCTTCATGAATAAAACCAGAGTACTATATTAACCTAAAGGAAGATGCTACTAAAGAAGAGGCTGTAGAATCCAGAAGATTTCCCACCATGTCACTGCCCCAGGTCTTTCATAGTAATTACAAAGGCAGTATAGTGCTTCGAGGGGCAGGAACCCAACTTAAATTTGCAAACTCACTAACTTATTTGTGATTTTTAAAGCTGATGTGTAAGCATTTTTTGGTATCTGTATTTTCAAAGAGTTTAAAGATGCCAGAAAAATCCATGTGAAAGCTATAAACGTTTCTTGACATGTAAGGATCATATAAGATAAGCTAGATAGTACTGGCAAGGTGACCTCTGTATGGCATTTTGAAAACGAAAGCAGAAAAGGAAACCTAGAAGGTGGGAAATGCAATAAAAAGGAACAAAGATAGAATGCAGCTGAGGAACACAGGAAAGGAGGTGAGAAGACCTCAAAGCCTAAAGACAGGAGCTAAAAGCCCCAATGAAATCCTGGACAGGAAAGTAGGGGATGAGGATCTGACTTGAGCAAAACCGAAAGAACAGTAAAAGGCATCTCTGCTGCATGTTTTTGCGTTCTCGATTTCCATCCCACTAAAATAGAATGGAACCGGACTCTTCACTTTGTCTTTTAGCTCAGATGAAAAAAAGTACTATACCATGCATGAAAGAAGAAAATCTCTCTCTCTCTCTCTCTCTCTCGTTAATCAGTTTCATCCATATTATCTATATTATGATGACAATTATAAAGTATTCATAAACAACCAAGTGACTCCATTTATCAAAGTGTAGGAACCCCACGTGAAAAGGAGACCACAACCTAAACTTTTACCAACAACTCATTTCCCCTAGAGAGAATTTTTTTGTTTTTTGTTGTTGTTTTGTTTTTGGTACCTGTGATAAAACTCACGACTTTGCCCTTGCCAGGTAGGTGCTTATGCCACTGAGCTAAATCCCTGGCCCCCCTTTGCCCTAGAGAAAGTGTACCTCAGAAAACACATCTTCTGGACCACTATGGTATAGAAGGACCTCTGAGTGGGAGACCCTAACATGATGAAACGCTTTAATAAGAATTAGGAACAGAAAATGATTGAGACAGTTATTACCTATAGTAAGATTCAGCTTAATCCAGACAGGAAGGGAAGCCCTAATAATTGAGCATTATTAATTAAAATAATTGATAATTATAATTGCAGTCAATTCTTAAGCCTGGCTGTGCCTTTGAATCACATGAGGAATATTTTTAATTAGCAATAGCTTGGCTCAATTTGAAGCTTCTGATTTAACTGGTCTGAAGCAGTGTCTCTATGTAAGGTTTTTTTTTTTTTTTTTTTTTTTTTGGTGCTGGGGATCGAACTCACGACCTCACGTTTGCCACGCAGGCACTTATGCAGCTGAGCTAAACCCCCAGCCCCTGAAGCAGTGTCTCATCTATACTGTTTAAGAGCTTCCCAGGCATCTTAGCCACTTTCTCATCTCTGGGACAAAATACTCAACACCCATAATTTACAAGAGGAGAGATTTGTCTAGGCTCACATTTTCAGTCCATAATCAGGCTGGCTCCAAGGTGGAAAGAGTTTGACAGAGGAAAGCTCCTCATGTCATGGTGACTAAGAAGCAGAACAAAGGGAGGATTCTGGGAGGAAGTTCATCCAGGTTACACCCCTAGTTACTGACCTCAGGCCCTATTGCTTAACAGCACACTCAGCTGCTGAACTCATGTGGATGACTCTATCGTGAGTGTAGTGCCCCCATGATCCAATCACCTTCCCACACTTCTCCCTTTGAGTGCAGAAGTTCTAGGCATCATTCTACAGCTAAACCAAAATGTCAGGTGATTCCCATGTGCTGCTAGGGCTGTGACACCTGAGGCAGCCTTAAGCTGCCCTACAGGGGAAGGAGTAGGAACATTTGCTAGAACAGTTCTAGGATCCCAGAATCCATGACTCTATTCTCAATTTCAGAAGTCAGAGTTGTGCACATACTCTTCAACTTCTGAAAGGGTTATATCCTGGTCAAACCCATGGCAAGTCATAAGTCAAAAAACATAGTACACTGTACAGCATGGGCATCCAACTTATTGGCTTGCCTGGGCTATAATCCTAGGAAAGGAATTGTCTAGGGCTACATATAAAATATGTAATGTAATATGTATATAAGTGACAAAGCTTACTTTTAAAACTTTTTTGTATAACAGAAAGGAAGGCAGTAGGAACATAAAGGTAGTAGGATATTTGACTTTCTTTTTATGAAACTAATGCATCAGTGGCTGGGGTGATGGAACTGGTTTCCTACGTTTAATAATTAAATGAGAAAACTTACATGTCTCTTTGTCCAATAAACAACTGTGTTTACAGATACAAAATATGGGTAGGTAAGTCAAGATACTATTACCCATAATCAATGCATTTTACTTGCTAGGTTGCACAGCACATTAACACCTAATACATGTGGCTTTCCGTTCAGCCACCATGTGGTGGGTACAGGAGGCAGAGTTAGTGCTGCACTGTGCCCTGACCTTGCAAAGATTTCAGTTGTCACCTGCTACACAGCCCAACTTAGAGCACCATACAATCAAGTCACAAAAATGCCTCTTAAAACCACACAATGATGTTATAAATCAACAATCTCATGGGGTGCATTACTAGCTGTCCAGAGCCACATGGGGTCTATGGACCCTGGGTGGACATACCTGTGGAATACCAGTTCCTCACCTATGATCAAGGACTGACTAGGCTCTGTGCTACTGCCCAGCCTCAGGAGAGAGGATCATACTGCATACTACTAGCCTGCAGTAGATAAAAACTCAACCCTAAGTGTGATGTCTACCGAAAGTTTTGCACCATTGTGTCAAGTCAAATCATCCTAAGTCAAATCATTGTAAGTTAGGGACGATCAGTAATTTGCCTTTATCTTTCCCAGCTCATTCAAAAAGGCCCCAACCCCATTATTGCCTTAAAAATGCTTAATTCTCTGGACCACTGGCCTGAGTCCCTGAAGCCTTCACCTGGCTCACTTTCTTTCTGTCCTCTTTCTTTCTTTCTTTCTTTCTTTCTTTCTTTCTTTCTTTCTTTCTTTCTTTCTTTTGTTTTTTTTCTTTCTTTATTTTCTTTCTTCCTTCTTTCCTTCCTTTCTTTCATTCTATGTGTGGGTGTGGTCCTGGGGATTGAATCCAGGACATCATACATACTAAACAGCACACTACCACTGAGATACACCTCCAGAGCTTTTTAAATTTTATCTTGAGACAGGGTCTCACTAAGTCACCCAGGTTTCCAACTTGTGATCCTTCTGCCTCAGCCTCTTGAGAAGATGGGATTTTAGGCATGCATTGCTGACACTTTCTGCTGGTAGACTCTGAAAACAACAGTGAACAATGGAAGTGAGGAGAAAGATAAGCCAGGCAGTAGGCAGGAAAAAGCACTATCTCTGTCAGGTGGCCAAGAGTGGAACTGTGCTTGGGCTACTTCAAGGAAGCAATCTTTTTCTAAGGATTCTTACTCAATAAAGGGAGAAAACCTCAGAACAGCTATGTTTGGAGAAAGCCAGGCTTCCTGGAACTGGAAAGCTCTGGTTGTTGATAAAGCTCAGGAATGTAGCACCCTGGCATTTGAGAAAACAGCAGGAACAGAAAGTTCTTTCTGACTTCCCCACCCTGCCCATCTTCTCTGAAGTAGGATGTAAGTCCGTCATGTGACAGCTTCCCTCCCTGTATCCAGAAGAAAAGAGTCAAAGATTCTGAGAGGCCAAGAGGAATCTGAATACACAGGCCTTACTAACCAGCCCCACTGCCAAATTCATTACAATTAGATCAAACCCCTTTCACACTTTACTAGAAGAAGCATATAGCAGGGTCCTAATGGTAGGAACAAGTCATCTTGGAGCAGTCTGTCTCCCAGGCAGAATCACTCCTGTGATTACTTGCAGTCATACTGATGAATGCAAACAGCCATTGTTCTGGGGAAGGGTGCAAGAGAACATCCTGACAGGTGGATCCTAATGGTGGTGGTGAAAAGGTGAGTCCATGTGGATGTGGTCCACGGAGCCTCTTGAAAGGGTAGACATAGAAACTCTTCTAAATCCTTCTGTTTTCAAATCATCTAACACAAATAACTCCCACATGTCAAAGTGGTCAGTGAGATCAGCTGACCTGGGAGATCTAAGGGGAAACTCATCTTGGTGGAAGAGAAAGAGGAGAAAATGGGGAAGATAGGAAAAGTTTGCACAGGTCCCCTGAGCCCAGAGTACAATCTAAATTCTATCAGAGAAGGACTACTGAGCATAATGAAGGTTCTGGGAGTATGGGTGGAGTGTGTGTGTGTGTGTGTGTGTGTGTGTGTGTGTGGAGAGAGAGAGAGAGAGAGAGAGAGAGAGAGAGAGAGAGAGACCTGAGTCACTGGAGATGATATCATTGGAGCGCAAGACAATTTAGCATGCAATGATCGATTTTAGCACAAAATAACCAACAACTACCAAAGTTCTAGTTAGTAATTATCCTCTAACCACAGCAAATAATCTGAATTTTGATAGTAACCAAGAAAAAGCAAGACAGTCTTTTAAAATTTTTGACTTTATTATGGGAGAAGAACCCCTAAGAAGGGAAGAGAACCATTCAAAGACAGATGAGTTGGAGACAAATTTGAATAACAAATTCCTCAAGCTCTAGAGGGAGTGATAAATCCAGACCTAATTCTGTCCCTACCTCCTCTTGCCTGCACTGTTACTGGGTATAGCCTGGGAAATGTGGGTCATAATGATGTTTCTCATTTTAAAATACTTTGTCTACTCATAGGGAACCATAAACCATCCTGCTTCCATCTTTTAATACAGAACATTACCATTAAATGTTTATAATACCTTACTGCATTTTCACTGTTGCAGCTTTAAATCAAATTGGATTTGGAAGCTTGTTCCCCAGGCCAAATGGAATTCAGCCAAGGATCAGAGCAAGCCTTCAAACTCCTCCCCTTTTGTCTCTTTTCTGGCATTTCTTTATGTTCCTTTCTCATCAAGGCCAATGTCTTAAAACTGATGATGTGTTTTGAGTGGGAAGAGAATTTCCACTAACTCTCCTTTTTTGCATCAATCAGTAAATTTAACCTCTGAGGTTAAGTCTCAAGTTTTTTCAACCTAAAAATAGCTGAGTACTGAAATAGCAATGGAAATGAGTGGTTTCAGATATCCGAAATCCACCTAGGATAAATGCCAGTGAATTCCCCTTGCCTGACCCCTGCTCCAGCTTTATCCACGCTGGGCAGCGACTGTACACATACACATCATTATTCTTCCTAAGCAGCAGTCATATGATGAGATAGGAAAACCCCAGTGAAGCATTAATTATTCTTTAATTTTTAAAAACTTGGCCAATTTCTCTTTGGAAACATGACATGATGCATTTTTTTAAAAGAAGAAATCATATTCAGAAACTATAACAAATACTAATTATAGGCCTCTTGCCAACAAACCCAACACAATGTGCTTATCAACTTTCAGGAAAAATGCAGAACTTCAATGGTTTATGCTAAATATATCCTGTTGAAATGAAATCTAACGTTCTAGCAATTACAATAGCACTTCAAATTCTTCTGTTCATTTTTCACAAAACAGAAACATGCACACATCCATGTATGTAAATGATTTAAAAAACAAAAAGGAGTGGCTTCCAATAGAATTTCCAACAATGGCACACAGTAGATCTTATAATTTAGACTTAATGGGGTCATTTGTATGTGGAATTTTTAAACTTTATTGCTACCTATCAATATTTTAGGTCTATATCTTCTATTTTGCCCAGTAGTAAAATGAAGTTTTCATTTCCAGATGGTATACGAAGTGGCAAACTTCAGCTAATGTGTTCTTTTGACTTGAATAAAACGACTCTAGGGAATTCCACTATTAGTAGCCAATTAGTCATTAAACAACGTACAACCTTAGCTATAATACCAGATGACTATAATACCAGATGGTGACCCTGTGGTACATTTGCTCTCTTAGCCTGGAGGTGAAGCATCTGAGAAATGGCCATGCTTCTTAGCAGCAGTAAATTTCTTAGAATTCGGAGCCAGAACAGCATGTGAGGATGAACTAATGCAGGCCCCTCCTTTCCCAAATGAGAATATTACTGCTGCACTTTAGGTGCAGAGATGCCAGATGCCAAAAAGAGCGCTTCATTTTCACTTTATTTCCACAATCTACAGTGTTTGCCAATAGGGAAAAGTAAGGCACAGATAGATTTAATGTTACAAATTGAATGTTTAAAAATTCTCCATCTGCAGAGCTGTTGTAATTTGGGGGCTTAATTTCCAAGAGGCTTCTTTTTTTCTCATTATTCTTAACCCTGTGATGAACTATATAAACGACTCAAGATCAAAATACCATCAGGCTACATTCTATTTTAATAGTTTTCCTAAATTAGTAGAGAAAGCAATTAGATAAATGAATGGAAAGAGGCAGTTTCATTGCTTTTTTACATTCCAAGGTTGTCACGGACGTGTCTTGAAACTCATTCAGTTTATGCAGATGCTCACACACATGAGCATAGGTCCAATCCAGTTTCAAGATTTGTCCCTGTCTCTCCCTTCCCAAGGCTCAGGTCCAGTCCATACTCATTGGGACCTTCATGGAGAGCAGCATAGGGCAGCATTGACCTGGGCTTACACTTTGCTCTTTTTCTCTCTGCTGGTTTAGCTTCTTTTTGGTATGACTGGGAAAAAGGGAGAGTTTTATCTAACTAGTGATGTAGTCCTCTGCCTAGAGCCCTCAAGCTCATCCGAGCAGTTTCCTGACCTGAGTGATCTAATTCCCCTCTAAGTGGGCGTGCCCTTGCCTGGCAGACAGCCCTCTGACAGAACTTTTCACAGACACTATTCAAGTCTTTCTTTGCCCTAAGAGAGTGGAAAGTATCTTTGAGTTTGTTTATGAGTTCTAGTCATAATCTGTTTATCTGAACCCCACAGAGCCATGGACTGGAACCAGTCTGTTGTAAATCAGTAGAGACTAAATAAAGACACAGGGACAGACATGATCAAAGCCACTGGGTGTCATTAAGGGCTTAAGTGAATTATATGCATGTGAGATGAGTCTTGGCTTGATGATGGTACTCCAAAGCCAGATCACAGAATAAATCTAACCAACAAAATCACAAAACACATGATACATTATGGGCGTGGGCAGTCCCTTCACTATGAAACACTTGCACTGTGAGAGTCTCTCAATGTTTAGCAACCTAAGAGGCACTTCAACCCCTGGCAGTATAGCTACTGATAATGATTTGGGTGCAAGACCTCTTGCATAGTTCTGGGTCAAGGAGTGAGGCCCCAGTCCTTAGTGGAGAGGATGAGAGGTGTTCCTCTCCTGTACTCGGTTCAAGGCTAGTTTTTAATTACCTTCTTTCACCCAGGGATTCTTAACCCCTTATTAGTTCTTCACCTGTGTTGGGCTGGTGATTTAGCTCAGTGGCTTAAGCGCCTGCCTGGCAAACATGAGGTCGTGAGTTCGATCCCCAGTAACAAAAAAAAAAAAAAAAAAAAATCTTTACCTGTGTTTGCCTTGACTTCTCCAGAGCACACAAATCACCAACTTCCCTGTTCATTTCCTTATTCAAACTCAGACCTTTCACTGAGATTGTAGCAAAAAATGCACCACCAGCCAGTATACTTCAGTTTGTTAGTTGCCCAATAGTTCCTGTTCCTGTTATAGCTGCTTCCATTTCGTAGAAACAGCTGGGTGCAAAACCTCTTGCATAGTTCTGGGTCAAGGAGTGAGGCCCTAGTCCTTAGTGGAGAGGATGAAAGGTGCTCCTCTCATCCTGTGACACACAGCTGGTCACTATGATGATGCCCATTGTATAAACCAATCCCCAACCGACAAGCCATTCTGCCTCCCTGTATCCCTAGTTGTTTATTTCCTATAAGCCCTAGATCACTTGAGATCAGGATCTCAACCAGTACTCATCGACGTAAAATAAATTTGCCTCCAAATCCCATTCTCACTGTTGTTTTGGTGTTTCTGGTTACCATTGCAAGATTAACAAGAAAGCAGAGAATTAGCTCCAACTAACACTTGACTTTCTAGGTCTCTCTCTCTCTCTCTCTCTCTCTTTTTTTTTTTTGGTACCAGGAATCAAACTCACAACCTCACACTTGCCAGGCAGGTGCTTATGCCGCTGAGCTAAATCCCTTACCCACACTTGACTTTCTGGTAGCCCTTCCTTTCCTGTAGTGCTGACATCTTCTTTTGCAAAAGGGTGCTTCTGTATTTGGGATATCACCTCACAGTAGCGATCTGGAAGATCAGAGTAATAATAAATCTATTACTCAGACAGGTTGTCTTGCACTCTAATCACAATGCTTCTCAGCTTCTGGGACACAGGAGGCACCTGGAGTTTATCTGACACTAGTGCCTATTATTCTGCCTGTGGAGGCAGGACTTTTCCTTTCATCACTGGTGCGATAGTTGGGGTATATTGATGTATGTCGTGGATGCATGCTGTTTTTGGAAGTCCACTACCTTTCAACTTTCTTTGGGCAAAGCACTCATTTGGAGGAATTATCCCATCTCCCATTGAATACATTTGAGTAGAATTTTGAATCATGTTTTCCAGCCTTTCTCTTGGCAAGAGTCAGACAAACAATTTAACCTGTCTTTTTTTTTTGTTTGTTTGTTTTTTGAACTTACTGATTCAAAGAATGAAAACAAAAAGTTCATTGAGCCTTTCTAGTGGGGATGTCAGGATAAGATCATTTAGTAACTCTTGCTGCCGAGGTCTTCCAGAGGTGCCAGGACTTGTCTTTTTTGAATCTATCATTCTCTTTTCTTCTTCTGTGCCTCATATATTTCCCAAAAAATTCTTTATTCTCAGGCTAACTAGAGACTTGTTTTGTTGTTTGGTACAGAGATCACTGACTGATACATCTTTCTGAGCCCTCTATCTCTGTACCATGAACTCAGGGACAATGAACTCAAGGACATGATTGCCAAGGGATGACATAGTTCTTATTCTACTAAGGGACTTCACTCCTATCCCAAACCCTACTCCCATACCTCAACCACATGACCAACCCTATGAGACTGGAACATTCCAGTGTTTCTGATGTTTCTTTGGAGTTTTCTGGAAGATCAGGGGAACCTGGTTTGCCTTTAACTTGTGAATGGTTATGCTGGAAAGTTTCATCTTCTTCCATCTCAGAAACTAGTGTCCCCATCTCCGATTCATTTTAGCCTGCCATGTTTCTCTGAATTCACTCAATGGACTTAATTATGCTTGTCTGCAAAGCTTTGGTTATGCTTGTTCACGCAGATGAATCTGTCATTGGTTGAATTCCTACTAGTACAATGTAATGAACTGAAAAACTTTTGGCAAATGATGCTATTCCACATCATTTCCCAGTGAAACCGAGGACAAAACTGTTCATCAGTGCCACAAAGCAAATTCCATTAGCCTCTCCATAAATATGTTGGCCAGAAACACACCATTTATTCAGTATACACATTACAAATTACATTACCTCTATGTTTTAAAACCAGTGTCATCTGCCTTGAATCTCAGGGTAAGGTGAAGATATTTGCTGATCAGTATGTCTTTTGCAATTATAGGCTGGAAATGCTGGAATCAAAAACTCTCTTGAAGAGTAGACCAAGCATCCACATTTTTGCTCAGGCTAGGCTGAAACTTGTGATCTTCCTGCCTCAGGCCCCTGGAATGCTCAGATGACAGGCATGTGCCACCATGCCTGGTTGTTTTTGTATAAATTTTTACCTTTGTCTTCACAGTAGTTTTGTGAATGATTTCAGTCTTGCTTTGTAGCTGAAAAGTTGGAGAAATTGCAAAACCAGCTCAAGCTCAGAGATGGTATGGGGTGAGATGAAAAGTCAAATGCAGGCTGTCTGATATAGTGTTCCCACACTCTCTAAGAAGAAAGGGATCGGATGTTTTCACATTGAACCTTGTTGGCTTAAAGTAGGAGACTGGCAACATGACCTGGAGGACTTTTTATCCTCCAATAAAATCAACTATGAAGTATAAAACATATAAGATATTCTAACATGGGAGAAAATGTTTTGGAATGAGTTGAGCAGGCTTTGTGATAGGCAGTAGCCAAAGATGGCCACTGGCATTAATCAGCTTTCCATCGCTATGACAAAAATTGCTGAGATCATCATCTTAAACAGGAGGGAATTTTTATTTTGGCTCAGGGTTTCAGTCCTTGGTTACCTGGCCCTCTTTCTTTGGGCCTGTGGCAAGATAGTACAACATGACCAGAGGGTAAAGTGGAGGAAATTGCTCATCTCAAGGTTCCCAGGAAGCAAAACGAGAGAAGGAAGAACTGAGTCCCAGTATCTCCCTGAAGATCTAATTTTTTTCACTGGGCCACACCTCCCTTCTTGCCTTCCAAGAGTGCCGTGGGTTGGAGAGCCTTCGTACCTGGGTCTTTGGGCAGCATTACAGTTTCAAACTGTAGCACCACATAATCAACTATACATTCCAGCTTTCATGCTCTTATGTAGTCTCCTTCCATTAAAATCTAGGCTGGCCCTATAATTGGATTTTAACTTGCAAAAGTGATGCCTGTGTGAACTTTTGGGGCTATTTCATATTCTACCTGGGCATCTTGAAATGCACACTCTGAGGAAGCCAGGTGGGATGGAAGAACTTTGGCCACGCTGATATGGCATACTGGGAAGAAGCCACCATGCCCGGCTTCTTTGCATGTATCATAGTGTGAAAATTTAGAATATTGACAGATTTTTCTGCCATACCACTGTCATACAGTCACAAAGAAACCTTATAATTTCTGGCTTAATAAAAATTCCTTTCTCAGTCAACCTTCATCCCCCAAACTTCTCATATTTCTCTTTCATAATGACTTTGGTGTCCTTATGATGGAGAATAGCCACAGAGAAGTAGAATCTGAGAGACTGGATGTAAAAAGAAAGGAGTTTTCAAAAGGGATTAAACCTTTTGTGTAATAAAGAGGTAGACTGGATAGGTGGGGTGTAGGGAGAGAGGGACAAAAAGAGAAGGAGAGGTAGAAAGTGCCCTCTCGTGGTTTGGTAAATGAGGAACTCCAGAGTTGGGGATATAACTGAAATAGGTCAAAGAAACAAGCACCCATGAGGAACATTGCAATTGGTTATGCAATTGGTTATGAATTAAATCTGTCCAAGTTTGAGAAACTTGAATAAAATTGGAATTTGCTTCCTACATATTTTTTTCCTGTAGAGGCTGTGTTTCTATAACCATGACTTTCCTCTGGAACTGGACTCTGTGGGCTGTGGCTCCCATTATGGTTACATATATAGCACTTCATTTAACCCTTTGAACAACACCATGAAGCATGTATTATTGCCCTTGTTTTATAATTTTTGCCTACATCCAGAAATTAAGGCTAATAGTGGTTAAGTAACTTATATAAAGTCAAATGCTAGTATTATCGTTTAGATCTAAAATGTTCCCCAAAAGTCTCAAGTTTGAGGAAGAGTGTAGTCAGAAGGTGGGTGTTACTGGGGATGTGACCTAGAAGCATATAGTCTTGTTCCGGGCTCCTCCCTCCTCTCTCTGCTTCTACCTGCCATGGGTTGATCACATTTTCCTCTGCTATTTAAGAGTCAGCTGACCATGGACTGAAACTGTGAGTTCAAATAAACCTCTCCTCCTTTATTCTGTGGGTGTAGGGTATTGTGTCCGAATTGTGAGAGTGATTAAGACAGCTAGTAAGGAGTGCAACCATCATTTTCATCCAGGCCTGTTGACTCCAACATCCATGGCTTTCTACTTCTTAATTCCAGAGTTAGTCCCAGACGCTGTCGCTTCCCACTATAATGTTGTCCTTTCTTCTGCTTCTGAAGCTATTTTGTCTCGCATCAGGATAGTATCACTGGGGGGTTAAGGAAGGATATGAGTGTGGGGCAAAGGAGGCAGTAAATATTTCCTTATGAAAAATTTTGCAGATAGCCAGGTATCTTAAAAATTAGAGGTAGTCTATACAGTATTTTGTTCATTATCCTGCCCTGAATTTCCTCAGTTTCTAAAAGCAGGTATTTTGAAATGCACATATGAATGTCAGATAATGTAGCTTCTTAAGTCTGGTATGTGTTCTTTATCATATTCAATTCTGCTGTGATCTATTGAGTTTTAAAGCTGCTAATTTGATGCAATCTACAAAAGAGATAACACCCTGAGGCTATCTTGGAATGATGCTTTTAACAATAAAAGCTGCTGCTTTTGTAGATTATAAACTCAGATAGAAAATACTTGGCGATAAAAGACTGAGTTCTTTCTCTTTCTCTTTTTGATGCCAGCAGTCATTTGCTAACCTTCCCCCATCAACTCTAGATCTATCTCCATTTAAAAAGACACATAACTCTTTAGCATTCTCCTAGCACATTTGTGTCATAATACAGGTATGCTTTGGGGGAAAAGAAATGAGAAATGCTAGTCTGCCATGATGATAAAAATATTCGTGCTGAATTTCCATGAAATATATATATATATGATATATATATATCTTTATATTTTACTAGTAGTATGCATTTTCTATCTTAAATATAAAATTATGGAAGCTGAAATTTACTTTTTAAAAAGTAGCTTATACACAAAATCATATCCAGACGATAGAGAAACATGTAGTCAATGTGTTCTCACAATTACCTTTTTGTACTTTTCACCTCCAGCAGAGCAAAGCCAGGAAGTTGCAGGGAATTTCCAACCAGCCAGTCTGAATAAATAACTGTTTGAATTTTTTAATTAAGGATCTGGAAGAGACACTAAAATGAGAACTGGCAGTTATCTGTGAATTTTAACTATCCACGTTTTCGCATGCCCTATCTTGACAAAAAAAATGAGCATTTGAAAGGAATATGAAGAAAGGCAGTAAAAGGGTAGGACATATGGGAGCATTTTTTGATCTGGTTTGAACCCTGTATTTGCTAGATGAAGGACTTTGGGCAATTCCTTTAATGCTGTTTAAGTTCTGTTTCGCTGCCTATAAACTGGAGGTAGTAATGTTGTCTTCCACATGTGGTTGTCATGGGAGTTCAAGTGACCTAGTGGGTGACACTATGTGACTGGCACTGGTGCAGAGTAGAAGGCCATGAATTCATGGCCTCCTTCCTCTATAACATCAGAGGTAGAAAAGAAGATAAGGGTGCTACTACCCCGAAGTCTTAAGGACAGTATCTGAGGCTATAGAAAAGCAAACTCGGTCTCTCTTACTATACTGTACTCTCACAATAAAGACCACACTGTGGGGACCTCTGCTCAGTTAAAAGCAATTCTGCACCATCATGAGATGGGTGTCTTCAGGTGCAATTCAATTCCAACACTCTCTACCTGGAGATAGAGTTCTGCCCCACAGATTGAGGACCGAGTCCTCACTAGTATCCCTCATCTCCTCTTTCAGGAGCCAGCCACAAGTCCCAGGTTATTTAATCTGTATTTTGGACTGACTGGCTAGAATTCAAGGTTCTCATACCTCCTCAGGTTTGACTTTCTGTATGGTTCACAGGATCCATGAAACACGCTTATGGGTTTATTGTAAAGAATATTACAAAGGATACTGATAGAGTGAAGCGTAGGATGAAGTGTGCAGGAAGGGGCACAGAGCTTCCTGCTCCTTGTATGTACACCAACCTCTAGGGACTGCCACATCTGGATATCTGGAAGCTCTGAATGCTCCATAGAAACTTACAAAGGCCTCATTGCATTGGTGCAATGGAAGCAAAAACAACCATGCAGAAATATGATTGGACAAAAGACTATGATGTAATGGTAATAGATGGAGAGGGGAACCCAGCTAAGAGCCAGCTCATACACAGCTATAGTTCATATAGATGGAAAGTGAAATATATGTACCATAATATCATGGTATCTACACTTAAAAATTTCCTAGATTTCCTAATGAATGAGCACTTTTAAGTGCACAGAGCCCATTGGACTTAAAAGCATGGGGAAGTGTCTAACCGCAGGATTCCGTTCAGCACTCTTGAGATATCAATCAGTACTGGAAAGAAAACAGATTCAACTCCAAGCTACTTGTAGAACTATGGTAGACAATAATATGTAATTATTTTAAAATATTTTGAGGAATTTTTCCACACAATTTATTTATCATTATGTAAAGAAAAATGCTTATAGAGTATGAAATTCCTTATGAAATGGTCCTTTAAGGGCTGTAAAATGTTTATAATTATTATCCTATGACATTTGACACAGGACCATGACTGTTTGAGAAAAGTTGCATTAAAAAGAGGAAATGATTTTGAAGGGAGCATAAACTTTGTAGAGGTTATGCTGCTTGCTAGATACGTGTTCTTTGCTTTGACCCCAGAGCAATAAGGAAAACAGCTTTGATTCTACTTATGTATTTTAAGGAAGATTTTCGATCATTTTGTTGAGTTGGGTAGCTGTGTTGGAGCTGACTGGCCATGGTCTGACCTTAGAAAGGCAGTGTGATGGAGAAGGGATTGGAGTTAAGAAAATTGAATTTCCAACAAGTTTTATCACCAATGAGCAGTGTGGCCTCAGCTAAGTCACTGAGCCACTCTGATCTTGCTTATTCAACTGTAAAATACAAAGAGTAGTTCAACCTCTCGCAGGAATTTTACAAAGCTTTAGATACATAAGTGTATAAAATATAGTATCTGGCACATGACAGGCCTTCATAAACGTTTAGGAGTATGTCAAATCATTACTTACAAAGATTACTCATGAAATAAAAAAAATCAAAAGATAAATTATGCTAATGCTAATCTACCCACCTTATGGATAATTAATTTGAATTCAGGATAAGATTTTAAATATCTTTTAAAACAGAAGCAGAGAGGATAAATTAACATTTCTGTGCCTCAAGAATCTTCAAGTTTTGCTTTCCTGATTTCTAGTATAAAATTTATAATAAAGTATACATTTGTGTATGCTTCCTTTTCTTTGGGTTTTATTTACTTCTAGTGAACAAATGCACCCACACCATTGTCTACAGTATTGGTAATTAAAGCTGCTGGGAGTCGGAATAAAAATGAAACATAAACTCGGAAGGAAGTGGGAGCTAGGAGCAGATATAAGGAAGCTTCTAGAAGCAGATTAGGGGATTCATGAGGCTACAGTGTGATTAAATGGTTATTTGGCTGGAAACTAGTAGGCATTTACCAAAAAGGAATTATGGCAAAGTTATCTCACCTTTTTCTAAATCAAAATTAGAGAAATTATCTAGGGCATTCCACTAGTCTCAGGAGGATGCAACAATTTCTTAATTACTTAATGAGAAAACTCCTGGGGCTGTGCAGAACTCCCAGGAAACATCAGACAGAATTTATGTGTGGACTGCAACTGCTGGTGATCAATGCCCCAGAGTGATCCTGTCTCTTGACATCGATCCTCAGGCTTAGAGGTCACAGCTTCTGCCTGTCCCCTGTCGCTTGCTACTAAACTTGACACTGTGCTGTCTATCTCACAGAGCTCTAAATATGTTAGTCTCACCCAGACACATTTAGGGGCCCTCACACCCCAGGAAATGAAGTCCAGATTCCCTGATACTGGAGGCCTTCTATGGTCTGATTGCATCCCTTTGCCGCAGGCCCCATGCCTCAGCTTTTTACGCCTATTCAACAAGTATTTCAAAAGTGCTCTGTATCATGATGGGGGATGGGCAAGACACAGCCTCTGCTCCCAGGGAGCTCAGCGTGTGGAGAAGAGTTGAACACATAAAAAAAGAAGCTGCTAAATAACATGCTGTTAGATTTATCAGCTAAACTCCAGATGAATATGTAACAAGTACCTGTGAGGTACAGGAATACATGGGGCTCCCTGAGTGGGGAGCGTCTAACTTTCTGGAATCAGCAAAAACAGCAAAGGGTAAATACCTTACTGAGCAACTGGGGAAATTCCAGACAGGCCAGAGTCCAGTGGCAGAGGGTGGAGCACAGGCAGTCTTGGGATGGTGCACAGAACGAGGCTTTAATACCATACAGGCTGGAGTCTGTAGACAACACCTCTTCCCAAGCCTCTTGCCCAGCATACACCTCTGTCCCTTTAACTGGCTTCACTCTCAGGCTTCACTTGGAGCTCACTTCCTCAAAGAGGCCTCTTTGTTACTTAGGACTAGGTCCACACCCTTACCTTACTCAGAAGAAAAGCTACAGGCTCCACCAAGACCAGATTCCTTTGCACGTCCCTGTCTCCATCACCAACCACTCTCTTTTCTCTTTTCTGCACTGCAGTTAGACTATCATCTCCCTCAGTCCTCAAGCACACAGACTCACTTCTGGGCCTTTGCTGTGCCCTCTCTCTGCATTACTTTTCCCTAACTAACACCCAACTTTCTCCAGGTTTTCTCAGTGAGAACTTTGTACATTCTTATATAAAATTTCAATTTCCTCCTCAAATTTCATAGTCCTTATCCAGCCTATAGTTGTTTTTCTTCCTTAGACCTTATAATGTAGCATACTACACATTTCCTTGTTTATCCTTTTATAAATTATTTTCCTTCTAGAACGTGAGTTCCATGGGAGGCTCATGATTTGTACCTGATCTTGGTGAAACCATGGGGGTGAAGGCTGAGGGGGTGGGTGAGACTAGCTCTACCTGGCCTAGTGGCATAAGAGTTAAATGTTTATGTAATGTCTGTTGGATATAAGAAACCCTAGCCAGGACTGCATGTTATTTTGTTACTGATGTATTTCAGTCTCTAGAACAGGATTTAGTACAGAGATTGCTTAATAAATATTTTTGGAATGATTGCAACACATTGGATCAGAAATATCACTTATGTATTTGATGGTAGATTCTTTTCAGGCAGGGGGTATCATATAGTTTAGTATTTCACATTGTACATAGCTCTGGTTTTGCAGGTTTTCAGTAACTATTCATTGAAGAAGCTAAGTTAAAAGATGCTTGTTTTAAATAAGAAATTGTACTGGTTTTAATGTTTGGAGATGTAGATAGTTCTTGAAGATAATGTAAATCTTTAAGGTTTTACTAGAACATAATTATGATACTTGATTAAAACTAAGGCATCGAATATATAACATACTTATATTTTATGTTCTATGGAAACAAAAATGTTGGCAGTTCAGTTAAGATACAATGCTTTTCTTTCATTTGAATTTTTACTTTATTTCCCCGAAATAGCTTTTTCAGACTTAGTTAGCAAAGATCTTATTCTATGTTGGATTCGTATATACATGTAAAATAGAATGTATAATTTAAACAAGATGGCAAGCATTCTTAAAATTTTTTCACATTCAGGGTCCAATTCTTCTAAATCATTTTTTGACCTCGAATCACAAGCATCCATGCTTTTAAATCAAGAATGTTCTGAAAAGAATGCTCTGCTCTTGTCTCAGGAATTATTTTCCAGGTCCTTGCTACCGGTGAGACACTTTTGATGTACAAGTGAAGGCAGTGACAGCTACATCATGATGGCTGCCCAGCCTCCGTGACTGGAGGAGGGATGTTGATTTCAGTGACATTAAAATATGAAAAACATTTGCATCCTAGAATCAGTGAAATGAACTACAATGAGATATCCATTTCCAAAGGTGCAATGGTCTTTTATATTTTAACCTATTCTAACTTCTTTCTGTCTTTTTTGTCTCATGGAATAATTCAATTATATTAGTCAGGGTAATTCATCTGTGGTACAAGCTGTCAAGAAAGCCTTTCATTACACCTTATCCAGATTATTTACACAACAATGATCATCAGTCATGAAAGTGAACACACATCATCATCACAACATTATTAAAGGCTGGCAATGATTTAAATACAAACAACTTGAGTGAAAAATAATCCTTTAAATTTTGATCACTGTAGTTCAAGAGCAGCATGGAGAAGTTATAGATTACACTATCTTTTCCATTCTCTCTTCAACTATTAGCTAGTTACTAAGCTGACTAGTCATTAAATATATTTTAAAACCACTTTAAAATAAAATTTTTAATTATGGTACAATTTATAGAACATAAAATTCAGCATAAAAATGCACACATAAAAGTGCATGTTCAAGGGCGTTTAGCATATTCACAGTGTTATACAACCAGCACGACTAGCTAATTCTAAAATATTGTCATTGTCCCCAAAAGGACAATGACCTTAGGCAGTGTCTTTCCCTACTTCCTCCTTCCATTCCCTGGTAATGGCTAATTTTTCTGTCTCTATGGATTTACTTATTCTGGGTATTTCTTGTAAATAAAATCATACAGTATTTGGCCTTTTGTATATGGCTTCTTTCACTTAGCCTGCTTTCAAAGTTCATCTACTTTGTAGTATGTATCAGTGCTCCATTCCTTTTATGGTTCTGTAACAACTGACTGCATGGACATATCACTTTATTCATTTTTTTGGTTCATGGACATTTTGTTCCCATCGTTTGGCTATTAACGTTGCTGTAAGCATCCATGTACTGGCTTTTGTCTGAATACCTGCTTTTCCGTTCTTTTGGATGGATACTTAAGAAAGGAATTGTTAGATCACACTGTAATTCTGTTTACCTTTTTAAGGAGCTGCCCAGCTGACGTCCACTGGGCTTGCAACATATTATATAAGGTGTAACTGAGAAATACAGTGAATTTTTAAATTGAAAACATTGATTAGAATGAAAGATGCATTGTCATTAAACACCCCCATTGAAACACCCCCCCCCCCCGAACTTTGAACATACTTACTCCATTGCCCTTGACACTTTCTGAAACAGTTCTGGAAGTCTTTTTTTGTGTGTGTCTTTAGTTGTGCTGTTATCATTATCCTGAATGGATTCAAATCTTTACCTTTCATGGTCATTTTGACTATGGGAAAGAACCAGAAGTTACATGGTGCTATTATAGATAGCTGAAATATTATAGGCAGTCAGATAGCACTGGGTAGGTAGATAGGTAAAAATATTATAGGCAGTCAGTTAGCACGGGGGTCTAGAAAGAGTCAGGGTAAAGATGAAAACTCATCACAGCTGTGGCGGGAGGTGCATCTGTTGGAGGCCAGGCCTCAAGATAAAGACAGAATGACCAGGCCTGATTAAGTGGTAACACCTGGTCTAAGGAAGTCTCAATACACATCAGTCATCTCAGTGGGTGACCAAGGCCCTAGGACTCATGGCTTCCTAAAAAGTTCTTTATTCTTTCCATATGTACTGATTATGTGACTTGCTTCCCCATTGGATCAATATTACCTAACCAGAAAAAAAGAACATTACCTAACCAGTTATATTTATAATCTTTTTTGGTTGATCATAGCTGTAACCCATGTTGTTCCCATGTGGTTATGCTCTATAAAACTTCCCCTGAGAAGTGGAGTCCTGGGCAGCCCTTTCAGGGCCCCTGCTCTCTCTCAGGAGCTGTGTCTTTCCCTTTTAATAGACATTTCCTATTCTTAACCTCTGTTGTTCTTAGAATTCATTCTTTGATTACAGAGAACACTAACTCAGCATATTGGGTATCTAGCAGGCTGGGAGTTACAGTACAGATATAGGGGAACAAAACTCCCAACCTATTATATGTCTGGTATGCGTTCATGTTCTCTAAAATCGAAGAATGAATTTTAGGAACAACAGAGATTAAGAGCAGAATATATTTAAGGAGAGAAAGAAAGCTTCTGTCTGAGAGAGACAGAAGGGGTCCTGAGTGGGTTGCCAAGGACTGTCTTTTCTAAGGACTTTATTATAGAGTCAAACCATGAGGTGAGATGGGTCCAAGATGGGGAAAACTAGGAGCTCACGAGGCAGATGGGCATGAGGTGGGACAAAACTATGGTCAACCAGTAAGATTAATTATTCAGGTAAAATCGACCAAATCAGGGACAAATGAGGAAGCGAGTCATGTAGTAAGCAGGCATTTTTTCGGAACAGTGACTTCCTGTAGGGGGTTGGGATGGTGACTTCTGGCTTCAGTCAAGGTGATCCATACCTATTTAGAATATTAGTCCCTGAGGTTTATACTTAGGGTGTGATTGCATTTGTTTTTGCCTTTTATCTTGAGATCTGGCCCACAGTGAGAGAGAGGTGTCTGTCTCCTCCAAGGTCACAAGACATCTGGTCCTCTGTGCCAGCTCCTTTGAGGGCCTAGCCCTGTTGGACTGCCTATAATATTTCTAACTAGCTCAGCTGCCTGTAACAGTATTATCCTTTTATCACGTTTGGAGGTCCTAGTATCATTCAGATGTCTGCCAGATCCGGTGAATAAGGTGGTGAGGACACACAGCGATGTGTTTACCAGCTACCTTTCGACTGACTGGTAATTAACAGCATTCAGCATGTTTCCCGACCACACCTTGTAAAGACACTTATCAAAAGGACTTCCCTAACTGCTTCAGAAAGGGGCAAGAATGATGGGATAAGCGTGTTTGAAGTGGGCGAAGTATTTTATGGGGGTTTAATGACAAAGTGCTTTTTACTGTAATGAATTTTTGAAGTTTAATCTTTCACCCCGTATTTTGATTACATTTCTTGCTCTCATCAGCCCTGCATGACAGTGTCATATTCTTATGTCTGCATCATCGTTAACTAGTACATTATTGAAAACTGTTTCTGGAACTGTAAAACAGAACTAAGGGACGTCTGGATGTACACGCTGGAAGGCATTTGACACCTGGCTTGTAATTTTAAAGTCTCAGCGTGTAGGGACAGAGGCTCTGTAGGTAGTGAAAAGGTAGGATAAAGGCCTCATTGAGCTTTATTAAACATTAATGAGGCAGTTTTGACCTTCAAAACCAGACTCTGGCAATTAGAAGGGCAAAGGCAGCTGGACTCCGAGGAATTAGACAAGGCAGCTAAACTCAAGCAATTAGGGAGACAAAGACAACTCAGGAGCAGGTACACAAAAGGAGGGAGTTGTCAGCAGGGGGCATCAGAGTCAGAAAAATTTCCTCCCCCCCAGCACTAGGGGTTAACATAATCCTTTAGCCTAAATTACCTGCCCAATAAGGCGCCTGCCCACAATTTTACCCCCCAAAAGACAGAGAAGGATTGAAAGGCCAGAAAAAAATCCAAGGTTAAAATGAATGACAGTTCAGGGAGCCAGTTAGATTCCAAGAGAATACATGAGACAAAGATCTCAATAAAAGGAGCTACAGAGAAGAAATCCCTAACAATTCACTTTTGAATTCTCTCTACTCCTTCCAAGTAGCTGTCATCTTTCTTTTCTTCCTATCCCACCTTCAAACAAATTGTCTTCTTTTAGAGCTGCTTCCTTGGTTCTTTACCGATGCTGGGTTTAGGATAACTGGGAGCTGCATGTTCCAGTGTTAGAAAACACAAAATTTTTCAACTCTGATGCCCCCTGCTGACAACTCCCTGCTTTTCTCACACCAGCTGCACCCTGGCTTCATCACATCCTGTTATCTCACACCCTGGCTGGCTGAAGCCCCTCAGACGTGCAGAGCTATAAAACTATTGCCTTTGACTAACTGCCTTTGTCCTGCTTCTGTAACTTAGCTTGCTTGCCTTTTTCCCTCACAGCCTTTATATACAAGGCTCCCATACCCCAAGCTCAGGTCTCAGAATTTAGTGTGCTGGACTTTGGGCCTGCTAGCTTGATAAAGCTTGGTTCCCTCTGCTTTTTTGAGTGTCACTTGTTTTATTCATCTCTGGTAAACCTCAGATTACTCTAACACCAGCTGGGCATGATGCGACAGAGCAGTGGCTTGCTGTCTACCTCTGGATGCTACAGAGTGGCACAGCGTGGCATGGTGTACAGTCCTCCCCAAGGTGTTATGAGTGCAGTGTCAAGTGCTTCCCTGTCCTCTCAGCACCTGGTTATTCTGGAGCTACCTGGGCTTGACCTCACAGCTAGATTTAGGGCCTATTTTCTAGCTCCCTCCATGGTGTAGACTATGGACCATGCCCATTTTCCCAAAGGCCTTTATTTTCCTGTTTTCTCTCTTTGCACACAAAGCCTTTTCTCTACCTCTCCTCAATAATTCCTCTTACCCCACCCCCAGTCTCATTAATATGGCAGCCAGGAGGAAAAATCAAGGGAGTTAATGAGTGGCCTAAACTTCCCCTTGTCCCTGGTATTCTCTAAAGATACTTTTCTAGGCTCACCTTTGGTATTAAAAAATATTGATTCTCCCATCTGGATCCCTGATGTCCTGGTCCCCAATCCTACCATTTCCTGTTAGAAAACCCAGCCAAGTTTCAATCAAGCACATCTTGCACATCTTAACCAGAACTCCTGTGGTTCTGGTGTGGTAGAAAGTATTACAGATAGCTAAGTTATTGAAGAATATAGGCAGTCAGACAGGGCTGGGCTCTCCAGAGGTCAATGTATGAGGCATCTGTGGGTTGGAGGTGCTTTCATTGAAGGTCTGGCCTCAGTACAAAGAGAAATGACTCTATCTATATGCTTCCCCTAGGGATGAACAGCAGTGATTGATACGCTCAATAGGCATCGATCATCTCGGGTGTGGGACCAAGACCTCTCTAGCCCATTTCTTCTCAGAAAATCCTTTTCCATGCGTGTGTACTTGCTAGGTGACTTGCTTCCCTGTTTAATCAATTTGATTTCCATTTAATAATATTACCTAAGTGACTATACTTACTATAACCTTATTGATTCACCATAGTTTTATCCCACCTCACGCCCATCCCTTGTGATTTCTCTTTGGATCAGTATTACCTAAGTGACTATACTTGTAATCTTATTAGTTAACTGTAGTTGTATCCCACCCTGAACTGTAGTTGTATCCCACCCAAAACTTGTGGTTTTGCCCAATAAAACACCCTTGAGAAGTGGTATTGGTAGACAACATGCTTCCTGGGCCTCCTTCTGTCCTTCTTAGACAGAAGCTTTCTTCCTCTCAATAAATACTTCCTACTCTTAGGCTGGGGATTTAGCTCAGTGGCTTAAGCACCTGCCTGGCAAGTATGAGGTCATGAGTTCGATCCCCGGCACCAAAATAAATAAATAAATAAATACTTCCTACTCTTAACCTCCAGTGTTCCTAGAATTCATTCCTTGATTTTGGAGAACACAAACTTTAAAATCTGGGTTGTAAGTCCTACCTGTCCCCCACAACCTTCAAAATGTTCACCATTTTCTGCTGAGTTCCTATTATGGACAAAATACCGAACTCTACTGGACAAGACAGATAACTTGCCCTACCTAAGTTTCATCTTATGAATACGAAGAGGAGAACATTTTATTGGCTCTGAGGCTGACGCTTTTGGATACCTATTCCAACCGAAAACAACTTTAATTAGGAATTCAAGAGACTGTCTAGGTAGGTGGGGACAGTGGTTCCTAGAGTACAAATAAGCACACATTTCCAAAATATTTGAGAGAATACATGGGATATTACTATTTCTGTTTGCATCATCATTTCATGAGTTCTCCAAATCTAGAAGAATAAAACTCACAATGAAAGGCAATCCCTTAAATGCATTTTACTTTGAGCATTGGCCTTAGTTTTCTAATTTCTAGGGAACTATCAGCTTAGAGGAGTGAGAAATCCAGAGAAGTGGAAATTCCACCTTCCACCCACATCTGAACTACGGCACCTGTAGGACTCCTCATCTCTCTGTCTCCCTAGATACAGATTCAGTTACTTGGAAACAATGTCACCGATATATTGGAGGAAAGCAAGCGTTTTCGGGTGTAGCTGGCATCTGATGCCACTAGAGGGCAGAGCACAGCAGCCTGAGGTCAAACGGTGAAGCTGCAGTTCCAGCTATCCTGTTGCTTTTCCACCGTATGCCTCCAGGAGGCGCTGCAGCTCATCGTCCTTGCTAAATGACCCAGCAATGTGTCGCCAGCTCAGCTCCTGACAATTCTTCACTCAAGCAGGTGGGGACAATCTACCTTATTTGAGAGGCAGGGAGGGGCACTTTAATCTTCTTTAAGATACTGCCCTACATGAGAAGCCCAAGAGGTGTTTTCTTCTTCTTAATTAAATTTTGTAATGTGAATTCATCATTGGCGTGAAAAGATTTATTAAATCCTTCAGGAGCATTGTGGCCTTTTGAACATGTCTGTTGTAGTGAGAACAGACAGACACTGACCCAGTCAGGGTTGGGTGACTTATCAAAAATGTCAGGGAAAATTCTCCTGCTATCAGTCAGTTTCTTTGGTGACGGCGAGATGACATGGTTCTTTCCCTTTGTCTGACAAAAGACTGGCATGATACTAACGGGAATTTTCTTAGCATTCTGACATACATTTTCTCACTTTTGTTCTCAGCGCTGTTGGGGAAGTATGATGATTATTATTCTTATTTTAGTATTATTTTAAAACTCAATTCCAGCTTTTTTCCTTCAATTTTTAAACAGTTTTAAATTTCCAAAGTCAGATTAATGTTAAAAAACACTAGCTTATTGCTGCCAGCTGCCCTCTCCCCCTCCCATGAGCTTCTGGCCCTGAACCTGAATGTGGCCACTGGGACTCTCCACAGCTATGTTTTCAGGATTTCTTGGGGTCTCCTGGTAACTCTAAGCAATGCACGTGTGCTGATATTTCATGGCATTGAAAGAGAAGATGGCAGCTACTTTCTCTTACGATCAATGAAGATTTAGCATTTTTGAGGAAGTTTTTATGATCTTTGTTTTGAAAAATGAGAAAACCAAAGTTCCCATAGTACAAAGGACTTGTCCAAGGTCACATGATGATTGAATACAGGGTGGAAATTAGGATACAGATCTCCTAACTCTAGAATCCTTGTCATTTCCACCATAATGTGGGAAATACAGAAATAACACTGATTATCCTGCGGAGCTTCTGAGAATCAGTGATCAGAGAATCAGTGTGAATCAGTGACAATCTATGCATTGAGAAAGATGTAATAAGAATATCTACCATAGAATTGCCAGATAAAATATGGGATGCATTAAATTTGAAAAGAACAAATTTTTTTTTAGTATAAATGTTTCCAAGTATCACAGGGGGCATACATACTTTTACTTGCTAAATCTGGCAGTTATTGGGGAAAAGAGAATTTTCCCCAAAATTCGTGAACCCAGTCATTGGGTTCATGACTGAGACTCCTATAACAAGAGGTGGGTCAACAAGAGAAGAGCATTAACAAATTCATTTGCAAGAAGTTTTATGTGTCATGGGAGACCAGAAATGAAGATTCAAAGAAACAGGGAAAACTGTGTGCTTTATAAATGGCTATGCAGACGTCTGATTGATCAAAGGGTCTGATGTAATGCTAATAAATGGGGGGGGGGACTTAGCAAGACCTGTGCGTTCAGATTCTTTTGTGTGTCCCTGTGTCTTTAGAGATAAGGATGCTTCTTCCCCTGGTATAGAGAAGGAACCTATCACATGAGGGACTAATGATCTGCTTGGGGGGAGAAAGGGAGAGAGAGGTGAGAGAAACTCTCCTGCCTCTGTTTTTTCTAAATGCTGAAGTGCCATTTTGTGGGGTAACATGTCCCGAACCCCGTTATAGTCCTACCTTAAAGCTGTGACCCTCAGCCTCTACTTATGCTGGTTTTAAAACTCGAGAACTACAGGTAGAGAATAGGTCTCTGATTAATTTATGACAGAGAAATTTTTCTGAGAAAGACACATTATAATTTCTATAAAATATGATACAGGAAAACTACAACATAAAATCCTCACAGATACAGAAAAATAACAAAGAAAAGAAAATGAATGAGTAGTATAAAGTTCTGGAGAGTGGCTACCGGGTACGTGTGGGGCATGACACGAGAAGGGTGCAGGAGACTTTGAAGGTTACAGGTATGTTCATAGTAATACAATGTTTATTCTACTTTTGATGCAGTGTATTTCTGTTCACTCTTCATGTATAACTTTTATTGAAAAATTTAAAAATTAATAAGCACGCACAGATTCTGGAAAGAGACCAACCTAGGTTCCAATCATAGCTCTAGTCTTTCAGAACTTTGGTTTCATCTACAGGTGGGAATAATGTTATGGAATTGGCAGCATCACTGTATGGCTTGGAAATCATGTATGCAAATAATGGCATAAGGGATGCACATAGTATGAAGACTCACCAGGCAGGGCTACGTGGGGTGAAGTAGACATCGTGCCAGGACGTCTGCATTCTGTTAAGGAAATGGTGGTCAGATGTGATCTTTGCTTCTCCTGGCTCTTATTTTTTTCTTAGACCTCTCACTAGTGTGTACTGAAATTCTGAAAAAAAATCACCTGAAATTTTACGTAATTTTGAATGTTGAAATACTTCTTAAAAACAACTGCAGCCGGGGATTTAGCTCAGAAGCATAAGTGCCTGCCTGGCAAGCACGCGGTTGTGAGTTTGATCCCCGGTACCAACAAAACCCAAAAAAACCACCACCACCACCACCAACAACAACAACAACACTGCAGCCATTTATCAATAGATCTGGGAGTGAATGAGCGATGTGTGTAATATGAAGAGTTACAAAGGAAAGTCGATCCCCTGCTAATGTTAAATTCTAGTTTCAGAGCGCACAGGAGGCATGCAGAGTAATCAATGAGGAAAAGTGTTCTGATTGAACAGGTACTCATTTGCCACAAACATGCAAAAAGCAAGCTATGCTTCTTAATTGTACACTCTGAGAAGCCCCACTGGATAAACAGATTTCCAGCAAAATTCTAAATCATGATGTATTTTTGGTTTTTGCACTCTCCAGTGTATACGTCTATATATTTTCAACCATAGTGAAATTGTTTTTGGATTGAAAAAAAGGATCAGCTATTTTCTACTGAACAATTTGCTTTAGGCCATAATTTAATATCCATTAATAGTGCTTTTTTTTTTAAAAAAAAGCAAATAAAGCAACTTTCAAGTAAAAAATAATAACTGAAGAAGTGTTCATGTAAGGACTCAGAATTGGCAGAAAGAGAATTGACCTAGATAATTTATAAGAAAATACTATGCAACAATTTATTTTTGCATCAATATTCAAAATACTCTGGGAATCAAGTTCAAGCTCATTGGTTATGCAATAACACAAATCAAAATAATACTAAGAAATCATTTCACCCTAAAAATATTATTGCTTTGCACTGCCAATAATGTAGCAAAGTGCTCATGCTTGTACTTTGTTAGTGGTGTGTAAGTTGGAACAATCTTCTGGAAAGCAACTTATTGGTATATATTAAGATCTCTAATCATGTTTATTATATTCGTTGGCTTTATACTTCTGCAGGAATATTTCTTTCAAAACTCTCAAACATGGCCGCAGTTCATAAGGAAGCCACTCCCAACCCTTCTTCAGAGGTCAAGGTCTCAGTTCATAGAATACCATGTGCATATGTAGTCATCAAGGTATTGCTTATAATGGTGGAAACATGTGCTTACTAAATGTTCATCAGTAGGGGAACATATCATTTATAATATGATAAATATTATAGCACTCTGGGAGGCTGAGGCAAGAGAATCTCAAGTTCAAGCCCAGTCTAAGCAATTTAGTGAGACCCTGTCACAAAATAAAAAAAATAAAAAAATAAGACTTGATTTGGACATGACTCTACCAATACCCGGTAAACAATACCAAATACCCATGACTCTCCCAATGCCTAGCAGAGGCATTGTTTTTACTCAGCACCGGTGCCCTCTGTGTGTATGACACAAGATGTTATAAAAGAGATAAGACGGAGCAGAGAATCTTCCAAACACCTGGACATCTGAAGACACCCAAACATTTACACCTGACACCCCAAGAGCTTTGCCCACTGAGGCATGAGACATCCAGAAATCTTTGACCACTGCTGTTTACTAAGATTTTTCTGCCTAATGTCTTCTTCTTGCCTTCTCTGAAGCCCTGTTAAAAAAAGTCTGCTTCTCTTTGTTCTCTACAGATGGCCTTTTTGCCCTCTGTCTGCCTGCACCAGGTGCAATAAATTCCACACTATGTGGCCTTCACAGGAGCCTGGTGGTTGCTGCTGATCTCTGCCTTGTGCAGGGTTGGATTAGACATGTAACTCAGTGGGAAGGTTTTGAATTCCAATCCTATACATGATGAAGTAACTTAGCATGCACACAGTGCAAGATTAACCAACTACATTTACAAAGATTTTAATGGAGAGAAAAAATGCTCATGAGTTTATGTTCAATGAGAAATGTGTATATAAATGGTACAAAATTATCTCAACTATACAGCACACATTAATAAACATATTAGAATAAAATAAACCAAATTATAATAAGTGAATATTTTTAGAATGTGGAATTTTAGATGATTTTTAAATTTTCCCTAAACATTTCTTTATTTTCTAAGTCTTCTACACAGTGTACTATTGTTATAACATTGAGCACTTTATAATAAAAACCAAAAAGATGGGGTACTGCCTCAGAGTTGTAAATATATTTTTATAATATTTATATAGGAATTAACTTGAATGCAAGGGAGAAAGAAATCTAATGGCACACGTAGAAAATAGCATCACCATTTCCTCAAAGCAGGATTAAAATGCATTTTCTTAGAAAGAGCGTGTGTGACTTACATGACCATTAAATTGCATAATTTCATGACATTTAGAGACTACCACCAGTGACCAAATTAAACAAAATTCATGGTTTTCTGTATTGATATCTGAAATGACACAACTCTCTAGTGCCTTGGGAGAGAAGGCAATTTGTGATGCCTATTATTTTTATGTTATTAAACCATCTCTGTTAATAAGATCTATAATTATTAGGCAGAAGGCATAATGAAGTTGGCTGATTATAATGGAGGGTGAAGCCAAGCTTTCCCAACCCTCTGATGTTTTTTGGTGATAGCTGCTGATTAGATTACTGTAATTCTTTTTAAAACAATTTTATTGAAAAAAGGAATTTGCTTACAGGACATTAATTGATGAGTTTGTGTTGCTTAAGAGCTTTATATTTCTTGATTTGGGCATTGGTCTCTTTAAAATTTTGGAGTAGAAATAGGGTAAAGCAGGAATCTATAATCAAATTTTCTTTATAGAAATATTCTGAATTTTCTTTGTCTGATCTATGACATATACGGTAGTTTTCATATAAGACCCTTTGCAAGAACAGGCTTAGGTTAAAGAAAGGCCAGTGACCACGCATACAAGGGAAATGCTATAGTGACTGAATTTTTCCAAACAGTTCTTCAGCATCTGCTGTGTGACATTCACTGTCCCCCAAACACTAAATGACCATTTAATATTAATCAAAAATACTCATAAAGTCATTATTTTATTTATCTTTTCCTTTTTGAAAAATCATTTGGCCCTGGAAGCCTTACAAATTTTCAAGAGATTCTCTAAATAAAACTGTTAGGTTACTTGAGAACCTTTCTGGGTTAGCTTGGTTGGAATGAATGGAGTACTGATTTTTATTGGCAATTAGTGCAGATTGTCTCTGACTTTTGACCGTTCAATTTATGATTTTTTTTGATTTTACAATGGTGTGAAAGTGCTATACCTCCATAGAAGCTACACATTGAATTTTGATCTCTTTCTGAGTTAGTGACTTGTGGGAAGATACTCCACATCAACCATCAATCACAAGGAAAAACAGTGAATTCTCTGTAGTGCTGCTAAGTTATGATGTTTGGTAGGTTACATGCATTCAATGTGATTTCCGGTAGGTTAAGCATATTAAACACACCTTTCGACCTAGTGATTCACTGCAATTTACAATGGCTTATCAAGACACAATCTCTTAGACAAAAGGAAGGGAATGGGGCATGTAACGGAGGGTAATAGTGGGGTGGATATGATCAAAATAAATGCATTGAAACCCAAAAGTTTGTAAAGATAATAAAAGGAAGAAAAAAATTTAAAAAATACGTATCTCATTGTAAGCTGAGGATCAGCTGTGCTTAGTTTTGCTCAGCTATGATATTGTGTTTGTATTACTTCTTTTAATTGTTTTGTGGATGTTGGCTTATATCTCCAGCTAGATTAAAAAATAGCACTTGGTAGGGTCTGTGTCTTCTGTTCTTTTTGTATTTCCCCACAGTGTTGAAGACAGAGGGCCACATTAGAAGGAAGAGGGCAGACATGGAGAGAAAAGCCTGGAAAATAAAAATCGGAAGTTCGACTAGAGATGCTGAGCCTAAGAGAATGATGTGGGGGTGGACTTTAAGGACCAAGGTCTGGGGTCCTCAGCTATGCTCTCTCTCTCTCACCTTGCAGGTGAGGCTCTTCTTGACTATCAGAAGGATTTGGGGTGAGTATGACTCCTCATACTCATTGAAGCTTTTGTGAGTTTTCACATTGGTGAATTCATGTGTGAAATGCAGCCTAATGTTCTTACTGAGTCCGCAGAAAGAAAATAGCTCTATCTTTTGTCCTTAATCCTCTGGAGCTTTTTAAAATTTCAAACTTGATTAAGTGAACTATCTGCAGGGATGTTATGAATTTTGTGTTCATATGGTTCCTGGTATCTCTTTCCAAACATTTAAAATTTCCTTCAGAATAAAACAACAACAATAAAAAAAAGTCAATTATTATCCATTCCTCAGACAAGAGACCACTCTGCTAGGTTTTGAAGACATCAAGTCATGCAGTTCCTGGTATCTCTTCCCAAATATTGGTAAAGGATCATTTCAGAATTAATTAGCTATGTCTTATACCATGGCCCAGGGAAATCTTTTGCTACTGTTAAATTTAGGCCAAAAAGTGTGAACGTTTAAAAAATTCTTTCAGAATAAGAACCCATGTCAATTCTTGTTCATTCCCCAAACAGGATTTCACTCTGCTAGGTTTTAAAGTTTGAATCTAACAGAATGTGAATCTTTGCTTTTATTTAATGAAATTTTAATTTGACAAGTGTGTTCCACGAGGGGATTCCAGCCAGTAAAGGGAACCCTAAAGAGCACTCAGAGTCAACAAAGCAACCTCAAGAAAGGAATGCAGCGCATCTCAACTACAACCCTGGGTGCTTGGGAGGGGGCGTGTTCCACTCTGCCTGGAAAAGGGTTGCAGAAAAAAACAAGCAACCCCAGCTCGGCAGCAGGGCAGCACCCGTGGCTGCAGAATTCCAGTCCTCACAGGCTTTCACTCCAGTTTGGGGACCTGTGGGTCTCAAAGTGACTGCTGCATTCCAGAGAAGGACTCACGTTGGCCACTCTCTCCAGTCTGCAAGAGCTAAGCTGCTACATTAGCCACTGCTAGACGCCATCACGCTTTAGGGGCCGGCAGCCAGCCCCACTGTCTGCCCTGAGAGCGTGCCCTAGCTCTTGGCAACAGGCCCCTAAGTGTCCTGGGGCTGCAGCACCAGCAGCTGTCACAGCCACAGGACCACACCCTGCCCGCATTTGTCCCCAGGAGCTTGTAAAAGTCTCCTCCCCAGTGGCCTTGGTGTTGTGGCTACTGATGTGAAAGTCCCAGTATCACCTGAGCCTAACTTCCCCGGAACTGGGCAAGTTCTCAGCTGTGCTTTGCAGCTCTAGGAACCTAGCAACCAACACCCAATACCTTGGCACCACAATCACTCAACTAAGGGAACCAAGGAAGATCTCCTCTCCAGTGCAAAACCATCTGCACTTGTCCTCCGGTCCCTGGGGAAAGGGCCACTTGCTTTCCATGGCTCCAGGAATGTAGATACCAAAGCCATGTGCTCTGGCCCATCAGTGCTTGTGGACATTAGTACCAAAGCCAAATGCTCCAGAGCCTCCTACACTGGAAAAGAGGTTGGAAATTGTTTTAGAATGTAAACATAGAACTATCCTATGATCCAGCAGTCCCATAGCAGGTGTATATCCAAAGGGGATGAAATCATTGTAACGAGGAGATACTTGCACTCCTATGTTTGCTTCAGGTTCACAAGGGTTGAGACATGGAATCGATCTAAATGCCCATCTGCGGAGGAGTGGATAAAGAAACTGTGGTATTTATACACAGTGGAATATTACTCAACCATGAAAACAAAGAAACCCTGTTGTTGCCAGGAATATGGATAGAACTAGAAGTCACTGGGTTAAATGGATTAAGACAGCCACAGAAAGGCAATTACCGCATGTTTTCACTTAGGTGTGAAACTAATATAGTTTCATAGAAGAACAGTGTGGCACAGTGGTCAGTCAAGACAGGGCTTGGGTGATGGGAGTGAAATAAGGGGCACCAAAACACAGTTCCCAAGGAGGAATTAATTCCTGTTTTCCATAGCACAGCAGAGTAACTCCTGGTTAAAAGTAGGATACTTCAGAATGACTAGAAGAGAATGAAAGTCCCAACACATAAAAATGACTAACATTTGAAGTGACAGAAGTGTGCACTACCTCAATTTCATCATTACATTATTTTATAATTTCAAATCATCGTGAAGTATCCCACAAAGATGTACAAATATTATGTCTTAGTAAAAAATAAGGCAAGTTCCATGCATCTGGGGATAGAAATAAGAGGCAAAGGGACAGAGGCAGGGTTGACACAGGTTCCTATCATTCACATATATGTGAGTGCCAGCGCATAACTAATGTGTATTGGGGAAAAGAGCTGGAATTTAGGTGCTGCCTCACTGTTACGCATTAAACTATTGTCTCTTAGTTTCAAACTGACCGTCTGGTACTGTTTTTTTTCCCTTTTTCTTTTGTTTTTTCTTCCTTCTTTGCTTCCTTTTTTTTTTGAGACAAGGTTTTACTATGCAGTTCACACAGTTCAAGAACTAACTTAGTAGCCCAGGCTGGCCTTGAACTTGCAGAGATCCTCCTGCCTCAGTCTCCCTAGTGCTGGGATTACAGGAGTGTGCCTCTATGCCTGGCTTAGTACTGGATTTTGGGATGCTGTGGCTTCATACCTTGCCTTTGCTGCCTGGCTCCTTTAGATTCTGCTCGATGGGGCCTTGGGAGCCTGTGAGTCTGGGGGAAGAAGGCCCGCTGCTCTCTTTCCTGCCTGCGCCCTGCTTTGATACTGGGTCTTAGCCACACAGTATGTAAGCCCACAGTGGTAATTCTCCAGGAGCAGTTGATTCCAAGGTCCTGATGCACTGAGACATGGCCTCAGTTAACGAAGTCCACCGCATTCCCTGTATTCTGGCTTCTGGCTCTGGAGAATCCCCTCCAGGTTTCTGAGCCCATTCTCCAAGCTTCCTACCTTCTCTGTTTCCAATCTCTGCCTTCAGCCCCTCAGTCCAAGGTGGAATAGCTGCACCCTATGCAGGCTCCCGCCACAATAACTTCCGGTTCCTTTCTGTCCATTCGGTTGTCCACTGCCTGGCTGGTGATAATCTTTTATGTCACATTCTCTCAGCTAAACTAACTGGTGTGATTCCTGGCTTCCTTCTGGTTCCTGACTAATACAGCTTCCTAAAACAGTGAGATGGAGGTCGCTATTAATCATCATGAAATGTGCATGGCCGAGTTATAAAGCCTTCCTGGAAGTCATTACATTAAGTAAAATAAGTTCGATAAGTAGATAAGGGAGAAAAGTTGTCTCTTTATTTCCAGCTCATGGGACTGTTGTAAAAGCCCATTGGACTATGTACTTTTAAAGTACACAGATGTAAGCCAGTTTTAAAAATATGCCTGTATATTTTTCTCCTTGCTTCCTTGTATAAGTCTCCTGGAGAAGCTCCCATTCCTGCAAATCATGGGATGCATCCAAGCATTCTATAAAATTCTAATGGCATGGCATAAAAGCAAATTATTTATATGAATGCAGTCTCATTGGCTCTATCTTTTAAATGGAATGAGGAATTAAACAAAAACTTTTAAATATTAATTCAATTATAAGTACTCAATAAAAACCAGTATGCGTTAACACAGATAACATATTTTTAGTGAAAAATAAGTATTTTCAAAAGCACAAAATAGTCAGAAGGAGTGGTAAGTTTTAAATTTTTATATATCTCTTTAATGTCTGGCAAAACAGAAGACAGTTGTATCCTTACATGTGTTCAATCTGTTGTGTTCAATCTATTGTTCTTGCGAAGTGCATGAAAAAAGAGCCTCACACAAGTACACAGTTAATTATGGGAGGAGTATTTCATTATTAACATCCTCTTCAAATTATTGTGGCTATTTCATTTTACTATTACACAAAAACTTGACAAGTAAGAGTTTCCTAAGGATTAGATGCAATGTTGAATCTAAAAAAACACTTCGAGAAATTTAAAACTTTTGCCACTGATCTGCTGAGATACAATGGACATATAATAAATCATGCAGATTCAAAGTATGGGATTTAATGGGATATACACCTATGCACATAGCACAAGAATAAAGAAAATAAATTTTTTATAATCCCCCCAAAGTAGTTGCAGTCTATTTTTCCTTCTGACATCCTCCAAACTAGTTCTCAGTGAGTCACTGACCTGTTTTCTGTCACTCTAGAAAACTTTGTGCTTTCCTGACGAAAAGAACTACATTACATGCTGTGACTAAATATATATAATTGTAAAATTTTTAGTATCTGTGCTAAAAAATAGAAGAAACATATAATTAAAGATCACATTTAATGCAATGCAATACAATACAATATGATACAATACAATATTTACAAAGTATTATCAAAATCAATACCAAACTATTAGTGAGATTTTTACATTCTCTTTTTTACTAAGACTTAAAAATCTGATATACATTTTATGCTTATAATATCTCTCAATTTGAGCTAGTCACATTTCAAGTATTCAATAATGCTGTATGACTAGTGGCTACAATATCTAGCATGGTAGTTCTACATTTTCATCTGAATGGAATTATAAAATTCGCACTATTTTTTGACTGGGTTACTTTTCATTCAGATTAACTGTATTGAAATGTTTCCATGTTATATCATGTATCAGTAGTTTATTTACTTTTATTGCTGATTAGTATCCATTGTTTGGCTAGAACATAATTCGTTTACCCTTTCCCCAGCTGAGAACACTTGTTTTTCTTTAAGACTTAAATCCATTGGTTCTGACTACTCACTCACAAGGTTTTGTGTAGACATATATTTTCATTTCACATGGATAAAAAGGAATGGAATGACTGGGTCATATGGTATGTTTAACTTTTTATAAAACTGTCAAATGAGTAAGAAACTGTTCAAAGAGGAAAAGTAATTGGAATAAGGGAAAGGAGGAAATAAGGAAGAGAAAAGGAAAAAGACATAAATTTGTAAATATATATATATATGATAGCTAAAATGACTATACTACTAATTGTATTAGTTATTGGAAAAGAACAGTTAATACTCATATGTTTAGATCAATGTTACATGTCTGTATCTGTTAATCTAAGCAACTCTCTTGAAGGTAACAATGTGCAATATTACAACTACTGTCAAATTCCTTTCATCTTGTTTTATAAACCTATACTGTTACTGTATTTGGTTTCTTATTGTTTGTCTGTATTGCTTTTTGTTTTTTTTCTGTGTCTTTTGAATCTTAAATTAAAAAAAAAACTGCAAATAATTTTCCAGAGGTGTTTGTACAATTTAACATTCCCACCAGCAATGGATGAGAATGTCAATGCTTTACATTTTCTTAAATACCACCGTCCCTTTCTTACACTTTACTCATACTAGTAGATATGTGGTGATAATGCATCATGATTTTAATTTTTTCCCTAGTGATTAATTATGTTGAGTGCTTTTTCACATACTATGTGCCTTTCATAGGTTTCTTTTGATGAAATGTCTGTGCAAATCATTTGCCTATTTTTCATTAGATTACTTGTCTGACTGCTATAAAAGTTATTTATATATTCTAGATATTAATCCTCCAGAAAATAGATGTTTGGCAAGCATTTTATGCCAGTTTGTGGCTTTTGCTTTCTTTTTTTAACATTGAGAACAACACAAGTTTAAAATTTTGATTAATTTATTGATTTTTATTTCTATAACTTATGTTTTTTGAGTGACTTAAGAAATCTTTGCCAAATCCAGAGTCACTAAAAATCCTCCTATGTGCTCCTTTGGAAAGTCAAGAATTTCTTTTGAGTTAATATTTATGTGTACTGTAAGATAACAATTGAGGTTTCTTTGTTTCTTTCTCAACCCCTTCTTCCCTCCACCCTTCTCTTCTCCCTCTTCCTTCCTCCTTCGAGGTAAAAACTGATAGACCTATGAGGACAAGCAGATGAATCCATTATTCTACTAGTAATTAAGAGATTCATCTGGCAGAAAAGGAAAATGAAGTAAAATATAAAATGGCCTTCTATGAGACAGAACAAAATAAACAATTACTGGCTCAGCTTGTGTCATGGTTTATGTAGCTGGCCCCCAGGCCTCATGTATTTGCATTGTACATTTGTGACTGATTCATTGTCTAATGCTTGAATTGATGGTGTCAGTGCTACACCCTCCTAGGGGGTGGAGCCAGGATGTGATGTAATGGTAGGAAGAAGGTGTGTCTCTCTCTTTTGCTGGTTTCCAACTTGCTTTTTGCAGCTGCCATGAACTGCGGCCCCGCCATGCCACCCTGCCTGGGAGCCAACTGAGTATGGACTGAACCCTCCAAAAACTGTAAGAAATAAACCTTTCCTTTCCCAACTTTGGGCATCAGGTATTTTGTCTGAGCAACTAGTGGAAAGTAACTAAGACAGAATTTGGTACCAGGAGTGGGGCCATTGCTGTGACTATACCTGACCATGTTTTTCGAGAGGCTTTGGAAATGGCTTGTGGGCAAAGTTTGGAAAGGTTTGGACATGTTGCCTGGATGCACAGAGCTGGAGCAACTTAGATTGTTCTGTAAAGGAGATTCTGGTCAGAGCTTAAGAACCAGAAGGCTGATAGAAAGCCTGATAGTAAAGACCAGGCTTGTGAGGTTTCTGCTGGAAAGAAGACTGTATTGGTTGTTGGACTCCCTATGATGTGTGTTATGGCTTGGTAGAAAGTTTGTCTGCATTTTGCTCATGCCCAGAGACTTTGCCTGAGACTGAGATTAAGGATAATGGATTGATTAATCTGGCAAAGGAAATTTCAAGGCAGTCAAATGTTGAAGCTGTGGCATGGCTATTGTTGGGGGCTTTTAGCCAGATCTATGTTGCAAATCAAGAGCAAAGAGCCCAGCAGGATAATTTAAAACACTGTGAGTTTGGCCAGAAGGAAAACTCCAGTAAAGCTGTGGATTGTAAAGATAAAGCTGAGACTTTGATTGTTGAGAAGGAACAGAGAGATAAGAAAGATGGCCAGAGGGCATCCCAGGAAACAGCGGGTCTCCACCCTTTGCAGCCCCAAAACTGCAAAAGTGAAAGAATTTTCTCAGATGAGAAAGCTTCAGAGCACCATGCTCCAGAATGGCACGGGAGGCCACATGAGGTTCCAGAATGGCGGCAACATAGAAAAGCTTTTCTTTACAATCAGGTTCACAGAGCCCAGTGATCTAGGCAATCAACCCCTACAGCCAAGAGAGAGAAAAGCCTGGCTACTGCTGTAGCTGGCAGCAGGCCTTGGCGGCATCCACATGGTGCTGATTTTAGGTGCAAGGAAAATGCACAAATTCTGATTCCACCTCGACTGCAAAGGGCCTGGGAGGCCAAGCAGTGTGCCCCTGAGAGGGCAATATGTAAAGATGTAAGTGTGAAGCCAAAGGTGCAGTGGAGACCCCAGAAGTTTGGAAAAGCCAAGAACGTGGATCATCCAAGGAAAGCTGCAAAAACTGAGCAGAGAAGGTTTAAGACAAAAGCTGTGGGAGCTGAAATCCCTGTAAGTGCCGTGGGGGTGGAATCACCCAAGCCTTTTGGATCTTGCAACCAGATTGCTTCAAATGCTGAGCATGGAACTCTAGGACTTAATGTTCACCCTACTGGATGCTGGACTTGCTCTGTTTCCAATACTTTATATTCCCCCATTTGTAACTTTTGGAATGGTGATGTTTATTTTGTGCCTTTGCATTTCAGAAATGTTTAACCTTGTTTCACTTGTACAGGGGGTTACAGTTAAGAGTTTGCCATAGGTATTGGAGGAGATTTGGGACTTGGATTTCTCAGCAATGCTGAAAATGTTAGGACTGGCAACTCTTGGAGATGGACTAAGGGGTGGAATGTCATGGTTTATGTAGGTGGCCCCCAGGCCTCATGTATTTGCATTGTACGTTTGTGACTGATTCATTATCTAATGCTTGAATTGATGGTGTCAGTGCTACACCCTCTTAGGGGGTGGAGCCAGGATGTGATGTAATGGCAGGAAGAAGGTGTGTCTCTCTCTTTTGCCAGTTTCCGCCTTGCTTTTTGCAGCTGCCATGAACTGCGGCCCCGCCATGCCACCCTGCCTTGGAGCCAACTGAGTATGGACTGAACCCTCCAAAAACTGTAAGAAATAAACCTTTCCTTTCCCAACTTTGGGCATCAGGTATTTTGTCTCAGTGACTAGTGGAAAGTAACTAAGACAGCTTGTGACTCAAATACTGGTGCTTTTTCTTGAAACAGTGACTGTAGCATGGAATACAGCAGAAATATTTGTGTATTGCCCCCTTCATTACACAGGATATTAAAAAGTCAGGTATTCAGGGGTTGAGATTTGATAAAGTCAGTGATTTTTACATCTTCATCAAGGACGTTGTTAAGCATAGCTGTTGACATTTTGTTGTTTTGTGTAAGAGCGTGGCAGTGAAGAGTACAGTGACCATTGGTGCCACTGTTTTGATTGGTCTGCAAATGGCCTTGTTGTACACACCTTTACTTCCTCCTCTCTTCACCAGTGTCTACATAGTGGAAAAGACAAATGATGTCTTGGTGTTGTTACTGCTCAGTTTTGACTTCAGACTCTATAAGAGTCTCGGGGACAGCGCCCCCTGTCCCTGCAGCAGGGTGCGATGTGCTTTAAGAACCACAGATGTAGGAGAATATGAGGGCATGCTGGGGGGCTGCACTGGGAGAGGCCCGAACTGATGCTCACTGGACACGCATGCAAGGAACAGTCAGCCATGGAAATGAAGGGAATAGTGAGAGGAAGGGCACAAGGCATTGAAGGTGACTCTCTTCCTCACTTTTGGTCAATCCAAAGAACCAGGAGGGAGGTGGATGGTGCTTGGATGGTGAGAGATACAGAGGGCCTTGTCTGCATGAGAGGAGGTGAGAAGACCCTTCATGGGAGTGACACCATCGGCGACATTGTCATTGTCCACTGGCTTTTAATGCTTTGGAAATGGAGTGGTCAGTTAGAAGCCTCTGCCTTATCAAAGTGAGAGATGATTTCATAGAACAGATGCTCAGCTAATTACACACTCAACCTCACCCCCTGAATATTTTAACCTGGGCTGCATGGCTCAGGAGACACAGTTTGTATCACCTTTGATTAGGGGTACAGGTTATGACAATAGAAAAGAAATCAGCCTTAAAGATCACACTTCCTGTTTCTATTACTGTGTCTCAAATGGCAATTCCTATGCTCTCTGCTCTGTTTATTCATTTCCTAGAATGGCTAGGGTACCGAGAATAGAGGGGGTGGCAGAAAAGGGTTGGCAAGCTCTGTTTAATTGTTTTCTGCAAAGGTATAATTGGTATACCTTTGGTATAATTGGTATAATAGCACTGTGTAGAGATCTGAGGTCATAGAGTTAATCTTTAGAGATTAGCAACAATGTGTGTGCTTTGCACACACGTGTGCTTGTGTCTGTATATGAGGTATGACAAAAATGTAGTGTATGTTTAGAAATTGTATCAGAATAAAAGACATATTGCCATCAATCACTCTCAAAATAATCTCCCTCACTTTGAGCACACCTATTCTACTATTCTTAGCACTTTCTGAGGCAGTTCTGGAGAGTCTCTTTCATGAATGTCTTTAGTTACATCATCATCATCATCATCATCATCATCATCATCATTGTCGTCGCCATCATTATCATTTGTCTTTTTGAGACAGGGTTTTGCTAGGCAGTTCAGGCTGGCCTTGTAATCTTTTTGTATCCCAGGCTGGCCTCGAACTCCCAACGATCCTCCTGTTTCAGCCACAGGTATGCACCATCATGCTCAGCTTTAATTACATTATTGTGGTTGCTTCCATGTCCTGAATTGATTAAAAATGTTTACTTTTCATGGTCATTTTGACCTTGGGGAAAAGCCAAGAAGTAGCACAGTGCTGGGTCTGTGAATTAGGCAGATGAGGACACACTGTAATACTCTTATCAGCCTGCCTTTCCATTAGATTACACTGAGCAGGAATATTCACCATACTTTTGATCATACCTTGCTAAGATATTCACAAAAGAGGATTTCAGAACTGCTTCAGACAGTGGCGAGAATGATGGGATAAGTAATGTTCATAGTGAAGGGGATTATTTGAGGGGGATTAATGACAATGTATCTCTTTACTGTAATACAATTTTTATTTAAACATCAACTATATTCTTCAACCACCTCTAGTTATAGTATTTATTTGTATGTTTTCATTTTGAAACCCACTGTTTCTTCTAATCCGAATCTCTGTCACATCTTGTCTAGACTTCTGCAAAGGCTCCTAGCAAGTCTCCTGGTTTCTTACTCCTATTTGAATCATTTTATACACAACAGCCATGTGATATTTTAAAAATAATGTCAGAGTATATACCATGTCTGCTTTCATCCCCCTAATTACTGCATGTTCCACTTAGGAGAACCCCACATCCTTGTGCTGCCCTGCAAAGCCCTGTGTAGCTGGACTCCATCCGCCTCTCTGACCTCTTCTGTTACCCCTTGCCTTGTTTGCCATGGGCTGGTCACTCTGGCCTTCTAGTGTTCCTATCATGGGGCCCTTGTAGCAGTTTTTGTCTTTGCAAAGGATGCTGTTCTCCCAGTGTTCACTTAGATTTTCAATTCTAACTGATTATGAGAAACTTCTAGAGTCATTCTCTATCAGTCTCCATCATTTTCTTTCTTTCTTTTTTAAATACTAGGTTTTGGTTGCAGTAGTACCTGGGCAAATGATAGGTTTTCAATACACGTTTGTGGAATAAATAAATCAGTAGATTGTAGATACATTTTCTCTTTTGTTGTCATTTTAATGGTTCTTACAAAGTTGTAATAACAAATAATTGTATCCTGAGAATCAGTTTAGAGCCAGTTAGTCCTTCTCACCCTCCCTGTTCTTCCCTCCTTTCCTCTCATTCCTTCCTTCCCTCCCTTCCTCTTTCTGACTCTTATAATTGGTTAGGGCTTTAGTCTTTCTCAAGGAATGTAACAGATGTTCAGAATTACTTAATATATAGCTGTGTTTTTCATATAGGAATTGAATTGTGTCTCCCTCCAGTCTCATGTGGTAGAGTCCCAATGCCCAGGACCTCGTAATGTGATCATATTGAAAAACAGAGTCATTGCAGATAGAGTTAAAATGAAGTTACACTGGAGGAGGATGGGCCACTAGTCCAATTCGATTGGTTTCCTCATGGGGGGGGCACTGGACAGACACACACAGGATGGACATCACTTCTAGATGAAGACAGAGACTGAGATACTGTATTTTTAAGCCAAGTAACACCGAAGTTATCAGCAAATCACCAGAAGCATGGAAGAGGCATAAATAGATTCTTTGTCACAATCCTCAGAAGGAATCAACCCCGCTGACATACTGACTTTGGATTTCTGTCCTCCAGAACTGAGAGACCGTAAGTTTCTATTTTTGAATCACCCAGTTGCGGTACTTGTCATGACAGCCCTAAGAAACTAACCCAACCAGCTAGTGGTATTCCTTTTGGTAACAGCAGGAGAATTGACCTACACATCTTTGGAAGATCATTGTGGAATGGTATCAGGACTAAAACAAAACTCTTACAAGTTGGAAGACACAAATTTATAAAATAATTATTATAAAATATGACCCAAACTGTCACCACGGCATATACAGGGACACAGTGGCAGGAGCTGTTTTCTGTGCCAAAGGAAGTCATGGAGAGCATCAGAGAAGAGACGGCAGTAGGGATGGGTCCCAAAGGATGAATTTTCTAGGTACTAAAGGAAGAAAAAGGAACACAGGCACAAGAACTGATTACAGAGGGACACAGATATGCCAAAGAACACGTTATGACGAAATACGTTTCAGCTGAAAACATCTCCGCTCCCCAGTACCTCAGATCAAGGGCTTGGGTTCCAAGGAGAATCTCCCCATCAGCGGCATTCCATAACCCATTCTGGAACTATTAAAGAAGTGGGATCATTTCTTCCTAAAAGAAATCTTAGGTAGAATTCCAATGTCTAGAATCGTCAATCCCTCTCTGGTGAAGGAGGCACTGGAGTCTCTGCAGAAGCCCCTGACCTTTTGGTTCCTCCCTATGTGGACAGATGGGTCCTTTTAGGGATCCAGATCACTGAAGAAAACAACTTAAAAGCTTCTGCCTCTTACTCTTTCCAAGCAGACTGGGTGGAAGCCACATGCCATGCCAATAGCCCCATCAGCCCTCCTGCAGGACCATGAGAGACAGCAGTTCCCCTGGTGCTCACTGAGTCCATGCTCCCCGTGGGCTTCTGGCTAATGACAGTGCCACAGCACTGCCTATGCAAGTCTGTTCTGCAAGGAGGGGACTTCTCTGGTAGGTGACTTTGGCTCAGACTTTCCATCTGCCTAGCTGAGACTCTTGGAACTGTACTGCTGAATAGATTCTGCTACTTGGCCCCCCTTTTTATTTTCTTTTCCTCTTCAGCTCTTCTCACCTCCTTCAGCTCTCTCTCCTTTCCTTCACTGGCATTTCCTTCCATGAATCTCTCCCGTCTCATCCTGTCTTGGCATCTGTGGAGAATGCAGACTAAGGAGCAGCCTATGCAAGAGACCTGCAGTATCCCTCAAATTGCATATTTCTAGATTATCTAACTTAGAAGTTCCAGAGGGTACTGATTTTGGGCTCATTCCAATAAACCCTAAGGGAGTGGAGGAGAGGATTATGAAAGGAACTCTTAAGCGCTCTCTTGTATTCTTAAAGCTTGCAAACTAGTCATGGGTAAAATCCAAAAATCTAAGGATATGGGAAGCCTGAAAAACTTGTATAGACATTTAAGCAGCCAAAGGAGAATTGGAGAATATTTAATGGAGGCTGTTTTTACACCCACACAACCTGGCAGATCATTGCTGTACAGTCTTTGTTGCAAAAAATACTACAGAAATATGGTTCTTTGAAAACATCTTCTGTCCCTGTTAAAATGACATAAGATCCAGAGGCATTTCTGCAAATAATATGTTTTTCTATGCCAGTGTATAAATAGCTTAGAGTACTGAGATAAAGAGAAAGTTGCCAAGGCTCTTGCCACACTGACAAGAGAAGCCGCAGACTTGGAGCCCGCTCTGTTGTTTGCTGCTAGTCCTGAAATTTAGTAGACTGAACACAAGGCTGTTTTCACATGACCAGATAAGAGGGCACATGCTGCCATCACTGACTATTTAGAAAAGGCCAGATTGGGGCCTTGCCAACTACTTGCCCTTTTGGTGAGGTTTTCACAGCAGACTTTTTATTCCATTGGAAAGGACTGTTTAATGACTGATTGATTGTTTGCGATTGAACCCAAGGCTTTGTGCATGATAGTCAAATTCTGTCACTAAGCTACATCCCTACTCCCAGTCCTGCTGAGCTGGACTGTCCTCTCCAGAGCAAAGATGCCTCTATTTTTTCTTCCTACTTTTTGGCAAAATTTATAAAGTGACAGAGAGATTTTCAGGAAATGGGAAGACCCAGGATGTTCTAGTATACTTTGAAGATTTATATCATTAAATGTCCCCTGATTGGCCCACAGTGGCCCGTCCTAGCAGTTTGGACTTTGCCTTTGCCATGTGCTATGGTCTAGATGTCTCCCGCCGCCCCCCGATTTATATATTGATGCTTTACCTTCACTGTGGTAGTATTAGGAGGTAGGGTATTTTAGAAAGTGACTAAGTAATTACAATGGGCCTACACCCCCATAAACCCTTATAAGTGTTTTATAAAAGGGCTGGATGGAAATAGCTCAGGCCTTTCTTACCTATCTTTCTCTTCTGTCATTTGAGGACCCAGTGGGCCAGGGATCTTCCCAGAAGCAGACACTGGGGGCTTCACCAGATACCAAATCTGCTTGTGTCTTGATACTGGATTTCCTGGCTTTTTGACTGCAAAGAAGTAAATTTCTATTCATTATAGCAACAGGAAGGACAGAAACACCATTCCTGCATTTATTCTTCACATTTCTTGGTCATCTCATTATGTGCGAGAACTGTGCAGAGCCCTGGGGATAACGGTGAAGATGCCTGGAAAGGGACTTGCTCTCTGATAGCAAATGCTTTTGGTGGGAAGGAGGATGGTGAATACATAATGCAGTGGATGCGTGAGTGATGAGACAGAATGACTGGGAACACAGTGGCTGAGAAGTGGGCCTGAGAAGACCATGGTGAATAGGAAGCATCAAGTGGAGACATTTGGGTGGGAATAAACTAGGATCTATTCAGGGACTAGAAGGAAGACTGGCAGAGCTGCGTCACAGCCAGGGCACGTGGGCAGAGAGAGAGGAGGCCAGTGAGGAAAGCTGGGCCCACTGATGTAGTGCCTTGCCAGCCACCACGTTTAGACTGAGTTTGGGTTTATTCTAAGTATAAAGGGAGGCCAATGGAGCCAGGTTTTTTTTTCTTTGTTTTAGACACAGATACTTTAAATGTGAGACATTTCTGTCAAGACTCTGAGCACTTACAGTTTTTGAATCTTGAGTGTTTTGTATCTTTCTTCCTCTTGGAATGCAAGAACACAGATACCCTCAAAGCCTAGCATATCACCTAATATAGGAGTAAGTTCAGGAAATGATGATTAAATGAGATTGCTGGTGAGGATAGAAGAGGGCAAGATGGTGGTAAAAGTCAGTGTGAGACATGAATATTTAATAGGTTAGCAGAGTGTGGAGGCCCAACAGGAGGGAAGCAACCACATAAGCTCTTGTGTTATGACAAATCCCTAGTGAAGAGAGGTGAATTGACTATTGAAGTTAATGGGGGAACTTATAATGTTGTAATTCAGTGTGAGACGTGGGGAAAAGGCAGTTATGGAAGTGTTTTAGTGACCTCCAAACGTCAAGTGGAGGTGCCATATTTGTCTTCTAGCTTATTGGAAAAGAAAGAAAAGGGGATTAAATATCTTTTCCTGTTTGGGCCCTTTTGGGGAAAGTAATATGACCATCTGTTCTTCTTTGGCTGTTCAGTAGCTGATATCCTTTCCTATGTTTGGATTTTCCCACCTTGAAAGTGTCAGTGAAAGACAGAAGGTGCGTTACATGAGAGCAATGGGAAGGCCAGATTCTTGTTTTCCCAGCCTCCACTGTTGCAAGTAGATGTGAATTGTGTTCACACCTGTGTGATGAACTCATGGGGTTGGGGAACCCTAGGAAGATCTTGGTTTTCTCTCAGGGTCCAGGGTTACAGAATGATCGAGTCTTTGGAGGCAGCTGTGCCAGGGGGTGGTTAAGGGGTCTTGTTATGGGTCCAGTGAAGCAGTTAATCAATTGCTTCACTGAAGCAATGACTTGACCATTGAAGCCAAAGCTTTGGGAATGAAAAGATCAATCAAATTAAATAAGGTCATTGAGATTTCAAGGACTATGAAATGAGATGGCTTTTATAATTATAATGAATATCTCAAATGAAAAAGAAAGACTTTCTCAATCCCTGAATTCTTTATTCAAGTCTACACTGAAAAATCAATCTCTTCTCTGGCTTTGTTAAAACAATTTTTTTTATCTTTGGCTTCTTATTTTTTGAATTGTAGATGTACAATTCATGTGTGTACATGTACCACATGTAGAGTTTGATCCCCAAAATTTCTGAACTAAAAATGTCCAAATTCACATCCTTAGCCAGCCTCTTAATGCAGTAACTGGGGAAAGACTGAGTCTAGAGAATCTGTCCTGGGGGATGTTGGTGATTCATGTATGCTACAGTGGGATTTGATGTGTAAGCTTAACTGCAAACTAATTGGCTTGGGAGTGGTGTAGGGGATTAATAAAGCACACTTCTGGATATGTGTGTCTGTGGGGGGTCATGAAGTGTGACTCTAGGTACTAAATGTGGTCTCTGGCTCCTTCCTCTCTGGCACCGTTCCCCTGCTCTGCTTCCTGGCTGCCATGAGCTAAGCATCTTTGTTTCACTCTGACTTTCCACCATGATGTTCCTGCTTTGGAACCAGCTGATCATGGGCAGAATCCTCTGAAATCATGAGCCATGTTAAACTTCTCCTGCTTTAGGTTGTCGGTATTAAGTATTATGTTCAGTGCAGCATCTACCTGGCATACTGTACTGAAATCTTGAGAAAATCCAGTTACCTAAATCAAAAATAGAACGCTGGAGTATGTGATTTTCAAACACAGAAATTTCCTTATATAGTAATGAGATGGGCTCTTGAATACTAATGTATCCCTCCATGCATCTCCAAGAGTAAAACAGTATGGAAGGCAGCTCAGAACTCTATATTAAGCACATTTGGACTTAAAATATTTATGATTTATGATGAATTTATGGGGATGTAATCCCACTGTAAGCTGAGGAGCATCTGTACTACACTTGTACAAATTCATTTCAGACTATTTAGTCAGAGAGAGTAAGTAGACAATAGTTTAAAATCCTAGAAATTACAAACACATCCACAATAATTTGTGCATGTCATGGTTCTATGATGCTATGTATGTTACCAGTTTATATAGTTGATTTTCTTAGTAGGCAATAAGAGTAGCCACAGGGTCTTATTTAACTCTCTTCTACTCAGTACTTAGTACCAAACCTAAAATATATTAGGTGCGCATAAATGTTTATGGAATAAATGACAGATAATGCACAAATAAAGTCTTAAATCTATAGGGTTTTCTAGCCTGGAATTCACAGTTCCAAAGTGGCCTTGGAGAGATTTCAGAGAGTCCACAAATTAGTATGAGGGGCAAACTATGTCTTTATTTTCCCTAAATGCTAAAGAAAGATTTAGCATTTTCTTCAGTTATGATTGCAAGAATAAATCCCCAGTAGTTTTTAGAGTACCCATCACTATAGAAATCACAGATATTTTCATATAACACTATGGTTGTTGTAGCTATCTCAAAATTTATTGTATATGCCTGTAAATTGCCACTGGCTCTTGCTATTTAAAATCACTATATCTAACATTTAAAGTAATGATTAATTTGCTTTGTAATGTTGCTATTATTTTCAAATTTAAAAATGTGCTGAGTAAGGGGTTCACAGATTTCATGAAACTACTAAAAAGATCTGTGACTCAAAAAAGGATGGACAGCCCTACAGAATTTATAAACTTGAGCTGTGGCGTTAGACAGACCTGACTCAAACCCCAAATCTGTTTCTTTTTCTTTTCCTTTAAATCATGTTATTAATTTTCTTTATTAATTTAGCTGATCTCATTTGGAAAACATATGATGTGATAAAACAAGATTTTGTTAAATAAGCAAAATAAGAGTGGGATTGATCTCTAGACCTCATGCTTGCCAGGCAGGCACTTATGCCACTGAGCTAAATCCCTGGCCCCAAGGGGAAAGAATTTGTTGAGAGAAAGAAAGCTTTTGTCTAACAGGAAGAGAAGGGAGCCCAGAAATTGGGTTGCTCTCAAAACCTGCTTCTTAATAAGTTATATCTACTTGGGCTAAGTACAATTTCTTTACTTATTAAGTGGGGATAACAATAACAACTAACTCCCAGAGATATTACAAGGATAACATACCAAATTTTTAGTCTAGTACCTGGCATAGTAAACCAGGCATACATAAAGTAAGTCATGTAATACAAAAAAGCAGAGTGTTTGGCAAAGAATGGTTGTCAAACTAGGGCCCTAATCTGAACACTGTGAGAAGTGGGTTAAGCTGATGGATAGGTTGATAAATAAGCCGAGTCTGCTGGACTAGTTAAAAACAATGGAGCAAATGATCCCAGCACTTGGGAGGCTGAGGCAGGAGGACTGCTGTGAGTTTGGGGCCAGCATGGGCTACATAGTGAGCTCAAGGCCAGCCTGAACTACATAGGATGATCCTGTCTCAAAAAACAAAAAAACAAACAAAAAAAGGAGTTTAATGTCCCTGCTATTTTTCAATATATTTGCTATGAATATATTAATAAAACAATTAATTGCATAAAGGAATTTACTTCTTTAGAAGAAAAGACTTTTCTTTAGGGGTCCCTGGAAATAAACTGGCAGAGTGAAACTTGGAGCAAGCAGGTAAAGAAAGGAAATTAATGAATCAGAAAATCTCAGATTGTCAGAGAGTGATTTTAGCAGTGTGGGTGTTGTCAAAGGACATTTTCATCTTTGGAGGTATGACAGGGCAGCAGAAGCTTGGGCATCTTACATTACAATGTTGCCAGAGTTGGACAGAGACAGGGTGTTTCTATTTTATCAATCACTCCATTGTAGTTTCTTTCTTTCTTTCTTTCTTTCTTTCTTTCTTTCTTTCTTTCTTTCTTTCTTTCTCTCTCTCTCTCTCTCTCTCTCTCTCTCTCTCTCTTTCTTTTTACTTTAAAGAGACTAAAACAAAGCAAAACAGAACAGAGTAGGTCAGAACCGAACAATTCAAACAACATAGGACTTCAAAACAAGACAACAGGATATCAACAGTGGCTACCATAATGTGTTGTTTTCTTTGAAATAGTTGTCCATATCTTCACATGCAAGAAATTCAAACAAAACAAAATAGTATAAAACCAATCAAGACAAAAGAATGAAAGCATTATCCTCCTTCAAAACCATACAATAGGAAATCAGCAATGGCTACCATAATGTCTCTTGTTCTCTTCAAGCTAGCTGTCCATACCCTCACGCATATTGAAACCAAATAATAGAAAACAGACTAAAACCAATCAAAGCAAAGAATAAAAGCATTGTAGGGCTTCAAAACAAGATGATAGGAAATCATCAATGGCTACCATAATCTTACTTTCTTCAAAATAACTGTTCATCTCATCACACATAATAAAATGGAATTTTCTAAATTCTTTAGGAGAAATTTTAGGCATGTATAATCCTATACATGTATAGCTATCCTTTCTGTATTAGAGGAAAAAACAAAACAAAACAAAAAATACAAGAAAAACAAGAAACAAAAGAGACAAGTATATAACTATTAGAGAAAACCCAAAACAATAACAATCTAGGCTTTCAAAACAAGATGGTAGTAGTGTCACAAAGGTTGTTGTTTTGCATAGTTACCTGCAAAAGAGTTGCTTAGATTTCCAGATAAAGACGTGCAAAATTTATCTAATCCTATGAATGATAACTGTTTTGTTCTAAGAACTAATAGAATTACTAGTACAATCGTCTTAGCTATCTTAAGTGTGTATATACAGATTTATATCTTTTTTCTTTTCTGTTTCTTCTTTTCCACTGTAGTTTCAAAGCACAACCTTGACTCCTGTGGTTAGGAGAAATCTCTGTTATATATTTTCTTACATGTTTATATGGTGGGCATTTTACATATTCCTTGCAACACCTAAGATCTAGATATTATTTCTCTGCCATCTTCTGTAACAGGTGAGAAACAGAGCTTAGAGAAGATGATAAACTTACAGGAAGTTGAACAAATTACAAGTGATGAAGCCAGGATTCACGCTGAGAAGTTGAAGGAAGGGTGGTGCGAATACTTGCATATTCAGAGTTGGCCTAACTCCTAGTCTTTTACACCAGAAGTCACTAGATTTACCAGTATAAGAGCTTAGCCAGGGCCAATCAGAAATCTGATAATTTTTATGACTCTAGACTAATGGACAAGGTTCTTCAAAGTAAATTGTTTTTATTCAAACAAGAGGGGCTGCTCTCCCTTGTGGAGCTTCCTAAACCTTTCTAAGTGTGTTTTACATTTCCTTTGGGCCAGTAAATCTGACCACTTCTGTCACTTTGTGGCTCCAGGACAATCTAAGGAACCAAGCAGATGACTAAAAGGGATGGCGATAGGGGACACAGCTCTCCTGTTGCTGTAGAGGTGACTGTCAGGAATATTCCTTCTTTCTCCTGCAAAGCCAGGGAAGGGACAGCACTTTATTGGTGAGGGATGCTTCTTGTTTTAGAGTACACACAATGCTTCTTGGTACTATTTAAGAGGCTGGAGTATATCGGATTCAATCCATCCCTGCCTAACACGGACACACAATCTAGTGAAAATAAGGTACATAATGATTATTGAACAACTTCTGGCACTTCACATACAAAATAGCTAGTTCACTCAACATCTCAAGTTAAGCATTATTATAGAGATAGGGATTTTAGCATATATAAATTTTAATGTGCCCAAAGCCACATTATTGATAGAATGGGGTTTGGAACCAATCCAGTTCTAATCCTATGCTTGCTCCACTGTGTAACTCTGCCTTCCTAATAACAGTAAGTGGTTAGGAGAAGCACGCACTTTAGACCTCTATTATCCTGACTGTCTGGTTACTTTTCTCTTTGCTGAGACAAAACACCCAACACCCAAAGTTAAAGTGGGAAACGTTTATTTGAGCTCACAGTTTCACTCCATAATCAATTGTTTCCTAGGCAGGGTGGCATGGCAGAGGAAAAAGAGTCATGGTAGGCAAAAGCAGCAAAAACAGCAAACAGCAAGTGGCAAGGAGGGATAATAGCTAACCTTTGTCTACCCCTTATATTCTATCCAGGTTACCTGGCCTTAAATCAGGTAGCACTTCTACCCAGTGGGGCTTCTTAATCCTAGGATCCAACCATGAATCAATCCTAGCATCACACCCTTAATCCCAGAATCATGCACTCTAGGCCCAGCCATCTCTGAAAAACCCCACCTATGACCACTTGAGGTCATAGGTGGGACATCTAGACACAGCCATAACACTGATTCAACTCTCTGTATGGTTTCTAGAAAACTGAGTAATTCTAAAACCAGTCTTACAGAGTGTTAAGTAGCACAGAACATGGAAATGACTTTCTAAAATGGTTTTAAAACAGCTGAGAAGAATATATATATAGCAGGTTAAGAAAAGAAAAAATACCCATGTAATAAAAGAAATGAGGGCAAAGCAACAGTAAATGTATGAAGATGAAGCCAGAGATGAGGTAAGAAATAGAATGTCTGCTGTGGACTTAAGGTCTCCAGTTAGCAGGGGTCAAAGGATGGAGGTGCAGTGCGATAGACTATTTCTAAGCATGAGAATGCAGATTTAACTTTGTCTCCTATACAGTTTGTCCATTACTACTAAAAACAAAAGTAACATATAAACATAATAAAAAGCTGTATGTTTCATCTCTTTTCAGTAGGTTTTAAAGGATTCAACCTGATACAACCTCCATCTTATAAAAACATAATCAGATATTGCTTTAAAGCACAAAATAAACCTTAATTTAGGAAAGTAGAATATAACTTTATTTATTTATCTATCTATCTATCTATCTATCTATCTATCTCTCTATTTATTTATTTTTGGTACCAGGGATTGAACTCACAACCTCACACTTCCCAGGCAGGCACTGTGTCACCAAACTATATCCCTGGCCCTGAATGTATCTTTATTTGGGAGCAATTAAAATTTGCATATGTAAAGCATTGTTTGACCATGTATTGAGTACAGCAGCATTTTAGCTGGGCAGCTTGGGAGCAACAAGGGCTGAGGAGCAGCATTTCTTGCAACAACAGGCAAGGGCAGGTTAGGGATTTGGGGCACAGACTGATCCACTTTTGCTTTTGCTCTAGTCAAATTATATTCACATCTCCAAATCTATTTTCTAGTTAACAAAATGAGGATAGTACTCGCTTCATAAAATTTTTGTGAGTTAAATGAGATAATGGAAAGGAAATGCCTGACAATTTAACGTCATCAATGCTGTCGTTAGTGAGGCAACAACTACAGAATTTCCTCCTTCGTTATTAGTTTGTTCTCAGTCAATTTCATTTCAGTGGGGAGGCTAGTTATTATTGTTAGTGAGGACAGACCAGCGGTTGCTGCTGCTGAAAATGATAGGTATGTCTGATGACATCCTTCCCACTATTTAAATACACATCACTCTGTGTCACAGTTTGCACACAGGCGTTCATTAGGGACTGCCCTTGGGAGCAGCATCAGTGGAGATGCTGGGCTAGGATGCCAGCCTCATTCCAGCATCAGCCTACTGGGAGTGCTAGAGCCGAATGGCCCTTCAGAATTGTTCTGAGTTGGGCCGAGATGCCCCAGCTCCTATCTTTTCACCCCAATTAGTCATGGCATGCAGACTACTCTGCAAAAGGGGGTGACCTTGGTCAAGGGGCTCTGTAGAGCTGAGGAATCCCTGATGGGGCATGTTTGTTATGGAGTGCGAATCCAGGAAGCACCCATTTGCCCAGGTACTGAAACTATGAAGATGGGCTCTTTTCGGTGGCCCTCTTGTCTTTCCAGATCCAGACAGTGTCTATATTTTGAAGTTTCGTTTGGACCCTTTGCTAGCAGCTCCTAGGGCAGAAAAGAGATCTGTAACCCAGATATAAAATGCTTTCCAGGAGAGGGGATTTCTATGTGCTCAGCCAATGAGCAACTCCTTGTCCTTCTGAGTGCTTGAGTCAGGAGCGAAGGGCAGTGTGCAGAGAGGTGTCACAAAGCCCTGTCAAAGCATCTGAATACAGGCGCAGGTAAGCTGAGGGGAAAGTGTGTGTGAAGCAATACCTTTGAGAGATCCGAAGTTCAAGTCCCACAGGTGTGACCACATCCCAACACTCGTAACATAAAAAGACCCAGTGAGAGCCTAGAGGGCACCCTCTTACTTAGAAAAATACAGAAAGGGCCTAAGAGGCAGAATACAGATAAAATCTTTTTTTGCAAAGAAAAAGATTTTTGAATAAAAGGTGAAGGAAGAAGTACTCTATTCTCTAAATTCTCCCTTAGAAAAGAAACATAAAAAACCTTACTCTTCAAAGACATTATGGGTGCAATGTCTTAAATCAAGTGAGGAGGCCAAGGATTATATAAATAACTAGAGTCTTCCATGAAACTCATCTCCTTATTTCAACAGAAAGAAGGAAAGATAATTCTCCTCAGGGCGTCACAGCTGAAGAGAGACCATACTGTAATTCTCCACAGAGGCTACTAAATAACACTCCAGTGATGCCCACAGAGCTATTATAGAAAGGATGAATGCTTCCCTCCTAGTAAATCAGACAAGGCTATCAAATCTGCTCAACCAATATTTATTTGAATGTCCATTTCAAGGCTGAGGAATCAATAACTCACCAGAGAAAAGAGAAAGAATTAAACCACATTTAAACTACTTGATGAAATAAAACACCATGGAATAGGGTCTATAAATACTGCTAGGGTCTTTTTTTTAACTTGTTGATTTGGCTTTTGCTTATTGCCTCTGGTCAACAAATCCATCTATTATAGTAATATGGTATTTATACCTTGTAGAGGAAATTCAGAGAGAGTGGAAGAGAAAATTTCTGTAGAGTAAGTCCTGCCAAACAAATAAAATGTCACCTGTCAAAACATCAATTTGGTGAAATAGCAAAAGAAGATCTAATATATAGGGCCTGTCAATGAACATCTAAATAATAGTGCTTTTGTCAGCAATTCCTATGCTGACATTATATTTTAAATGTAAATATAACCCATTTGGAACCCCTTCTGTCTCTCAGAAGCTGTTCCAAGTCCCCATTTCTATTCTCCAATCAATTTCTTATTGTAAACCTCTGTTTTCCTTAAAATTCATTCTTTGACTGCAAGGAGCACAAACTTGGCATATGTGACACCTAGCAGTTTGAGAGTTATGTATTTTCTCCAATATCATTTTGGAGACCCCGCTAAGACTAGTGGAAGGAGGTAAGAGTTTGTTTTTGTTTCATGGATTCTGGGTTATGACTTATTTAGGTAACCAGAAATTGACATCTCTGTTTGCTAGTTGCTTGTGCCTTGCCTTTTCATGCTTTTTTGGGAGGGAGGGGCCAAATGATGGTAAATTTAAGTTGAGAACATGAGAAGATTATGATGTTTCTTTGATGGGACATTTTATTTATGTACTATTTTTATAACAGGGTCTTATACTTCTATTTTGTGTGTGGATGTACTAGTTGGTGAACTTCCTGATGTTCCTTGCTTGACCAGGTTGACATATTTGGCTGTTGTGGTTATTGCCTCATCTCAGACAAGCTTTGGTAGAGAAGAAAAATGTTAGCGCCTCCCTAGTGAACTCTGATACTAACCAAAATGTGAATTTGTAGGATGCTATAAAATGGTTTTTGTTTTTTGACAAGATATAGTTTTTAAAATATAAATGCCTCTTCTGAAACCAGGACTCCATCAGCTAGTTATTGATAACAGCGTGGCTGCCAACCTTAAATCTGAGAGGACAGACAGGATTCAGTCTGGCACAATCTGGCCTGATCCTCCCTCCATGCTCATGAAGGTGAATGCCAAGATTTTTCTGTATCAGTTTTCTCTCTGGTCTCATCTTCCACTGGAGAAGAGACAGTCTTAGCTCTTGAGATTCCCCAGTCTCACCATTTTAGGTTAAAAGTGATGATTCATGGGAAATTGTCTTAGCAACTTACTGTGAGTGTGAGAAGACTTTCTTTCCTCTGCTTTTATTTCTGATCTTTTTCTGTCACTTTGTACTCCCCCTTCCCTTTTTTGGGAGGCATGTTTCTTCTAATGATCAAGGAAAAAGAGAGAGACTCTGAAAACGTTTTAGTCCAATCTGTCTCCATCTTTTCTTCCTCTCCATCAATTTTCCAGTTAAGCCCATAGAAAATGAACATTTGTTTACCAGAGACAGGGAAGTCATCTTAGTGAGGAGCACATACCTTATCTCTGGGTCAGGTAAGACACTGGAATTTTGCCCATCTAGGAGAACATGCATGAAGGCAGTACCGCTGCCTAATATTCTGGGCACGATGTTCTATCCAGCAAATATGGGAAATTGAAACCTGAGATCTAGTGGAAGGACCTAACTTTTGGGTGACACTAGAAAGAGCTATTTTCTATGCATTACACTTAACGGACCAAAATACATTCAGTTCAAGAGAGGATTTCTAAACTACTCTTATCTCACTGCCTTATACGCTCAAAAAGGCCCCAACTTCCTTGTGCCCTCCCCTGCTAAGCATAGTTCTCTTTGTTTATTTGTGCAGTGGAGGAAATTTATAAATTGTGGTTGCTGAACAATGAGTATAGGTTTTATCATACGGGTTTCATAAGTGTGTCACAGATATAGAGACATAGAAATCTGTAGACTAGGTTTTCAGTAAAACATGGCTTTGTCTTTCTTCTAAAGGATTAGGTAGATAGCACAAATGTCTCAGCAACTTCTTTGCCCTATGGCCCCGGGAAGGATTTTGCCAAGCCATTATTTTGCCTCTATCTATTCATCTGTAGAGGTGACCTCTTTTACAGGTTATGAAATGCTCCAACTGCTTCCAATACACCCTTGTATTTTTTTCCCTATCATTTTCAAAGAATTAGAAAGTAGTTGTTCAGTTCTCTTGATTATTGGTTTTATTTTGCTAGCAACACTTCTTTCTTTGAACATGGTTGTTATAGCAGAAATCAGTTGTTTGTGTTTTTGGAAACACATGTTTGAGCTATGAACTTGAGGGTAGATAGTCTGACTCTACCAGTCTACTGGTCACTCTCCAGATAGCAGCCACCTGCTCTGGAGCAGGTCACCTTGGGGATATCTTGAGGCTACATAAAAACCAAGTAGTGATTAAAGGGAACACCTATTTTTCCCCTTGAAGAGTTTGGAAACTCAATATGAAACTCCCTTATTCTTTTGAAATTATTTTTAAGCACTGGAATTTGTAGAATACTCATGTATTGAGAAAGAGTGATTTAATATTCTTCTGCACCCACACAAGGCCTGCCAACTCCCTAAGGACAAAGTAGAATGCAGAGGGAAGTACTGATTATGACACTATTTTGTAACTAGAGTTGTACAGTAAAAGAGCAAAAATGGTCAGAATTACCTTATGTTTAGACTTCCTTTGTATTGAGAGACAGTCCTCATCTTTTTAGACAAGTGCTCTCCCATGACTTGGCTTGTTTTATATTTTCCCAAGTCACAGTTCTGCAATATGTAGATATACCGTTCATTAACAATTTTGTCTTTGGTAGAGAAACAGATGCCTTGCTAAAAGAGGTCAACTTACTGATTAAATTCCAACAGACTCTTCAACAGCTAACAAACACAGATATTATGGGATATCCCAGAGGACTGACTCTCTCTTGTCATGATTTCTGTCCAGAACATCTTGCTAGGCCAGCCATCATTCTCAATGATGCACTAACTGAGGTTCTGAAAGAGGAAAGTCTGCATCTATGTATGATCCAAGATCATGAGAAAGGGGGCCCATGTGCATGGTGAGTATGGCTAACCCAGCTCTGCCCACTTACTTGTACCTCTAGCTTGCTGCCAGTAGCACTGAATGCGGTTAGGTCTAGGGAATGCCTTGGGTTAGGCCTGGAGCAAGAGGGCTACACAGGTACACCTTCTGATTCTTTTACAAGAGATCTCTGTTAATCAATCTATAAAAAGTTCTGACTAGTGTATTTATAGTTGCAAACCTAAAAACTGTAAAAGGGTTACTGTAATTCAATTTGGCCAAATATATGTGTACTCTTGTCTATTAACAATTATCTTATGTATGCCTGTATGTTCAATTTGTGACTGGTTGCAACATCTATAGTTGTTTTGTTGACTGAACAATGTTTCATCTTTTTGCATTTTTTTCTTTTAAAAATATTTATCTCTACAACTTAAATTGGCATATATATAAATGTCATTGGGGTTAAGGAAATGCTTCCACCCAGGTTGCCAGCTGGTTGAAATGGATGTCAAGACTGGTTTTATAAATGCAAAATATATTGTTGTCTGTGTACAATAACTTGGGAGTCTTTTGATGGTCAAGAATAATGTGTTAATTATAATGATCTGGTTCTCATAGGTCATGTGAAAAATTTGTTAAGATAACTAACTGGGAACCCCTTAGGCTTCTGGAAACTTCTAGATGAGACTCCTCAAAGTGAATAAAGGAGCAGCTACCTGGAAACATTGATTCCAGTTGTTACTGACTAATGAGACCTGAATAATTTCCATAGTCTTATGGGAAACACACCCCAGTAAACATTGATAAACATGTTATTGTAATATATTTATATTAGTTATCATCAAAAGGTTAAGTTTTTGGTGAGTAAAACAATTAGATTTTCTTATTAAAAGATGTTCTTGGTACAAAACTAAATCAAGAGATAAATGTTTCCACATAGCTGTGACACTCATTATTGCTAATTTCATGGTGTACTAAAAAATTCATGGCTTCTGGGTGTTCAGGTCTTCTAAGATGTAAAAATAAGATTGTTTATGGTGATAACTTTTTCTTTTAGGCTCAGATATTTGCCTTTCTCTTATGCTCCAGCTAATTGTGATAAGAGGCACATGTCAAGGCAGCATGGGTCTGCCATTCAAATGATAGTTCTTTTTCTTTTAGAGTGTATGTGATATATATGTTATATATGCATCTTTATACTTAGAGATGCTCAAGCACTAAACAGACCAGACAGTATCATACACTTCCTCAGTGACATCCTATTAAAGAATAACAAATTAGGTAAGAGCTTCTTTATATACTAGAGATGATTAACATAAAAGGCTATTTTATACTAAGATATTTAAATGTGTTCCAAAGATTATATCATGAATATCATGCTAAAATGCTATGTGTGGGTCTTAAATCTCAAGTTTTCTCTATAACATTTTATAATTATCATCTGTTAAAATTCTGCAGGAATTCAATTTCTAAAACAACCATCACTGATAAGAAATAGTAGTCCTCTGGCTATACTTTTATCCAAAGGAGATTATAATAGTTAAGTCACTGCTTTCATTGCAATACTGATATAACTGATCTTCTCTTCTGGGTGTTCAACCACTAAAATTTAAAGACAAGAACTAAAAATGTACTGAGCTAAGAGGACAGCGTCTATTCCTCCAAGGTCAATGAAGAGCCAGGACATGAGGGAAACTGTTCTATAGGATTCTCCAACTTTGGTGAGTCACTCAGTCTCCTGAGGAGGGACATTGTTGGACACCAGAGGACAGGCATTAATGAATGTGCTGCATGCCCAAACAGTCACCAAAGAGGTAAAGTCTCCCCATGCTTTCACCGAAAACAATGTGGTCAAGCAAGACTGTGACCTATCCTGGTGGCTGACACTGACAGAGGAGTGAGAGGCTCTGTACATGGTTCCAGAAGTAATCCTTGAGGAGACTTAACTGGCCTTGATAGATAGCAAGAGGTTAATTTTAATTGACACAGGTCTTATTTTAACTTGGTTTTAAATACTCAACATAAAACCTTAACCAAAACATGTGTGAAATCAATACCACAGTAATAAAATCTACATATAAAAAGGGGTTCCAATCACTGGCTACTGTGTTCAGTTTTCAGCTACACTGGAAACTGACCACTGTTATGTTTCAGCGAGGCTAAAAAACTATGGTGGAAGCTATAAGAGCTAAGCAAGAGTCTTTATGTTCCTTAGCAAAAATAATTTCCTTCAAAACCATCAAACTCTCCATATTCTTACAGCTCAAATTAGAAGGACGTATGTTAAGAAATATCAGACATATAGATAACCTCCATCAGTAGAGGGGTCTAAGACCAGCTAGTCATCATAACTATTCTAGTCCCTTAGGAGTAGTGTCTGGATGGGCCTTTTTCTCCAACCTGCCTTTTTAGGCTAGTGTTCATGCTTTGATTATACACACTTTGATTTCCTGGAAAATTTGTTTATTCTTGTCTAGAGGTTGTTGAACTCTAAATAATCATACGGATGGAACCAATGACAAGCCAGACTCCCTTTACCAGGACCCACTAGATTGACCTTGTGGAAGGAGTTCATAACTGCTGAACTGTACCATGACTTCTATCCGAGGCCCCATCAGATTAGATTCTGGTTCAGAAGGTTCCTGACGGTGGTCTTCCCTACACTAATCCTTAACTGGAATTTGCTAGATGGAAACTAGATGGAATCCTTCTTAACTGGAATTTGCTAGATGGAAACTATGCCCCTTCTCTCCTAACTGCAGTTAGGGTACCTCTTCAGAGGAGGGATACTATAGAGAGCTAAGTTAGGGATACTATAGACAGCTAAGAGTAGTGTAGTGGCAGTGTAGTGGTCACCCAGCTGAACTGAATTAGTGTGGTTTGGGGCATGGAAGGATCACCTGAGGATTGCTTCCTAAAAAAGAGAACCGGAGAGGGAGATAGCGTGCTATTTGATTCTCCTGGAGAATCTTGTCATGCTGATTTTCCTGACATGAACTCAGCTGTT